>OZ024836.1:24993299-25563822 GCA_964016985.1 Anodontia alba | reverse complement strand
AACCTGGCCCCGTGGTTATAAAATCTATTTCATTCTCAACTCAGCTGCGACTGAATTTTTTCTTTGCTGATAAATATGAAAATGCCAACAATAATTGGCATTTTCATATTTATCAGTAAAGAAAAGTGTTCGTGCTCATATTATTGAAATTCCATAGTTATTAGCAGATAAAATTGCATGCTCAGCTATGTTTAGCAAGAAATTTTCAAGTTTTTGGAATTTGAGATTTGTTAGCAGTACAAAGTTTTTGCTCAGCTGTGTTGTGCACGAAGCATATTTTATAACCTCGGGCACAAACATAAAGGAAGTATCTTCAACTAAAAAATCCAAACAGGTAACTATTGATAAGCTGAATTATTTTACTATTGACAAGCTAAGCAAATATCAAAATATTCTGGGAAAATGCTGAGCAGATTCTGAATGAAGGTAAAATCCGCGTCAAGTATCCCCAGATTTGCTTTAACTAAAAATATGTGTTCGTAAAACACATTTCCTTCAACAAGCTTGCTCTCACAAGGTAATAATATCAAAGACATACTTTTAAAATACCCAACAGCTAATATTTTTTTACAAGAAACCTATATATAAAAGTTAAAGACTCTGCTAATCGTGGTTCTGCTATAATACTCAACACCTGTCAACAAAGAGGAATAATTCCATAATGACTGTATGTCCAAATATTATGAAATATCACCTATTTATGAATCGCTTGCAGATAAACAGAATTCTGCTTCCTATATGAACTGATTATAGAGGATCTTACATTCGTGGTCATTTAATATTAAATTTATGAAACGAGTTTGGGTAATTTCGGGGTATTTTGCTAGCCTTGGCTCGCAAAATACCGAAATTACCCAACGAGTTTCATAAATTTCATTTTAAGTGATCACGAATATAAGATTCTGTTTATCACATGGCCCTTCCCATGACAAAAAATGCACAAAATATATTAAGACAACGGCTTTCCATAGCTAAGCGGAACAACTCACTATCAAGGATTCAATAGTACTACGCAGCAAAAATAGTTCGCATATTATTTGATATATAACGAAAATAACTAGAAACAAGATAAATATGCCATTTATAACTTCATAAAACTGTAGGAATTAATGATGACTTTTATTTGAGCTAATATATATTTCATTTGAATAAATATATTTAAAAATAAATATTTCCCTCAATGTCATTCAGCGAGTTAATACGTTACTTAGAATCAGTAGGGAAATCCCCCGACGTCAGCTATCGTGTTTAAAGGTCTTTGACATAATATCAATAGTTTATACGGTGGTTGATACATCCAAGTAAATGACAGATTTCAAGAACATAAAACATTTTAACTGTAGTTTGGGTTTTAATTTGACACGCTTATTGACTGTCGGAGTCATGTTATCCTCGGGTGCCTTTTTGGAGGAGGTGATTTGTTTTTCCTGGACTGTTTGACGACATCGATGTTGAAAGTGCCTCTAAATATGTTGCAGGAAAACATTGAAGTTTAACCACCATGAATATTTCTGATAACTGTGTTATTCACATTGTGATTATATATTGTGTCTTGCCCTTCCATCGGTCTGACATTTATTGTTCATCTCAAAATCATCTCAAAATTGAAGGCAGGATCTGTTTCAAAAGTGAAAGTTGTATCGGCGCACGCAGACACCATCTTGGTTGCTTCAATAAGTGGAGTAATACGAATATTAATGAGGGTAATTAGGCTAACCAATGGAAAGCTTTGCAGGTGTTATAACACGTTTGGTTATATGATTTTTATGACATGTGTTATTTCACTGAATAACTTGACGGCCATATGATAAATAAGGATTCAAAATTACTAGACTCAAACACGGTTTAATTCAGTCAAACATCATTAGATATTATCAAAGTTTTAATCAGGTCATCTACTTCTTAGTTTCTGCAAAATGCCAACTATAAAATCTGTAGCCTTTAATACTGTAGGAGATATTTTGTTCTTAATGATTGGTTTTGTGTTGTTAAAACGGGACAGTACTCTGCAATTATTGGTTGGTTTTCTGTACCAACTGCTGCGTAATGAGTTTGTCTCTCAAGCTATAGTTAGTGATGACAAAAAGCCACAACCTCTGCTTGAATTGTTAGAATGTGCACTTAAAACTATTCCAATTACTAGTAAAGACGTAAAAGCTGTACTCAAGAACTTGAAAGTTGAAGAATCTTGTGACCCCGATTTAATTAGTCATCATCTGATCAACGAATCCGCTGATACTCTTGCGTGACCTCTTTCTAAAGTCTTCAATCGCTCTGTTGACAATTGTTATTTCCTATTTTAGTGGAAAAACGGAATTGTTACACACCGGTTCAGAAAGACGGCCAATGACAGGAGTTTAGTACGTTAACCCTTGTCCTGCTGAACCCGGATATACCCTGCCTTTGCAAACAGTGTAGATCCAGATCAGTTGGCTTCTGAAGAAGCCAACTGATCTAGATCTGCACTGTTTGCCATCAAGTATGCAAATTTATAACAACAATCTGAATCAAGTAACCTGATTGGCTGAAAATTAGAAGTGGGCGTGGCATCTTAATTAATTCAGCAGGACAAGGGTAAGAATATGGATAAATGAAAAACATAAAATACTTGCTTTTTGCTCATTACGAAAACACGCCTATTCAAATATACTGAAAATTTTACCACCAAAAAATGAAAATTGTTGGATGAAAAATTCTGATATTTTTCATATTTCTGCTCAAAACATAGATTGTGGGTACTCGTTCGAACCGCCTCGACGAGGCGGTTCTAACGAGTACCCACAATCTATGTTTTTGAGCAGAAATAAGAAAAATAATGTATACCCCTGTAAACCCCAGTTTCACTAGATAAAAGTGGGGTTTAAGGGGGTCAAAATTATATAGGTATGTTTTCGTGATGTGTTAACTGACACCAAAACGTTATTCTCAGAGAAAGTTGGGTAGATGCTGATGTGCTTGCGTCACAAATACCAAAGATATAAAATAACATCTGCGCAATACTGCGCACGAGATAGGTATTTAACAGAAAATTTAACAGAAAAAAAAACTTACTTTTGAAGTAAATTTTCTTTATTATTCTTCTGCGGAAAGGCGCAAAAGATCAAATCAACAACTTAGCTTAATTTTGTCAAGAACTGAGAGCCTGTTATGAAGGTTTCAGACAAAATATCTGCACATCTGCTGATATTTACAGCTAAAATGCTGCATTTACAGTGTTGTTTGAGCACCGTACGGTACCAAAATTATTTTTTTTCTGTCTGTTATATAGATCTAGTGTACATCAATTACCGGAGTTTTAGATCAAATGGTCAATCAAGTCATGTACACTCTAACAAGAATTTATTTCATTTCATGGGTGATTCTTCCTGTTATATAGGTGTTCTCAGTTTATATTATTATCCCGTTGAAGATACACGAAAACTAAATAGAATTTGCTTTTGCAACATGGAGAAATACTTTCAAGTTAATTTTGTTGTCAACTGGTACCCCTACGATTAGTAACGCTTATAATTTCCCTACATGTTTAACGCGACGTCACCAACATTTGCTTATGACGTCAGTAAATATCACAAGTGGCAGTTCGATTATGATGCTAGATATCTACAATC
Source organism: Anodontia alba (assembly GCA_964016985.1). Taxonomy (NCBI): domain Eukaryota; kingdom Metazoa; phylum Mollusca; class Bivalvia; order Lucinida; family Lucinidae; genus Anodontia; species Anodontia alba. Next base: position 25,560,214 of record OZ024836.1, on the reverse strand, counting down.
TTTTTTCATGTTAATGTTTTGCTGTAATATGCTCTGAACAGTGATTTATTCTTTATGCTTATCATTTTATCATCGACGACTAGTCCCCATACGCTCCTGAAAAGATAATCGATTATCAGTCCTGCCATTGTGATCAATAATCGAATAGTAATCACTGAAGATTTGGTCATAATTTTACCTGTCTGATCATGACTCTTACCATATGTTATACTTTATTGCATATATTCGGTCAGCCAGGTCTGAGCAAACAGTGTAGACCCTGATGAGACGCCGCAAATGCGGCGTCTCATCAGGGTGTACACTGTTTGCCACCTATCCAGTTATTTTTAGATACAACAAAGGGTAGTAAATAGTACTTGTTCAAAGATTAGATTATGTATGGTAATGAGTTTAGGTGTCTGAATACTAAGGGTAAATACGGTAAAGTAATAAACACAGAAATCAAATGATCGATTATTAGCACATCAGTAATGATAATCATTTTTTGTGGAATTTATCGATCAGTTAATCGATTATCCGAATAATCGTGCCAGCCTTACTCGTGATACTGTGTTAAATTTAGACAGTCTTACCGAGGGGACATCTTTACAAACTCAGCAGCATTTGCTTGTTCAGAGGAATTTCTCTGACGGTTTGACAACACTTCAGGAATCTTCAGTTCTCTGCGAGTGTGTGTTTATTGCTCTCAAGGGTTTATAGGCCTGGAAAGCCTCACTTCTTTTCGTTTTGCTGTTTCCGGTTTCACAAATTTATTGATTAATCTCCTTTGAAGTCTTTGCTCTTGTTTCAGACCGGACAACAGCAATAAACACAAGAAAACATTGATCCAAGGCATCAATACGCCGGGAAACTAATCTGCCATGCATTACTTAGCTCCCTATAGATCGTAGTATAGTGAAAAAATGTTATGATTTATGAAAGGTTGTAATTATATAAATTATCGCAATACTCAACGATAAAAAACATTATCGGCGTTATCTGAGCTATATAAAAAATAATCAACTACGTATGATCGTCTGTTTTCTAGCCCGCATACATAATTACATGTCGCCATCCATAGCCTAGGCCGAACATAGTATATCCGAAATCATCTATGTAGCAGTGTTTCGTTCTTTTCTCCAATCATAACGTTTTCTTTCGGCCCAAATCTTTCCATACTTGAATATCAAATTAAACTGTATTATTAAACCAGCTTATAATCCGTTCGATTTGAGAATGCATATTTCCAATCGTAAACAAAGAAAAATATCTTTTGTTTCTTCTTCGAAGTACGACGAAAAAACGAAATGAAAAAATTCAAACGTGTACGAATATTGACAGCAACAAGCTCATTTCAGGTCGAATGGTCAAACTGGGGCTCCTACGGGAAAACTGCTCATTTCTCTTTTAAATGAGCTAAACCCACATTGCTACATTCATTCTACACAGTACTTCCCATTTTTTATTTCACTAAGTTACCAATAGCACAGTTCTCTGCTGCACAAGTGTGACTTTGAATAATAAATAAAAAAGTGGGAGCTGAATAGTTATATATAACCCCACGAAGAACCCCATAAAACTGGAAGAAAACCGATGTTCTCCAAATGCATTTTACAAAAACGACCTCAGATAGATACGCCGGGCTTCAGCCCGGCGTAAATTAAACTGTCCAGATGTAGATCCACTTAATCATAGAAACATCACAACCATATTTACTCCACGCATTCGTAAAACGCTGCGCCTGATTGGGTCGGCACTGTTCAGGGGCGGATTCAGAAGGGGTTGGGGGTTCAGTCGAACCCTTATGGGAATCCTGGATGAATTTGATAAATTTAGGACCCCGTTTACCCTAGATAGTCATATCCCTTACTCTTGCATATGTTATGGGTACTCATTAGAAGCGTCTTGACAAAACGCTTCTAATGAAAAACCGCAACTCATGTTTTCACAGATATATATGAAATATCAAACATTTAAGTAAAACAGATCATTGTTTGGAACTATGAAAATGCGTGGTAATTCGCATATACGTAAATAAACATTTAATTAGGAAAAGCAATTGTGCATTGACTTACCATACGTTTTAATGGTTGCAGTGTGCGCACTTCAAGACGAAGAAACATTTGCACGTTTTAGAGTTATCTATAGTTGTTCCCCGGAGATTTATGTTCCGTTACCGATTTAATTTCAGCCCTGATTAAAACGAGCCTCAACTTCAAAACGTACCTTTGGGCACGTTCGCCCAGTGAAGATTCAGATCTGACCGCGCAATGATCCAAATATTCACTTGGCGCAATTGGCACAGTCAATTATGTAGATTTATCATACGGACAAAGACGACACTGATTAGATTGTGCAAATGGGCTGGCTGATTTGCATCACGAAAACACGCCTATATAGTTTTGACCCCCTTAAACGCCACTTTTATACAGTAAAACTGGAGTTTACATGCCATTGGGTATACATTACTTTTCTTATTTCTGCTTTAAAACATAGATTGTGGGTACTCGTTAGAACCGCCTCGCCGAGGCGGTTCTAACAAGTACGCACAATCTATGTTTTGAACAGAAATATGAAAATTACCAGAATTTTTCATGTGAAGGTTTTCAGTTTTTGGTGGTAAAATTCTCATCACGAAAACATGCCTATATAATTTTAATCCCCTTAAAAACCACTTTTATATAGTAAAAACTGGGGTTTACAGGGGTATACATTATTTTTCTTATTTCTGCTCAAAACATAGCTTGTGGGTACTCGTTAGAACCGCCTAGTTGGGGCGGTTCTAACGTGTACCCACAATATGTCTTTTGAGAAGAAATATGAAAAATATCAGAATTTTTTTATCTGAAATTTTTTCATTTTTTGGTGGTAAAATTTTCAATATGTTTGAATAGGCGTTTTCGTAATGAGTCTCCTTTGGATGCACATGTCAGAAGGTACTTTTCCTGGCGTTGAGTCTCAAATAAGTATTGTCTGTTTGATTGATTATCCTGTTTCCCAAGAAACTTAACATTCATCCGGCTTAATGAATAAGTAAAAAAAGTCACAGTAAGTCTGCATGCTAAGATATATGAGAAGATCAATGGTATCCTATATCCGCAATTCAAAGCACGCACCTCCCAGCCAAGAAACTTAGCCGTATCGCAAACGCATTGGTGTTTAGAAAAAAAAATATGATTAAATTAGTCATCACATGACAAAACCAAAACAAGAGGCCCATGGGCCACGATTAGCTTACCTGAGTAAAACGGCCATTACATAATTGCAGATGCCATACAATTTTCTTCCAGTATTGCCACATTTTCCCCATACAAGGGAATTGGGCTGCAAATCTGACCTTGCGTAGAAAGTTGAACAGTCATCTTAGGATCATACAAAACTTGGTGGAGATTAAGTCCCGGATGCTATATACCAAAATTGAGCTTTGAAGATTTCTGATTTAGGTGGGGTTTTTTTACCATACATGGGCATGGCGGCCATCTTATTTAATGATGCAGAACCCTATGAACAAATTTATAATATGCCTTCGACAGAAGGCCCAAAGTATAATCTGGTGAAAATTGGTCAAGCTGTTTCAGAGAAGAAGACGTTTAAAGATTACAAGATTTTATACATGTATATAGCCCAGGGGCAAGGACAGATACTCCAGGAGGACATGTTTGATTGTAGCTTAAAGGGTTTGCTACTTTAATCATACACATTGTAAGTTTTAGCCAGTGGTCTTTAATACATTTTTTAGAAAATAATTTTACAACATTTTCCCCATACAAGTATATGGGAATGCAACTTTGACCTTGCAATAGAAAGGTCAAGGGTCAACCAGATAACCCCGAGGACATTTTTTTTGTTGTAACTAAAAGTGTCAGCTACTTTGATCATAATTATATTGTAAGTTTCTGCCTTTGGTCTTTAATACATTTTTGAGAAACTGAATTTTCAATATTTTCCCCATACAAATGCATAGAGACGTAAATTTGACTGTGCTATAGAAAGGTACGCTCGTAAAATATCAACCAAAGGGTCATAATTTGAACAAACTTGGATGCCCTTGAGTCCCCAATGATATGTACCAAGATTCAGCCTTAAAGCTTTCTTGGTTCTGGAGAAGAAGATTTTTAAGTGTTTTCCACCAAATATGGGCATGGCGGTTATCTTGTTTAATAAAGCATAACCTTTTGATAAAATTGATACTCGTAATACGCCTTCGATAGAAGGTTCAGTGTAAAATCTGGTGAAAATTGGTCAAGCTGTTTCAGAGAAGAAGACGTTCAAAGATTTCGAGATTTTATACATGTATATAGCCCAGGGGCAAGAGCAGTTAACCCAGGGGTCAAAATTTTAATTGCAACTGAAAGGGTTTGCTACTTTGATCATACATTGTAAGTTTCAGCCATAAGTCTTTAACACATTTTGCGAAACTGAGTTTTCAATATTTTCCCCATACCAATGCATAGGGACACAAATTTTACCGTGCCGTAAAAAAGGTCAAATGTCAACACCTAGGTTATCATTTGAACAAACTTGGATAACTTTGAGCCTCCAATGCTCTGTAACAAGATTCAGCCTTGAAGCTTTCTTGGTTCTGGAGAAGAAGATGTGTTTTCACCATATATGGACATGGTGGCCATCTTGTTTAATCATGCAGAACGGTTTAAACAAATTGATAATACGCCTTCGACACAAGGCCTAGTGTGATATCTCATTACGAAAACATGCCTATTCAAATATACTGAAAAGTTAATCACCGAAAAATTGAAAATTTTCAGACAAAAAATTCAAATATTTTTCATATTTCTGCTCAAAAAATAGATTGTGAGTACTCGTTAGAACCGCCTTGCAGAGGCGGTTCTAACGAATACCAACAATCTATGTTTTTGAGCAGAAATAAGAAAAATAATGTATACCCCTGTAAACCCCAGTTTTACTATATACAAGTGGGGTTTAAGGGGATCAAAATTATATAGGCGTGTTTTCGCGCTGTGGTGAAAATTGGTCAAGGTGTTTTAGAGAAGAATACGTTGAAAGATTACAAGATTTTATACAGGTCTATAGCCCGGGGGCAAGAGCAGATAACCCTGGAGGACAAAATTTTGATTGTAACTGAAAGGATTTGCCACTTTGATCATACTTTGTAAGTTTCAGCCATTGGTCTTTAATACATTTTGAGAACCTGAATTTTCAATATTTTCCCCATACAAATGCATAGAGACGCAAATTTGACCTTGCCGTTGAAATGTCAAATGTCATCATCGGGTCATCATTTGCGCAAACTAGGTAGACATTGAGACCCTAATGCTATATACCAATAGTCAGCCTGGAAGCTTTCTTGGTTCTGGAGGAGAAGCTTTTAAGAGTTTTTACCATATATGAACATGGTGGCCATTTTGATTAACGGACCGATATATTTGCACAAATTTTGTATCTTCTATTAACAGAAGGCTCCAGGAGAAAACTGAAGAAAATTAGCCCTGATGTTTCAGAGGAGAAGTTGTTCGAAGGTGTGGATGGACTGACGACGGACGGCGGCTCAGGTGAGTAAAAATGGCATGTGTGCTCTGTTTGATCAGAGTCTTTGCTGTGCGCTAAATGGGTAGTCAAAACCCAAGCTTTAATCACGCGGACAGTGAAGATTCAGACCAGACTGGGTGGATGCCCAAGATGATCTGAGTTTTCGTTGGGCGCAGATGCCATTTTGTTGGTTTTGTCATGAGATGGCTCAACTGAGTCTTCAGGGCATATGAGCCAGCGCATGAGAAAACCAACAAAGTGCCATGTGCGCCCAGCGAAGACGCAGACCAGCCTGGGCATCCGCCCAGTCTGATCAGCGTCTTCGCTGTCCTCATGAAGAAAGCTTTGGTCCATAGCTACCCTTCGAGCGCACAGCGAAGACTCTGGTCAGACTGGGCGGATGCCCAGGCTGATCTGAGTCTTCGCTGGGCGCATATATCATTTTGTAGGTTTTACCATGCGCTGGCCCATATATGGACATCAATGCCTAAGATTACATGTACCCTGCGAATCAGAGCCTTAGCTGTTGCTTACAGAGAGTCTAATGGGACTGCGCGGGTGCACAGAATTAGCTGAATGTGACATATTTTGGACATGGTCGAAGATATATTTTCACTTGACAGTAAGTGTTGGGAATCGGCCAGAATTTCATAGTCGATCATCGGTTTTGTAAAACCGACTAATCATCGATTGATAATCGATTTGTAGAAGATATATTCACTCTTAATTAATCCCTCTTCCAGGTACTTATTCTTAGCTCCAGTTCAGTAAGCGGGGTGTCAAGATAATATTTTTCTTATTTCTCCATAAAAAACTATACGTTGTGGGTACTCATTAGAAGCACCTCCACGAGGCGCTTCTAATGAGAACCCACAACATATGTTTTCATGGAGAAATAAAAACTATACCAATACTTTTTGGTTGACTTATTTGAGGCTATTTTATCAAATTTCTTCACTTTAATTGAACACAAAATCTATAATAGCCCAAATAGGCAGCTTTGAATTTAATTTCTATGTAACTTGCTTATAAAAATAAAAAGTGAGAAATTATTTTCTAAAAACAGAATTGTCCGATTAGTCGACTATACAAAAATCTTACCGATCATCAGTCACAATAGGCAAAAAATGACAGATGATCGATTATAATCGATCATCTGTGGCAAAACTAGTGACAGTGATAATATGAAGAAATACAGAATGTGCCATCATCCTACGAAAGACCGGTAGTGACATTTCAACTACATTAATTCAAGGTTTCAACTTCACGAATTCACGATTTCAGCTTCACGAATTCACGATTTCAACTTCACGAATTCACGATTTCAACTTCACGAATTCAACTTCACGAATTCAACTTCACGAATTCACGAATTCCACTTCACGAATTCACGAATTCAACTTCATGAATTCACGAATTCAACTTCACGAATTCAACTTCACGAATTCCACTTCATGAATTCACGAATTCAACTTCACGAATTCACGAATTCAACTTCACGAATTCAATTGTTGAATTCATGAAGTTGAATTCGTGAAGTTGAATTCGTGAATTCGTGAAGTTGAATTCGTGAAGTGGAATTCGTGAAGTGGAATTCGTGAATTCATGAAGTTGAATTCGTGAATTCGTGAAGTTGAATTCGTGAAGTGGAATTCGTGAAGTTGAATTCGTGAATTCGTGAAGTTGAATTCGTGAATTCGTGAAGTTGAATTCGTGAATTCGTGAAGTTGAATTCGTGAAGTGGAATTCGTGAAGTTGAATTCGTGAATTCGTGAAGTTGAATTCGTGAATTCGTGAAGTTGAATTCGTGAAGTGGAATTCGTGAAGTTGAATTCGTGAATTCGTGAAGTTGAATTCGTGAATTCGTGAAGTTGAATTCGTGAATTCATGAAGCTGAAATCGTGAATTCGTGAAGTTGAAACCTTGAATTAATGTAGTTGAAATGTCACTACCGGTCTTTCGTATCATCCCTTCTCCGTTCACATGCACTATAACGAAGAATTTCACATACTGCCATTAATCATTTCTTTCATAAGTCTCTGATGTTGGTGCTTTCATCCTTATACTTTTTGACTTGTCTGTTTTAACAAATTGGGTGCAAATTAATATATATATATATATATATATATATATATATATATATATATATATATATATATATATATATATATATATATATATATATATATATATATATATATATATATATATATATAACAGAAAGGTAAACAGTACGAGCAGTCGCATTCGGATCTATATGGTTTGCACAAGTTTTTTCGTCTTCAGGACTAAAAATGTTTATCGAGTGTAAACACGATCTGTTGCCGTGTTAGCGCTAATGTCAGTGATGATACCCAGTGAATGTTACAATCACGAAGCACTGTTTCACGAGACACCATAAGAAGGCGAAAAGATAAACAAACAAGAAAAATCCGAGGTCATACATGAAACAACCGACGTACGAAAGAGAAACCGCCAATAGAAACGGTCAATAGAAACGGCCAATAGAAACGGTCAATAGAAAAGACTGCTATGGTGCCTAACCCTGTCTTACTGACGCAAACCCATCACGAAAACACGCCTATATAATTTTGACCCCCTTTAACCCGACTTTTATATAGGAAAACTGGTGTTTACAGGGGTATACATTATTTTTTTATTTCTGCTCAAAAATATAGATTGTGGGTACTCGTTAGAACCGCCTCGCCGAGGTGGTTCTAACGAGTACCCACAATCTATGTTTTGAGCAGTCTTTTGTACCTGAAACTTTTCAGTTGTTGGAGGTGAAAGTTTTTATGTATTTGAATAGGCGTGTTTTCGTAATGCGCAAGGTTTATACAGTCTGGTACAGTTAAACTATAGCAGCGGATATAGAACCAGTGAAACACAAATAAAATCTCCTCGATTTCTCTATTTTAATTAATGAGAAAAATGCTTGAATAATTGAAAAAGCGGCTTCTTACAAAGTTCAAGCCTGACATGTGTTACTCGGAAAACAAGAACCAAGATAAAAACTTGAAATGAAACTTGACGGAGTCTCTCTTTATCACTTAATTAAAATGGCCAAATACAGCATGCCTTCTCGTGCAAACAGGCATACGAGTGACACAATTTAAACAATATTGCAGTTTGGTGTCAGTTTGACTGACTCTATACTGGGTCATTAGTTTGCCGTTGGCAAGTGAAATTTAGAATATTGAGCTTCTTTATATTAAATTGAACACGTGGACAATATTAGTTCTAGTAACAACGGCCATTTTTCCAGTCAAACAGTCTGTCTCAAATTCTGCTCCAGGCAAAAATTGTTATCACGTGTATTATATCTGTTCGCCGCCGTGGTGAAATGTTTTTGTCTGTTTTTATCTGCTTGTGTTTTGCTTATCCACGACTGGCTTTTTTCTTAAAGCTAACTAAACAAGGAAGCTTGCTTCGTTCCACAACACCAATCCTCGGTCCCACTCAACACACACACACGCGCACGCACACATGCTCGCAAGGTGTAAAACAAGGGCGCCTGTAGGACCTCGCAGGACACACAGTGTGTAGTCAGAGATCCGTGTTTGTCTTACAGAGAGATCCGTATGTGTTCCCGTCCATCTGCAAAGAACACCTACTTGCGAGGTAACACACAAGTCCATCCGAACACATCTGTGTGTACATGCGAGCACATGCCATACCTGACTACCTACCGGGTTTCGGAGTCCACCCTAGTACCGGGTTATATAAACTCCGAATTAGACATACTACCCGAAAACGAGTGCAAACTTATTTCGGACCTCGAAAGCTGGTTAGAACAGGTGCACACACACACACACACACACACTAAACACACACAAAAGAAAATCAACAACTCATTTGATATCGGTTGTTGTTATCCTTGTGTGTGTGTGTGTGTGTGTGTGTGTGTGTGTGTGTGTGTGTGTGTGTGTGTGTGTGTACAAAAATCGCCAAAGCAAATGTTGACTTTGGTTGACTACCAGAAAATGTTTGTGAACGTTCAGGAAGTCGGCTGAATACAAAACAGACTGCAAACAAGGTTGTAGCACTGCATACCCACCCATATTTATGTAAGGCCAAAGACATGCCAGAATGGCTTAAGTACTTCTGCACAGACTAGAGAAGCTGTCTTCTCATAACGGTCCCTAGGAATCAGGTGGCAAATGAGAATCATGGGTACGGTCCTTAAAATGGCTCTTCAGAAACCGGCACAGTTAAGACGGGCTGACCATATGCCTAGAATACCAGATGATTGTTTACAAATGGAAATACAAATGGAGGAGCTTGATAATGGTAAACGTTGGAAAGGTGTTTAACCACAAAAGCACGCTTAAAGCTTCCAGGAAGGACTTAAACGAACCACTTGATTCTAAACAGTGCCGATCAGGAAGGCTCAACATAGCACAATTTCATCAGAAAGAGTAGGTTTGTCCGCAGAATGTGGCTAGCTCACCTAGAAACGATAGAAGCGGAAAGCCTTAGCTTTAACCAATTCTAGATTAATTAAACTCGTCCACATTGAATATTGGAAGAGTCCAATTTCAATTTTAGGTATGTCCGGCTATAAGAATTAGAAATTCCTAAAGAAAAATGGCTAAACCATTTGCAAACATTGGAGACCATGATCAGATACCGCATTCTGTGTCGTCTGATCTGGGTCTCCACTGTTTGCCAGTTACACTTTTAGGGGTCTTCAGACTACAATGGGTTAATTATCAGTATAAGATAAAGTGATACACCTACAGGGGAGGTAACTCTTTAAGGTCGACTTGCCTCTTGCACTTTAAAAAGTGGTCTAGTCTGAAATGAGAGCAAATTCATTTCATTCAGAATAAACCATTATCAGGAGGATATGCATATAATTAGATTAAACTGTTCACTATCTTAAATACTACTACTGTTTGCAAGGTTCAACATCTAAGTAAAGAGAATGTTCACCAACAAATATGTTTCAGTACTGGCGTGCTTAAAGGGGAACGCAATATAAGTTGTAAGTATATCTTGGAGTAAAGTACTTAACAATCCATTTATTTTGATGCAAGCGTTTTAAAATCGGCCTAGAAATAAGGAAGTTATGGTGGTTTGAATATATTTAAAATGGCTGTCATGGATGCCGCCATAGTGTAGGCTTTGTGACGTCACACAGCCCAAATTAAATTTGTAAAACCAAATTATAAAGGGTTTTAAGAATAATTTCGCTACAGATAATTTATAATCGTTTAATTCTAGTGACAAGCAATCATTTCCCTCTAAAATAAACCAACGTTATGAGAATATCTACCTTTATAAAAAACGAATTTTAATTTTTTATGAAACCTCATTAAATATTCAAAATGGCGGCGCCCATTTCACCAATGTTTATATATTCAATTGCCTAATAACTTACCTAATTTTCCACCGATTTTGATAAAATTTGTGTCAAAATTCATTGTTTGTAAAGCTTTTTACTTAAAAGTACAATATCTTTTAAGGTTGCGTTCCCTCTTAAGTTGAAATGGACACTCCTGAAAGATTTGAAAATTGGAGACCTCTTCATTTAACAGATAATGCGTCCGTAGCATTTAAAACCTTTCCAAATGGGAACTAGTCTAAACATCACGAAAAAATACCTGTATTATTTTGACCCCCTTAAACCCCACAATTACGTATATAGTAAAACTGGGGTTTACAGGGGTATACATTATTTTTCTTACTTCTGCTTAAAAACATAGATTGTGGGTACTCGTTAGAACCGCCTCGGCGAGGCGGTTCTAACGAGTACCCACAATCTACGTTTTGAGTAGAAATATGAAAAATATCAGATTTTTTATCTGAAAACTGAGTTTTTTGGTGGTGAAATTTCAATATATTTGAAGGGGCGTGTTTTCTTAATGGGGAAGAATTTGCTGTCGATGGAAATACTTTTTACGTTAACACATATATGCCTGGTATCCCAGTAAAAAGAACATTAGCAAACAGTATAGACCAAGATCAAACCCCGAAAAACACTGCGTCTGATCAGGGTCTTCATTGTTTGCATTAAGTATGGGAATTTCTATAAACATGGTAATAATCAAAAATACCCGACCACCCCTTCTATTGGAGATGGACCTATCCAAAAAGTTGAGGTTGGAGAATCTACTCGGCATAAATGGGTGAAGAATAGCGGGCTAAAGAGACCGGGTGCAAGCATTTCCATTTTCATGATAGACAGATGGATTCTAAACGAAGGGGTCCTTTGTTTAGCAAACACAAACAAAATTCTAAGATTTTATTTGAGAAATTGTACCTTTTCACATTTGAGCCCAACAACGACTCAATTCAGCCTGCGCATCCATGCGGTCTAATCAAAGTGTATGTTGTCCGCATGAGGAAACTACGCAACATTTGCTATTCACTTCTGATCAGACTGTACGAATACACAAACTAATCTGTAGTACAGTGAACCCTCGTTACAACGACAGCATTTGTTCACAAAGATATTGCCATTAAAATGAATTTGCTGTTGTAAAGAATTCTCAATGAGCATAATGATACGCAACAAATGTCATGTTTAATTTAATTTCTTTATAAACCATACGTGTTGGATATTTCTTAGAATCGCCTCGGTGAGGCGATACTAACAAATATCCATAACATATGTTGCTTGAAGTATTGAACCACAATGCTACTGCATAATTTCTGATTTACTGTCATCTTTTAAGAGAGGGTTTCCGTACCAGTCAAATTGTCGGCATAACGAATATTGTCATTGTATCGAGTGTCGGTATAAAGCGGGTTAACCGTACCCCTGTAGGGCACAGGTATCCAAAGGTATGTTTTCTGATGTTGCGACACAAAAGAGTTTAATAACGAAAATAACACACGTGGATTAATGAATGGATTATGTTAATGCATAGCAATGTACCGCGAACAATTGTTCATGCCCTCCACTCCAGGTTTGAGTGATAATTCTATTTTCAAATGAATCTAAATGGGCTCAGTGATTCTAATGACAAAAAAAAAAATCAATTGCACTAAAGTAATATTTAACGGTCGCCACAGAACACTTAAGATAAATATGTTCTGAAAAGGAGTGATTCTTTGGTGGTAACCCAGTTGGAAGAAATACATCAAATAAACACAGTTTTATTGACTCTGTTCATGAGTAGTCATTCCGAAAACACGCCTATTCAAATATATTCAGAATTTTACCATCTAAAAAATGAAAACTTTCAGAGGAAAAATTCTGGTAGTTTTCATATTTCTGCTCAAAACATAGATTGCAGGTCCTCGTTAGAACCGTCTCGCCGAGGCGGTTCTAACGAGTACCCACAATCTATGTTTTTGAATAGAAGTAAGAAAAATAATGTATGCCCCTGTAAACCCCAGTTTTACTATATAAAAGTGGGGTTTAAGGGGTCTATATAGGCATGTTTTCGTGATGAGTATGTTTCAACACCGTTGTTTCCCTTGAGATAAAACTACAATGACTCAAATATCTTTGGGACCATGGGAATTGTTCTAGACATGGGTAATTCGAGCCACTGAGGGTTAATCATGGCGCCAGGTGAGGAGGCAACTGTGGACAATTTGGGGATGTCTTTTTCACCTTTTATAATACTAATGACGTGTGTAATTGTTAGAATCGCCTCGAAACACAACGTATATTTTCATGATAAAATAAGAAAAAATAAATCTCTTAATATTTGTTTTCTTGATCTGTCGGAAGATTTTCGTTGGGACTCTAAAACGAGTTACGGCACACGAGTCGTCGGTGCTTGAGTCATTAAAGTTTATATATTATTTCCGCACGACGATGCAGTTTAACCTACATCTTCTGACAGTGTAAGCGGGGCCCTGACATGGTCGACCCAAACTTGAAATTGATATAAGTCTATTCACTTACATCACTGCATATTCCTGGCAATCAGTTATTTCTTCAGCGAGTTCCATGAACAGTTTCGCGGTTTTGTTTTGATAGGGACCTGACATGTTTCAGTGACGTATGAGTTTAGCAAATTGCTTCCGCGCAGTAACAAGTTTCAATTACTGACAATTTTTGGGCATATTTTAAAGAACATGATATATGGCTGTCAAGTTGTGATCATTTATTTTCTTTCAAGTACTGGTGATTTTTAAAATTAAATTCAAGAACATTGAGGATTCATCACGAAAACATGCCCATATAGTTTTGACCCATTTTAACCCGACTTTTTTATATAGTAACACGAGTTTACAGGGATATACATTACATTTGTTTATTTCTGCTCAAAATATAGATTGTGGGTACGAGGCGGTTCTAACGAGTACCCACAATCTATATTTTGAGCAGAAATATCTATAAAAAAAATATTAGAATTTTTTATCTGAAATTTTTCCTTTTTGGTGGTAACATTCTCAGTATATTGGAATGGAACATTCATAACACCAAGTTTACGCCCCGCTACTCACCCGAGTTAATTTTGTACCATTCTAAGACAGTAGTTCTGTTGCATTTCCTCTTCATTTGTGTTCGTTTCTGTTTCCGGACTTATATCTTATATTTTGCCACAGCCAAACCATAAACAGATTTTCAAAATTCCGAATACTTATTCCAGTATATTCCTAAATCTTTGCTCAGGCTGACAGGTATGGTAGGTGAAGCATGCTTACCAAGTAAGGTTTTCTTTCCATGGACGCCTGATTACATCTCGTTTATTTTTTATCCATGTTTGTCTACCTTCCTAATTTTGTCTTTGTACATATCGACTGTACGATTTTACGAAATACGATTTTGATAAGTTGACCTCAGATTCATTCAACGAAGTAGGTCCTATTATTATTATTTCTTATAATAAACACTTACCATGCTATGGGCAAATTCAGCAGACGACAAACTGGCACTACTTTTTTTTTCCTAGAAAATAACATCTGGCACTTCATGCAAATTGCCTCCTTAGGACCAAATCTTTTTTTATAGGACGAATGAAAAAAAAAAAAAAAAAAGAATCAAAATGTCTTCTGCTGAAATGTTTACCCAGCATGCAAAGTGTAACACTCTTATCCAATCAACGTTGGAGGTCTACGTTGGATGGGGTTCTTCCTGAGTATCTCCACGTAATGTTTGATACATCCTGGAATCAATAAATCATTTTCAGTTTTGTTACTATATCAATCAACTGATTTATCTTATGTGTGACAGACGAGGATTTAGAGCAGCCTGCACATTCTTACAGTCTGCCCAGAATTATAACCAGGTGCATTTGGGATAGCGAATGGTGCAAAGACAACAATGACTCTGATTAGATTACCGCGGACGCACAAGCTGATTTGACTACCATTATCTGTGGTCGGACTTTTCGTTGTCCTCTTTGTGGTTTTCCTGTGTTCTAGCTTCAGATCCGCCATTTGTATGTGTGTGTTTGTGTGTCTGTGTATATATATATATATATATATATATATATATATATATATATATATATATATATATATATATATATATATATATATGTGTGTGTGTGTGTGTGTGTGTGTGTATGTATGTGTGTGTGTGTATGTATGTGTGTGTGTGTGTGTGTGTGTGTGTGTGTGTGTGTGTGTGTGTGTGTGTAGAGAGAGTTTATCATTAGCAGTGCAAATGATTTGTTTACCTGAGGCCTTTTGGCTTTTGGCTTTTGGCTTTTGGTTTTCTAGTTAAAAAAATGACACAAAAATGTAAAATTTACAAATAAAAGTTGCATAAGTTAAAAAACAGATTATGCCCTTCTCGAGCCCATGTTGTCTGGCCCGCTGCGACTATATATGATGACTATAAAGGCTGGTCACTAGTGACCAGCCTTTATGGTCATGATATTACTTTGATTGTATTTTCGTGGATTATTAAACAGATTATAAGAAAAGAAGTAGTCACTGAGACTGGAGCCAGTCTACTAAGTAGTACTTTGCTCTGTTTCATCACAGTGGTTTTGATTATATTGTGTTTCACTTTGATGTTAAACAGCTGCGGTAGAGTACCCCGATAAGTACCGAACACATATTTGTAATCTTGAGCTGCATCAGATTTAACCGTTCTCTTGCTGAACACGACATGCCCTGTCTTAGCAAACAGTGTAGATCCAGATCATTTGGCTTCTGAAGAAGCCAACTGATCTGGATCTGCACTGTTTGTCATTAAATATGTGAATTTCCATCAAAAACCCGGATCAAGTAATCTGATTGGCTGGAAATTAGAAGTGGGCGTGGCATCTAAATTTATTCAGCATAACAAGGGATAAGGGTGAATTTCCGCGCAAGCTGAACTGGTTTAAGCACCCCAATAGGTTTCCTACTTACCGTCCCAAGATGGTTCCTCTGTTTCTCTTGCTGGCTGTTTGGGCGTCTGTAGTTTTATATGTGGAGGGTGGGGGAGGGAGGGGTATTGGGGCTTTGTTTCATATTTGCGGCATTCCCTGGGTATCTGCACCTTTTTTCGTTTGGCTCACATATTCCAAGATACGTTTGCTGGTGTTGCGGTTCAAGTAAGCAATTTATAGTTTTGTGGATCATACCGTTGTAACATCGACGACGTCGAAAGTAGTCCGTATAGGTTAATCGTAATTAAGTGATATGCATTTGTAAATAATATTACTTTAATTTTCTCCTGCAAAAAATGTTGAAATTTTCTCCAACGTATGAAATCATTACTCAACAAGAGGACCAAATGACCCTAAAGCGCACACCTGAGTTTCCATTTGTACGTGAAGTGATAATTTAGCTGCAATGCACTGAACGGCATATGCCTTCTTCAATCAGTGGCTGTAGAATTTATTTAATGATAAATATCCATGAAGGTATGTGGCCTTTCTGTGTTTCTGGCTTGAACAATCTTACTAGAGACCACCAAAGACATATTTCTGCCAAATTATATCGAAATCGGTCCAGTGGAGTCTAACAAGTTAACTTTTAAGGCTTTCAATATAGATAAGGGGAAATAAGCATTGCCCCTGGTGGTAATGATTTTTATGAACAATCTTGCTAGAGGGTCATCAATGCAACAATTCTACAAAGTTCTATTGAAATCGGGCAAATTATGGCAAGAAGACTTTTTAAGTGTTTCATATAGATATATAGGGGAAATTATGCCCCTCCTCCTGATGGCCAATTTTTGTCTGACCAATCATGATGGCTGGGACAATTTTGGTACAGGGTGATCAAAGTAAGGGTCTACGAAAAAATATTGAAATTAGTCTTGTGGTTTCTGACAAGTGGATCTTTAAAGTTTTCTTTATAGATATATATGGAAAATAAGTCCCGCCTCCTGGCGGACATGTGTTTTAACAAATCATCACAGTTTGAACAAGCTTGGTACATGGTCACCAAGGGAACGTTTCTGCCATATTATATTGAAATAGTCTAGTGGTTTCTAACCAGCAGATTTTCAAAGTTTTCTATTTAGATAAACATGGAAAATAAGCCCCAACCCTGGCGGCCACGTTTGTTTATGAATCAACATGGCTTGAACAATGAACAATCTTTGTATAGGGTCACCAAAGGTACATTTGTGCCATTTTTTACTGAAACCCGTCTATTTGTTTCTGACAAAAAGATTTTAAAAAGTTTTCCATATAGATATATAGGTAAAATAAGTCCTCGCCCCTGGCTGCCATTTATTTGACGAATACTCACAGCTTGAACTTTCTTGGAAGACGGTCACCAAAGGATCATTTCTGCCAAATTAAAACTTATATCGAAATCGCTCCAGTGGCATCTGACAAGAACATTTTTAAGCTTTTCTATATAGATATATAGGGGAAAGTAAGCATTTTCCCCTGACAGCCATTTTGTTTTTGACGAATCATCACGGCTTGAATAATCTTGATACAGGGTTACCAAAGGAATATATCTACCAAATTATATTGAAATTGCTTCAGTGATTTCTAGCAAGAAGATTTCTAAAGTTTTCTATATAGATATATAGGGGAAAACAAGCCCAATCCCTGGCGACCATGCATTCGATAAATCATCACGGCTTGAACAGTCTTCATGGAGAGTCACCAAAAACATTTCTGCAAAACTATTTTGAAATTTATCTTAGACTAGTAGTTTTTGACAAGAAGATTTTTATTTTTTTTTATATAGATATATAGAGGGGAAAAGCCCCGTCCACTAGTGGCCATGTTTTTTTACGGATCATCATTCATCATGACTTGAACAATCTTGGTAAAAGGTCGACAAAGGAACATTTCTTCTAAATTATATTGAAACAGAGAGAGAGAGAGAGAGAGAGAGAGAGAGAGAGAGAGAGAGAGAGAGAGAGAGAAATCCCTAGCCCTGGCGGCCAGGTTATTTGACGAATCATGACGGCTTGAACAATCTTGGTAGAGGCTTACCAAAGGAATATTTTTGACAAATTATATCGACATTGCTCCAGTGATTTCTTACAACGAGAGTTTTATTTTTTTTCTAAATTGATATACTGGGTAAAATAATCCCTGTCCTCTGGTGGCCATGATTTTTGTCGAATAGTCTTGGTCGAGGCCTACCGACGAAATATTTCTGCCCAATTATTTTGAAATCGGTCTAGTAGTTTCTGACGAGAAGATTTTTAAATGTTTCTATATAGATGTATAGGGAAAAACATCCGCCCACCTCCACCACCCCCCACCCCGGGGGATATGTTTTAAACGAATCATCACGGCTTGAAACGCTTGTTAGATGGTCACAAAAGGAACATTTCTGACATATTATATGTAAAATGCTTCAGTAGTTTCTGGCAAGACGATTCTTAAAAAAAATCTATATATATGCCCCGCCCCTGGCGGCCATGTTTTTCTTTTTCCACGAAGCATCACGACTTGAAAAATCTTGGTAGAGAGTCACCAGAGAAACAGTTTTACCAAATTATTTTGAAATTGATCAACTAGTTTCTGATAAGAAGATTTGTAAAGTTTTCAATATAGATATAAAAAATAAGGGTAAATAAACCCCGTTTCTAGTTGCCATGTTCTGTTTACGAATCATCATGGTTTGAACAATCTTCGTAGAGGGTTACCAAAGGAACATTTCTGCCAAATTATATTGAAAGCGCTCTAGTGGTTTCTGACACGCAGATATTTATTTAACTCCCGCCTCTGTCGACCATGTTTGTTGACGAATCATAACGGCATGAACAATCTTGGTAGACGTTCACCAAAGAAACATAACTGCCAAATTACATTAAAATAGCTCCAGTGTTTCTGTTTTTTTTTTTTTTTTTTGTTTTTTTTTTTTCGTTGAGGTTTTACGTCCTAGTCAACCCAAGTAGGTTACGTCGAGCGCATTCAGTTTACCACACAATACTTTTACTGTGCAGGCTTAGTCCTCTGAGTATTGTGCACATTATTTCACCAGAAACTGACAACTGCCCTTCTTGAACCAGCGGAAGTGAGAGTATGTCCGTAAGAAACAGTGGTTTCTGACAAAAAGTTTTTTTTATAGTTTTCTATATATTTATAGTGGGGAGAATAAGCCCTGCACCTGGTAACCATGTTTTTTTTTTTTTTTTACAAATCATCACGGCTTGAAAATCTTGGTAGATGCTCACCAAAGAAACATATCTTCCAAATTACTTTTGAATCGGTCTAAAAGTTTCTGACATGAACACTTTTTAAAAGTTTTTTTTTTTTAATAAAGGGGAAAATAAGCCTCGCCCTCTCCAAACCAACATTGACGGCCATGTGTTTTGACGTTAATGCGGCTTGAACAATCGTGCTAGAGGGTCACAAAGCAACATTTCGGGTCCTCAGGTGATCTTAACAGCTCATCCTTATTTTTCGAATTTTATTTCTGACCGTGTTGACAGTGTAGGTAATTTCATTCTACGAGTTAAGAAATATGTTTTGTCAGCTTGTTTTTTTTTCTTTCTTAGAAATAATGATCTGCCTTTCAACTCTAAAATATGAAGAAAGAATGTAGATAATATCCTACAAAATTTCCAGTTTCCTTTGTGGTTCTGGACAAATAATAACTCCGATATGTTATGAAGATAAAAAAGTTCTAATTCAAATTTCAGCATATTTGCGTATCACTTGATGTAAATTTTAACGAATCGTTAACTAACGACATCGTGAGCTTTGAACCACTGGGCCCTGGAATTTATTGTGGGTCCATATTGAATATCCAGTTAGCAAACTCGGATTTACCAACTCAAGCGCTGACTGAACAACACCGATTTCATGGCCAGCAAAGTGATTATTTTTACTTTGATGGAATGCTCTTTTGGAAAAGCGTCTCGAAGCGCACGTAAAGTGATTTAACTTGAACACTTATTGGCCGATACTTATATTTTCAAGGTCAGCGACGTGATTATCTTTTCTTTAAAAACAAACATAAAAAGTTGCGTTTGGAAACAAAGAACACACAGAAGGACGGAAATCGGAGGCTCGGTTTTATTAGATTTATGCAACAATGTAGTGAGCGTGGTTGCATATGCACTCTAGCACCAGCTTAAGTGGTATTCAATTTAAAGCCATGTTTTTGTTTGTTAGAAACGCCACATTATGCCCTCATTATGTCCACAAAAGGCATACATTCTATGGAATCAATTGTCTTGAGGCACAGGATAATTTGTACCCTCAAGCCTAATCTTATTATTTCAAGATGGTTTTATTACTTCAAAATGATTTTTCCCCTTAAGGTTATAACCCGTTGTTTCTACGTTAGTATCCTATTGACATTGGACGACAAAAATAAGAAGAAACCATCTTTTTTCCTGGGTTCGTACCTAATGACCAAACTAGAAAAGAAAATAACATCAAAATGCCAAACGTCAATATACTTTAACATAACTAGATACTTTAATAGATGATCTACACGTTATAATCTGCTTTTGTTTTGTCTGTAGCGGATCTCGAATGACTGATAATATGTTGAAAGCATTTATCAATCCTATAATATTTCAGTGGCGTGCTTGGTGAGAACTACACGTACTTTCCAATTACCAAGTCTGCTGAGCGTCTATCCTGCACTGTACACTATACATGTATGCCCAGTCTGTTAAGAGAAATCCCTTCTCGGTGTCTGGCCGCCGTCTTTGATAATATCTATATTAAAAGAATCGAACTGCTGTGGTAACGAAAACTAACAAAAATGTATCTAGCCATTCTTTAAGGATTGCATGGCTTTCGTTTGAGACCAGTCAACTTGAATTCACGGCGTATATATCCGAAAGAACGTTTGTCGACGTTGCGGCTCATATATACTCGGGTGGGGTGGGTGGGTGGTAACTTGGGGATAATTGTGGTACGAGTGTGCAAGCCAGAATTTCGAAACCCACCCCATTCATTTACCTGACCTTCGAAAAAACGGGCCCATTCGTATACTTGGACTTTTCTCTTACCTTTTTTGATCGTCTGAAATGTTGACCTATTCATATACTGTCTTTGATTTTTTTACCCATTCATTGCCGGTAGTTAGACAAATAAAGCAGTCAATTCATTGAATACAAAGAGAACAAGCAGCCTCGAAAAATCTCTGAGCAAAAATATACGCAGTTACCGGGAAAGTAGGGCCTATCACATACGAGAAAGATCGGGTCAGTCATATACTTTTTGTTGAAAAAGGGGGCTAATCATATACCTGGCAGCGCTGAAAAGGGTGTGTTGGGGTGTGTGTGTGGGGGGGGGGGAGGGGGCGGGGGGGGGCGCATTCGGCATGCACAATCGTACTATGCCATATATAGGAAGTCCCGCACCCCCCTACCCTCTCGCGCACCCCCCCCCCCCCACACACACATACACACACACATATATACACTTCTTAATGTTCTGACCTAATAGAATATTAAAATTGTCTGAATATTCACCGTTGTTAATCGTTAACCCGATAATGAATCAATGCGTTTTTGTGGCGTTTTGTGTTGTCTGTTTATGCCTCATCTCTCCTTCTTTGGTGCCTCTGGAGGGCTGCACTTCGTGATTGTGCCATATCACTTGTATTTCAGTTAAACAATGTAGACCATTTCAAAACCACGCCTATTCAAATATATTGAAAATTTCACCACCAAAAACTGAAAATTTCACCACCAAAAACTGAAAATTTTCAGATAAAAATTCTAATATGTTTTCATATTCCTGCTCAAAACATAGATTGTGCCGAGGTGGTTCTAACGAGTACCACAATCTATGTTTTGAGCAGAAATAAGAAAAATAATGTATACCCCTGTAAACCCCAGTTTTCATATATAAAAGTTGAGTTTAAGGGGGTCAAAATTATACAGGTATGTTTTCGTGATGCTAGTCCAGGTACCAAAGAGAGCAACGTCTGATCAGGACCTGCAGAGTTTGCCAAGACATAAGCAATTTGAAATACGAATCATGAGCAATCGTTGCACCCTATAAGAGGAACTAATACACATTCCAGGGAGGCAACCCACAAATGCTTTGCATATCATCTGACAACAGGTCTATTCAAAAAGAAAAGAGTTTTCTCCCCAGATAGCAAATTCGTTCCTTTTAGAGTAGAAGGCGCTTGATGTGCATGACAAATATAAGTAAAGATACACAGGAGATGCCACAATCACGAAACCCAGGCACTTCAAGAAAGAGAGCTGAGGAACAAATAAGAACTATACAAAACGCCACATATTAGACCACAAACGCATAAAAAATCACAAAAACATACCGATATAATTCGACCATCTTAAACCCCAATTTTATATAGTAAAAACTGGGGTTTACAGGGGTATCCGTTTTTTTTGTTTTTTTTTATCTCATTTCTGATCAAAAACATAGATTGTAGGTACTCATTAGATTCGTCTCGGCGAGTAGAAATATGAAGAATATCAGAATTTGTATCTGAAAATTTTCAGTTTTTGGTGGCTCTAACGAGTACCCGCAATTTATGTTTTTGAGCAGAAATAAGAAAAAAAATGTATACCACTGTAAACCCCAGTTTTACTATATAAAAGTGGGGTTTAATGGTGTCAAAATTATATATGTATGTTTTCGTGAAGAAGTTCCCTTAAATAGACATTTCTGGATTGCATGATGGAAGATATTTATGATAATTGGGTTAACAGAAGAAGCACACCTAAAGGATGCATTGTTCCAATCAGAGAACAACGATCCAATCAAGCATATTCATATACGCAGTCTGCTCATTGTCATTGCTATAGACTTTTTTTTATTTTTAAAAAAATGCGCAGGCGTACAGAGAAGAATTCCCCTCGCTCTTGGAAAAAAAACTATTTGTTCCATAACGAGATAATAGATTTTTTTTGTTTCATCAGTTTTTGTCTTTCTATATTTGTTGGAATTCTGCAGTTTGTCTACGTTAAATGTTTAGGGTTATATGTCGTTTTTGTTTGTTAATGTAATACAAAAAAAGGAGATAAATGATACGTTGTGGCATTATAGAAGAACCATTGAAAGGCAGACGTCTTGAAATAATAATAATGACATATAAAACCGAAACTGAATTTAATGCGTCGATAAACAATAGGATTATGTTCAAACATGAGATTTTTTAAGCATTAATGGTGTTTGTGACGAAACACCGTGTAACTTATGAATTTGAAGTATGGAGATCTAGATACATCTGCATATGTAAGCGGTCACGACTGGATCTATTCATCTATAGTTTCACATGTACATTTTCTGCGTTACATTTACGCATTAACATTGTCTCGTTTACATTTAAGCAAATTTCCTCGTTTATTTCCAATAGCAGGGTGTCTGGTTAGGTTTTATTATAAGTATGCTTATTGCAAACAATGAAGACCCTGATTAGATGCCGTGTTCTGCGTTGTCTGATCTGGGTCTGCACTGATTGCTAATTACCATTGTAGGGGTATCTAGACAAACATGGGTTAAATGTGTATGATTATACGTCTCTCTGAAATGTTGATTTTT
The DNA here is from genome assembly GCA_964016985.1 of Anodontia alba. Taxonomy (NCBI): domain Eukaryota; kingdom Metazoa; phylum Mollusca; class Bivalvia; order Lucinida; family Lucinidae; genus Anodontia; species Anodontia alba. Next base: position 25,536,923 of record OZ024836.1, on the reverse strand, counting down.
ATAAAATTAAAAATTTAATTAATATGTTTCGTGCATGCCACAATCACTGATTGCAATCTTCTCTAGATACAGAGAGGAATATCAAATGTAATTGAACAGCAACAACCATGTTTCTGAAGAACAAGCCAAGAAGAAGCCCTTTCTTACCCAAGAAAGTTTACCACAAATCTAAATAAGACAATACCGCACAGCAAATATATGTAGAAATACATCCTAAACTCAATAGACACTGTCAAAAGGCCACACAGCTTTTCCAAGGCACCAAGATGAGGATTTACTTTAATTTATACATATGATGTGTTATCAAGCGTCAATGAAAAGTAATCATTACTTGGTAAGCATGCTTCGCCCACCATGCATGTCAGCCTGAAAATGTTTTTTAGAAAATACGGGAATTAATGTCCGAGGTTTAGAAAGTCTGTTTATGATTGCTTTTGCTGCGGCAAAAACATCAATTACAGTTGACTCTCGTTATCTCGACCTCGCTTATCTCGAATAACCGCTTATCTCGAAGCGAAAATCCGATCCCTTCCTAAACATAAAAATCTAAAAACAGGTAACAAAATATTGTGAAAAAGAGGAGAAATTGCTCCTAGGGAGCAATTTCTCCTCTTTTCCACAATATTTTCAATATACATCTAACTTCAGGAGTCAAATTATATATAGATTTGTGCAATATGGTTGTTCGAGTGATTGTTTCCTCAATTCTGCAAATCTGATATGTCGAGGTACGGATATCGCGAAGTATTTAACAGAGTCCCTTTGAATTCGAGATAACGAGAGTCGACTGTATTAGACTAGAAACAGCCACACTGTATGGACTGACAAGGTAGTGCTGCCTCATATAGAAATTGTTTACTGATGAAACCAGATTGGTTCTTTGGATTTAAAGATTTAAAGTCTCGTTTGGAGGAGTCTCTCTCGTTTGATAAAGTCCTGATTTTCAGAACAGGCTCTAGCATAACGGGTTACACTGTATGCTGGTGCAGTAGGAATATTGCTGCCAAGATACGGAGCATTAAGTTGAAGTCATCCCGTTTGTCATAAAGCCTAAAATAAAATTTTCCTTTGTTCTTTAAAGGAATGCATCGGTGTGAGGAAGAGGTTATCGTCTCAGATATTTCTTTAATTTCAAATTTACGTTGGTACCCTGAAAACTTGGAGTTATTCAAAGACAATACATCATTATCTTTATGTGAAATTGAATTGTTAGGCAAGACGTTTATGCCTGCTTTTCGTGAGACCCTGTATAAACTCTGCTTCATACAAGTGTATCTATGAAAAGAAAAAAAAAACAAAAAAAAAAAAAAAAAAAAACACAAAACAAGTCGGCAAGCAATGGAGCACAATAATACCATAATTGTGAAAGAAACACCGTTTTTTTTTTTTTGTTTTTGTTTTTTGTTTTTGTTTTTAGGATCCACATCTGACTGACATCCCTTCTTTCGTTTGCGGTGTTGCAACACTTCTGAAGCCATTCATTCACTGATGTAAGAATTCTTATTAGAATCTGTGAGAGGGGCTTTGTTGAGCACTAATGCTAATAATAGATATTAAACACAGAAATAACAGTTAAGTTGGACATCTGTACAGTTTCACATTATTTCTTCTTCACAGCGATTATATCCATGAAACAATAATAAATGTAACCAATGTCCAACATCTGTTAGTTCTGTGTTTAATGTCTCTCCCTGAATCTTTCCAATATCTTTGAGCTTGTATTCGGATGATTTCCCTTTCTTTCCAGAACCTTGGCATTGCTGATTTGTTATTCATTGTCCGTTTGATATATCTGGCCATTTGTGTAAATCCTGTCCTTGTTTTCCTTTTAAATTTTCAGTTTTTATTATCTTTCCTGACTTTGGTTTGTTTCCAAATGTACACTGTTTCTTCGTTTGGTCCTTTTTTGCCATTGTGCCTGCTGGCTGCTGTTCTGTTACTGTTCCTAACGTCTCATCTTTGACAATGACGTCAGCGACATCAGTAACAACAACAACGTAAATGATGTTGTTGTCAGTTAAATGATCAGACAGTTAAAATAGAAAGATCACAATATAAAACATTAAAGTAAAAAATTAACATACAGAATTTGGCTGGGAAACATCATATTTGTGGTGAATCAACGACACTGCTAAGGCCGAAGAATTTCAATACGATACGTTTAAATTTCTCTAGAGTTATTGTCATCATGCGTAAGAATACATTTTTTTTCACGTTAAGCACACGTATAATTAAAAATAATAAAATAGTCGTGTCTCTACGACACTCCCGATGACACTTTTCCTAATTACTACTAATTCTGCCAATTATCATCGAATTTGTCTCTTAGACATCTCAAATCTTCAGTAATTATCTTTCTATGCGGGTTTCAAGGACTGTTTTCATAATAAATCATATTTGTGAATTGAAAAAAAAATCAGTTACCTTCAATACAGGCTTACGTTAACAGTGGTTTGTTTATGTCTAAAACGGGTAATGACAATGTATACCTGAAATGAAGCTTATGTAAAACAATGGCCTTGAAATCTGATAGAAAGATAATTCTTGATGATATAAATACTTTGAAGAGGCACACTTTTGAGTAAATGAAAGTACATCGACTACTCAGTTTAGTTATATATGTCTAGGTAAACCGTATAATGAGTTGAAACTGGAATTGGAACAAAATCAGAAAAACAAATCAACAGTTGTTCTTCCAGTAAGTTGTCAAACTAAAGTTTACCAGGTAGTGATCATACACGTAAAGCTTCATGGTACTCTATTTGAATTTGTTTGGACTTGTAAATTAGTTACTTAATTTTAGCACTAAGCTTTAATGCTGAGTGGTAAAACTGCCAGACAAGATCAAGTGACTGTACTGAAGAAGGTAAAAAGAAACGTCCAGAGAGTGACACAATGCCTCGTTCTTAGAATAAATCACAAAGCCACACAGAGTTAGAGCAACACCGGGACCTCCGCCTTAGGACGGTCAGTAGTATAAACTACCGTTGTGTGTGTGTGGGGGGGGGGGGGGTGCGGGCGAGCGGGGAGGGGGAGGGGGGGGAGGAAGAGAGGTGGAGGTGACAGCACTTTTACAGCCGACTAACTTTATCCTAAATCCCGAGGCTACGTTTTATAGGGAAATACATAAAACTTCGATTCGAAAAAATGGCTCCCAGCTCAGCCGATGCATTACAGCGAAAACTTAAAAATCAAATAAATCACTATGATAATCAAATACGAGTACCTATGGCTAATTCTACACCCACTGCAAGCCAGAGTTAAAGACAAACAAAAGCTGAACCATGGAAGTCAAAACACCCAAAATATATAATCCGTTATTTAAAAAGTGTCGGCACAATCCCGAAGCACACAACTCAGTAGGCACTAAAAGAAAAGGAGATTATTAACAAACAAAACAGTTGCAATATCTGGCATAAAGCAAAAACCTGTAAGAGGGTACCGCCTTAAAACAACCAGCAAAAACAACTATAGTGTTTATAAAGTAATTTTGTTTGATCTAACCCTCATCCTTATCCCCTGAAGCAGCTCCAACCATTTACACAAACATACAAAACAAACAAAACAGATAGCAATGTGGCTGGACAGTTATTGTAACAGATGGCTACAATGCTAGAATGGCCACGAGAAACATCGCAGAAAAAATAATACAGAAGATGTCTCGGCAGAGCCACAATCACAGAACCTTGCCTACCGATGACAAAAAAGCAAGAGCAATCAAACCATGTCAGACAGTACACAAACCACAACCCAAAGAAATGAAGCAAGGCAACCAGTGCCCTTTTCCCAAACGAGGAGATCACAGTGCTAGACAGGATCCACTTAACTCAACAATAAGACAACAAACAGGATTAAACACGCGTGTGCGTGTGCTTGTGCGTGTCTGTGTGGCTGCTTGACGCTGGGTAACATACGCACATGCACACACACAGAACCAAGTCAGAAAGTAAAGTGCGAGAAAAGGTTTACGGACGCCACAACTGTTGTGGATATGAATAGATCTAACAGGTTTAGTACTTTCTGTGCTTGATTTGTTCTGTAGTTCCATCGGATACCCTTTGCAGAGTAATTTGCATAATGAAAAGTAATGATATAAGGCCATAAGTGGATTAACATGCCGTCATTGACTTACGGCATGGTACGTAAAGGGATATGTGTCACAGTAACAGGTGCAAAAAATCATATGGATATAAGGGAAAACATCAGTTAACGTTACTCTTTCAGCTTTTCTTTATTCAAACACATAATGTACAATCATATCATACATGTAGGTATACAGAAATTACAGATTATACAAGTACTCATTACAGGTAGGAAATAGCTATACTTTACATATATATCCTAGTATACATGGCAGATAGGCATGTATGGCTAGCTTTTCTTATTTCAGTACGTAAACTTATGTTGTGGGTTCTCATTAGAAACGCCGCGATATGGTGTTAAGAATGAGTATACAAAATATGTTTACGTGTTGAAATAAGAATAATATTTACTTCATAGTCCCACTCATCTGGAGTTATGAGCATGGCATTCTACTCAAAGCGTTAGTGACTCAGATAATGCTGAAGTGGAAGAAAGGCACTGGCGACTTATGCAGGGAACGAAGGCCTAAATCAGCTTCCGCATTAATGCAGTTAGTACCCGCATTCAGATGTCATGGATACCACAGCGTACATTAAGGGAGAGGAAGCACTGCGCGAATAAGCATTGCCGATCTTGACCAACGCTGTTCATATATACATAAGGGCCATTTTCCCATGCTGTAGTTCATGTATTAATCCTATTCATATAATAATGCACCACGTATGCAGGCAACAACGGAAACAACGGAAAGGCTTAGACAGAGTGCGAACCTCTGCGGTCTTGCCAAAGCTTATCTTTCGCCAATTGCATGTAAACTGTTCACTGTTAAAATAGTGTCTTAACTACCTGCCCGAATGTGCTATAAGGTGTGAGCGGTAGATAGAAAGACCCGTCCCGATGATGACTGTCTGGCCATCACTCGGCTTGCCGAGTGATGCCAGACTGTAATCGCGAGGGACGGATTATCCTATGTACCCTTCTGTTTCTTGCACATCTTTCATTTCTGAACGTAGATTTGTTTTAATAATACAGTCACTTCCACTGCTGACGTCCGCCATATTGCGATGACATTACATTTAATAACGTCATTACGTTCTGTGCCGTAAAACTTTACGATGGCGTACGTGACGTCCATTACAACAAGTTCATATCAAACTCGTGAGAATTCCCGATTTTTATCTTACCCTTGGGAGATACACCTTGGTAGGATAAGAATTTCTATCCCAGGGTTAAAGGGGAACGCAACCTTAAAGGAATTGTGCTTTAAAGTAAAGAACTTTACAAACAATGAATTTTGACACAAATTTGATCAAAATCGGTGGAAAAATAAGTAATTTATAGACAATTGAATATTTTTATATTGGTGGAATGGGTGCCGCCATTTTGAATAATTAATGATGTTTTATAAAAATTAAAATTCGCTTCATAAAGGTAGTTATATTCATAAAGTTTGTTTATTTTTGGGGAAATGATTGCATGGAATTAGAATTAAAAGATTATAAAAAATCTGTAGCAAAAGTATTCCTAAAAACCTTTATAATTTGATTATGCATATTTAATTTGGGCTGTGTGACGTCACTAAGCCTACAATGTGGCGGCGTCTATGACAGCATTTTTTTATATATTCAAACCACTATAACTTCCTTATTTCTAGGCCGGCTTTGAAAACCCTTGCGTCAAAATAAATGGCTTGTTAAGCACTGCACTCTAAGATATACTTACTCTAAGATATACTTACAACATATTGCGTTCCACTTTAAATCCAGGGTTAACCCTTATCTAGTGTGCAAAAAGGTTGTTCTGCTCCCTTTCGGTTCATACAGAGTGGTATTTTGGTTTGTATATGTCTTTGGTCGATTCTGTTTTATTCCCCTGTGAGAAGATATCGCCTGGGCATCAACTGGAGACTTAAACAATTTATCATGAAATTTCCGTCCCTGCTATACAAATATACGCGCAACACTAGGATAATATTTTCCAAGCGATATTATGCTTGTAGGTAAGAAACTAATTTCAAACATCCGCTACCATTTTGGTCAAACAAAAAATAATCTATTCTAGGCCATAGTAATCTACAATACCAGAAACAAATAAACAGTTATATATATATAATCGGATTTTTGATTAACGTGCAGGTACAGGGGCAACATCCACATCAGTGGGCCCCCTTCCAGATAGCTGGCTTGCTGCACGCATGGCAGATCTCACACCAGATCTCCAGGTACGTCTATCATGAGGGTTGATAGCAGAGAGCTTCCACTCTCTGCAATCCCTCTCTGTCAGCTGCTTCCATGTCATTTCGGGCTTCCCAGGGCCATGCTTTCCATCAACTTGTATGTCAAATGCAGTCTTGATTGCACCACTGGAGCGTTCCACATGCCCATACCATCGAAGTCTTCTCTCCTTCAGAATGAGGTCCAGCTCCTCAATGCCAAACCGCACAAGTAAATCACTGGACCTGGTGGTGACAATGTCGTGGCCTGACATTGCAGATCTGTCTGATCATTGCCCTGTCATTTCGCTGCAGACGCTGGAGGTTCGGCTTTGTCAATGGCCAAGTCTCGCTGGCATGGAGCATTGCGCTCCGCACACAAGATCTGTATACATGGCCACGTGTTTTGAAAGAGAGGTGGCGTGAAGAGAGGACCAGTAGCAGATCCTTGAACTTCTTCCAGGCGATTTTCACGCGTGTTGTGGTTGAAAGTTCACAGCCATCTGCTGCTGAAAGCATGTCTCCTAGGTAGCAAAAGGAAGCTACCACCTCAAGCTTTTCAGGTCCGACCTGGACTTCCTTCTGTGGTCTGCCATCCAAGGGGCGTGCAGTTCCCTGGCACCGTGTACATCTATAGTCAGGGTCCTTTTTCAAGCGCTTGAACCCACTGCATTTCTTGTGCACCCAGTGTTTGCAGCCATTGCAGAAGATGCTGTTGCTGCCCACTCCAGTGCGACAGACAGCGCATGGAAACTCGCCTGAACTCTGCAGGAGGTCCAAGACTAAAATGTTTAAATAGTGCTTAGAACCCGTTATAAACCAAATTAAATGGGTTTATTGTTGTGCTGCATTTGGACTGTTTGAACGATGTGTACAGTGTCCCTTGCAGTTAAAATTATAAGTAAACGTTCATAACAAATTAGAGCTCTTGATTAGAGCGGTAAGAGAAATAATTATCCTGAAGGAAACAAATACTGCTTTAATAATAATAATAATAATAATAATAATAATAAAAGATAGTTGTTTTTTTCTTATTTATATTCAGAGAAATTTTCATGCTCAGCTAATCTTCAGCAGGAAATAAATTGCAATCGTTACTTACTTGAGATTTATAAGCAGGGCAAACTTCATGCTCAGCTGAGTTTAGCATGAACAAAATGTATCACTTCGGGACCCGGTGTACTTTGGTTCTCAAAAGTAAGGAATAATAGCTTACATTAATTTTCTTATTTCTGCCTAAAACATAGATTGTGGGTACTCGTTAGAACTGCCTCGCTGAGGCGGTTCTAACGAGTACCCACAATCTATACTTTGAGCAGAAATAAGAAAAATATCACAATGTTTCATCTTAATATTTTCGTTCTTTCGGCGTAAAATCAACAATGTATTTGTATAGGCGTGTTTTCGTAATGTATGTTTCAAAGTTGTACGCAAAATAGCAATTTTCAGAACTTAATACTAGCCCACGGGTATGCAATATAGACGCTGCTACATTTAGTTTCTACTAATATTGTAATATAACTAAGCTTCGGTTTACTTTAAATGGAGACATTGTATGAAAAGTATACTTTCAAATGTAAATATAGAGATATATGTGATTCCCAAGAGTGTCTGAACAAGAAATGCCTGTCATCCTCAATAAAAGCTTAATGAGATTTATCAAGTTGGATGATACCAAAGTGTAAAAGAAAGAGGAAAAACCTTTCTTTCTCTCAACTTTGAAACATTCTTGTAATTACAAAATTACTTATTTAGTGCCAAATATATACATACAGTTTATTTTCCTTGAAGTTCAGAATATAAAACCACAAAATTTTATTTAAACCCCCCCCCCCCCCCCAAAAAAAAAAAAAACATGCATATGTGTATCATTTTCTTCTGATATGTGATGAATAAGATGATTTTAGATTTATCTGAAAATAGAATGTCACTCAAACTAGGCGTGAGCAGTGTTGTAGTAGGTTACATTACTACACTTTATTAGATTCAGTAATAGGCTGTAACAGGAATGAACCTGAACAGCAATGTTTAGAGATTTGGAGAAGAAAACTGAAAATAAAATATCATGAAAAAGAAACTAAAATTAGTTGCATTTTAACAAATTGTTTCAATGGTCATTGTGTGTAAACATTGGCATTCTTCAAAACACAAATGAGCCGTGTTACGAGAAAAAAGCTCATGGAACTTTCCGTCGAGTCAATATTTCAGTGTGCATGCCCTTCTCGTCATCGAGGTCATGTCTCTAGTTCTTTGATCGAAGTTTTCCTTGATTTACATGTACCGCTTACGTGAGCGACAGTATAGGATCTCGCGATTCTGCGCAATTTCGCGGGCGAGCCTGGAGCTTTGCTGTTCGTATATGCTATAAGACTATTTTCTCAAATCATTTCGTATCAATGGTTGAAAAAAAAAAAGAAAACAAAATATAGAATATTACAACTAATAAACTACATTCAACATTTTCCATTTACTCCATGTCTGGCAAATAATCGCACAGAGGACCTAATGTAACTTTGTATTGCAATGTTCAAAAGGCAATTTTTGAAGGTGAGCAAACGCGTGTATGAATATGATCGAACGGTCTCTCGATAATTTTAGTTTGTATCTGTTGGTTTCCTTGTTCCACTCATAAGTGTTTTCAATAGAAAATTGTGATTGAATACATTACTGCCTGCTACGTTTAAAATTAGGTATCCGGGAAAATACAACACCCCAATGGACTTCTTTGTTCAAATTCTTATATTTTTGCAATTGAACCAGGTTTAAGTTGTATAACAATTTATTGCTAAGATAAATATCTATCAGTATACACTGTCAGATAGCTGGTTCAATGTCCTTAGTAGTGAAAAAGAAAAGACGTTTTCGATAAATTCTCATCATTTATATCAACAAAATCAAAGTACTGAAGATACTGCAACAGCAATGATACACTTGTTCACCAGGCAGACGGGATGCAGGTGGTACAAAGATAATGAAAATTTGTTATAGTCGAGTCTGTACTCTCTTTAGTTCACTTGAGCACGAAGTGCTCAAGGTCAGCTATTGTAATCGGTCCATGCCCGTCGTCCGACTTGTACAATCCTTCGTCCGGCATCACCAGTTTGCTTTAAATGAATACTCCTCATACACCCATAGACCAATTTTAATCAGTCTTCACAGGACTGTTGCCTAGGTCACTCTCTATCTAAATAGTTATAATAGTTTTGCTCCAATGAAGAATATGGCTCCAAGAGCTAAGACTAGAAAACTTTTTTGAGCTTCTTTTTCTGAATCAAAAGGCCAAATGATCAGAACTTAGTACAAAGTATTGTGAAGACCTGTAGGTAAAAAATAACTAAGCTCGTTCCGATCAGAAGTCCAGAAAATCTATTTTGAGCTTCCTTTCCTGAACCGAAAGGCCCTTTGACTCGAAACTTGGTAGGAAGTATCAGGGTGACTTGCAAATAAAAAATATCTAATATCAGTCCGATCAGAAATCTAAGATGGCCATCTTGAAAATCTACTTTGAACGTCTTTTCCTGAACGAAAAGGCTAATTGACTTGAAATTTGATAAACCAGGGTGACTGGGTTTGTCTCTCAAAGGTAAGATATATATATATATATATATATATATATATATATATATATATATATATATATATATATATATATATATATATATATATATATATATATATATATATATATATATATTCCTGTAATTGTCTAGATCGGAAATCCAACATGATCTCAATAGCCGCCATGTTGAAAATATATTTTGAAATTCTTCTCCTGAACCGAAAGGTCAGTTGACTTCAAACTTGATAGGAAGATCAGATTGACTTGCAGATAAAAAAATAAGTAAAATCTTTCTGATCGGAAGTCCAAGATGGATGCCACGGTTGCCACCTTGAAAATATATTTCGGAATTATTCCCGTTAACCCAAAAGGCAAATTGACTCAAAACTTGATAGACCAAAAATAGCTAAAATGACTCCAATGGGAAATCCTAGATGACCGCCACATCAGCCATCTTGAAAATCTATTTTTATTTTCTTGTCCTTAACTGAAAGGCCTATTGACTCGAATCCCCATTTGAAGTATCAATGTGATCTGTAGATAAAAAATAGATGACAAATGTTCCGATTGGAAATCCAAGATGGCCCCCTGACGCCATCTTAAAATCTACATTGAACTTCTTCTCTTGAACCGAAAGGCCAACTGAATCGGCACATCTGGTAATCATGTAAGCGATACAGGGCCACATTTCTCCTCTTGTTTAAGTATATTTAAGTCAGTAGATTCTGTTTATTGTGAAAGAGAAGGGTTGCGTGTTCATTTTTACTCTTAGTTCGTTATTTCACCAAGAATGAAAATACCAAATTAAAATTGAGGAAAGTCAAACTCCACAAATAATTTTTCTGCCTATATGTTAAACATGAAATTACAATCCCTTAAACCTGTCATTGTGTCTTCTTTTGTAATATAAGACGTCTCAGGTGATTCAAGCAAAGTGATGTCAAGTTCGTTCCTCTTAGGCGTCAGTAATTAATTTTTTGATGGAAAACAAAATAAAGTCACGTCTCAATAGCGTAGCTGCTGGTTAGTTAGACTTTTAAAACCAACATTTATTCTTTTTACTTCTCTGCTTCCTTTCTAAAGTCACTAGATTTAGATAAAAAGAAATTCATTTACAAAAGTTTATGAAAAAAATAAACAGTATTAGAAATACAAATTATTGTTTTTCAGGGATATCGAAAGAGTGGGTGCAACTTCAGTACAGATATATTTGTATATTATATAAAACAATAAATACATTTTATTATCATTTACTTTTGCGTTTTTATCTTCTACATGAATAAATCGGATGACATTACCAATGACACCGACGAATGATTTAAATTTGGATTTGTTGTTGATAATTTACATTTTTATAGAACTGGTTTCTCAAACGTCTTTGACACACAAACATATTATTAACAAAACGACATTCAGATGCCATTTATCGCTGGGTACATTGAATGTTTCTTTTTTGTCTTTGGCTGGCCTGTCACAATTACTGATCTTTAAAAGCTGCATGGTATTCACTGTTAGAATTCTTCAATCACACATGCATATTACGTGCATAATACAAAGCATATTTGCAAAGCAAATTGTCATTTGTTTTTCCTAAACTTAAAGGAATATTATTGATGCCAGAAGTTTACATATTTAGGGACTAAAACTGAAGTCAATGTTTTATTTAAATAATACAACTTAAAAAGTGTTAAGTATCATATTTGGTACAAATAAAAAGCAATTATTGTCATGTGATAAAATTAGCATAACATAACTGGTTAACCCATTTTAGACCAATTAGATTTTTCCGCGTTATAAATTAGAAGATCGAATTTCAATTGTAGATATGTTAGGTTATGAGGTTTAGATATAACTATAGAAAAAAATATTTGCAAACAGTAGAGACCCTGATAAGACGCCGCCATTTGCGGCATCGGATCTAGGTCTTCACTGTTTGCCAATTAATGGGTAAATCTTGCAGTTCCTTTCTAAATAAGTTCATATCTAAATAGTGTTTCATTTTAGTTCCTTTCTAAATAGGGTTTCCTTGTAGTCCCTTTCTAAAAAGTGGTTCCTTGCAGTTCCATTCTAAAACGTGTTTACTTGTAGTTCAACTCTGATTTCAGTTCATTTCTAAATAGTGTTTCCTTGTAGTTTCTCTCTAATTAGTGTTCCTTTCAGTTATTTTCTAAATAGTGTTTCTTTGTAGTTCCTTTCTGAATAGTTCTACCTTGTAGTTATTTTCTAAATAGTATTTATGTGTTCTTCTTTTCTAAAATCGTGTTTCTTCGTGGTTCTTCTCTAAAGAGTGTGTCTTTGTAATTTTCTTCTAAATAGTGTTCCTTTGCACGCCAACAGCCGAAGAATACCGCTTCAGTAGCATCAGTTAAATGGCTGAATAAAGATCGGGTCGCAGTAAACCCATAAAAGCCTACAAAAACTATATAAGCAAAGTCAAAGCTCGAAGCATAAGCTTAGGCAATCAGGCCAGGCGGTCCTGTTTATGATTATTACCATATTTACCGTACGTATTCAAGTACACAAACTGAAACCAACAGTAGATCCACAGGTGGGTCCACAGAAGAGCGGTCTAATAATGTTCTCCATTGCCGGCCATTCGTCTAGCAGTTTGTTAATATATAAAGGTAGTGAAATGGATTGCAAATTGTTAGGACAAATACTCGTATAGTAAGAAGTAAAGGTAACCGAATATTCAGGATAAATACAATATTCTAGACAATAGATTTAATGTCTTTCAGCAGGAAAGAACAGACAAGAATGCACAGCTGGGCAAGATGAGTTTGGCTTTTCTTGTTGCCCGCCTGAAATCCGTAAGAACTCGTACAATTTTGAGTTCACTATAGTCCATCTAGAAAACAGGCTCGAAACATTCTACTTTTTATCATAGCTCCAGATAAGGCACATTTTTGTTTCAATTGAAAAATGCTGGCGTTTTTCTTATACCTCTACAGAAACGTATATTCTTGGAACTCATTAAAAGCGCCATGATGAGGCACTTCTAATGCATACCCATAAGACAGGTTTTCGTAGAGAAATGAGAAAAATGTTATGCAGGACGACCACATTGTGGGAAACCTCTCTTATTTGGAACTAGGTTTATGTTTAAACACATTTGCGAATGAGAAGATGATTGACACAATCTCGCAATATCCAACGAGTAGAATTACATAATTGCGCAATATCCAATTAGTCGATGCACACAATCTGGCAATATTCAAGGAATCAAGCCACACACGCGCGCAAAATTAGGAAAAAATTCTCAATCCAGGCAATATTCACAGAATAGATTCGCACAACAGCACAGTTTTTACTCAGTTATGCAATGTTAAAGGAATTATATAATACCTCTTAGCCAAATCTGTTACACCACAGAATTTCTCTAATTAGCTTACGATGCCACACTCTGCATACAAGTCCCCGGGATACTCGGGTGGTTACGGCTGAATCCGTAAATAAACGAATTTTCTCTTGTACGCTTTCCTTAACGATTCATGCAGTTCCGTCCTTCCCAGTTGCTATGGAAATTATTGAGTAGTTACGAACTCCTTTTTTCTTCTTTCTGTACATTTAATCATAGCTACTCGGTAGATAGACGTTTCGGTAACACAAGCGAGCAGGTATATTTAGAGTTACGGAAACGGTTGAGTAGACACGATAGGATCCGGTTATACTTCGGAGTCTCTCGTATTCGCCATAGTAGTCATTGTCTGTAGTTTTCTTCCTTCCATTAACTTTGGGAAACACTGACAGAATATACTAAAGAATGTATCACGAAATTGTTTACTCATAGTACAATAAAGGACAAAATTGATGCCATTGTTTATTAGTGCCAAGATGTCCAATAAGTCACCGAGTGGGGTATACACATTATGAAAGAAACCTTCTATTAAGCCACTAAGTAGACTCATTACTCCCTGAGGCGTCTCCGTGATAAGAAACAAGATAACTACGGTCAATAACATGCGCGTGGTGCGTATGCTGCGTTTGCTTCTCTTTCCACTGCTACCAATAGGCTGAGTTTCACCATCCGTCACAGAGTTCTTGTTTAATAATTTCTTCCGTCTCTTTTCTGCTCCTTGCATGGTACGTACTAAGAGAAAACTAAATATTGTCAAGAGAAAGCACGGAAGGAGTTTGACAAGAATCGCCTGCACCCAAAAGTTAAATTTCTGTAAAACAATCTCAGCTGTAGTATTCATTTTTACATCCACCCACCACATCGAGGCATTGGACGCGTTGGGATATCCAAATTTCGCCGCACTGTCACTCTTCAGCTCATACGTAATAGAATTAGGTATGCAGACTATTATCACGGCAACGGAGACGGCTATTACTGCAGTTTTCGTGCGCTGGACATTACAATAGCGCGCCCCGCGACGTGGAAACCGAATGAAAACATATCTAAACACTGCAAGCGTTACAGTAAGCCAGATTGAAATAGAATGTACAATCACACTTAGGATTGCATAACAGAGCTGAAACTTGGCGGCTCCCTCCGTATCTCGGTCGGGACTTTCCGTAATTCCATGAATGACATACATTTGCAAAGCATAAGGAAAATAAAACGCCATTGTTAGGCCGTCCGATATTGCTAGTCCAGCAAGAATTATATTGGTCGAAGAAATCATATTCTTTCTGGTGAGAACTATGATGTTTAGAATATTTGCTATAACACCAAACACACAGACGGTTGCTGCTAGGTAACCGTGCACGGGTTTATAACGTTCTTCAAATGTCTGTAGCGCCGAACATTCAGTAACTGCCGATACGTAATTCCCCATTTTCTTGTTTTCTGATGCGTTAACATTATAGACAGACAAAATGGATTCTGTGATGTTAACATGGTAGACCGCTTCGTTCATAGTCCCGAAGATGAACCAATACTAACTTTGGAATAGAATGATTGTTTAAATGCTGACTCCCTCGTGTACTGGAGAACAGTCGCTTGTGTTGCCTGAAAATAGAAAATAACACATGGTTTATTTGAGTTCAAAAATGAGAAAAAAAGGTGCCTAGTTAGTGAACAATAAAGATCCAGATCAACTTAAGAATCCATCCGCGCTTTTCGATAAGTCCTATGCAAAATATCGATATACAGTAAAACCTCGATGGCTCGAACACCTTTGGGACCATGGAAATTTTTTTCGAGACATGGGTAGCTCGAGCCACTAAAGGTAAATCAAGATGCTAGGTCAGGAAGCAAATAGCGATTATTTAGGGATTTTTTTTCTCGATTTTCTACACAATAATTGTATGTTGAGTGTACTCATTAGAATCGCCTCGATGAGGCGATTCTAATGAGTACACACAACATACAATTTCTTGATAAAATAAAAAAAATCACTAAATATTGGTTTTATTGAGCATTCGGAAGAATTTCGTTGGGACTCAAAAACGAGTTCGAATTAGCCATGGTAAACGAGCCATCGGTGTTCGAGCCATCGAGGTTCGACTGTATTCTACATATGATTATAATAAGAAACTTCTTATCATAATGCATGGTAATCCAGGCTGATTTGGGACTTCACTGCACGTCTGCAAATAGTGTTGCTCATTTCAGCTAACCTCTATACAATGCAAATAAAGGGTCTGCACGTTTTCAGCGCAGAATATACATAACAGATAGTGAATGTTCTGGCTGGTCGTTGACTGCGAAGTAGATTTATGCGTTCTAAGACCGTTTTATGGTGTTCGGTCCGTCCCAAGTGTCTCTGTCTGGCGTCACGAGGCTTTGCCAAATTCAGTCAGACGGTAATCCCGATGGACTGATTTTAGTTATCAATGGTTGCATTCTACATAAAAATGACTTGTGGGAATTCAAAATAAGCTGTAGTCATCCAGGATATTCGAATTGTCAGTGTTTTTAGTAACGACGCTCTACTGTATTGATATATAGGGAATGCCCTTGATCAGACTGTGCAATATGCATAGGCTGACTCAGTGTTCGCTGACGTACCTCCAGCGAACACTCAATCAGCTTCACATACTGCACATTCTTTCTCATGTTGCTGTGTATATGAGAAACATTCTCCTGTGCGAACACAGGCCGGTCAGGCTGACTGCATATAACTCATACAGTTGTGTTTCCACCACAAGAAGCTTGCACTAAATTAGCTAAATTTGATTGGTCGAGAGCAACTTCAAAACTAAATAACTCTTGGAGCCATCTCAACTAGATCTGCACTGTTTGCAAAGTTTTCTGTATTGTTCTGTAGGTTTAACGCAATTTTTTAACGTAAACATGCCCGAGTTGAATTATAAGAAACACATTTCCTGTTTGTGGTTTCACTCACAAATCTAACTTGAAGCCTTTCGGGCTTTATTCCGTTATTGAGTGATTCACCATGGTTTACACATCGATAAATCGCCTTGTCATACAGGTACTAGATTTTTGACAACTTCCCTTTTACCGCTTATTGATATGTGGGCCGTGTGGCAAACCGTTTAGTCCTTAATCTTTATCACCCTCTGGGCTTAGTCTTATTCAGCAGACGACAAATAGACGATTATATATATATATATATATATATATATATATATATATATATATATATATATATATATATATATATATATATCCCAAACAAAGCTTTGATATAATGTGCTATTTGCATGAAATGCCAAATCCTGATTCCTGGGGAAAAAAAAAAACTGTCGTCTGCCGAATCGTTTACCCAATATTCAGAGCTTTAATTAGACGCCGAGTTCTGCAGCGTTTGCTTTGGTTGAACTCTATTTGCTCATGACAGACATACACTCTCTCGTCTCTCTCTCTCTCCTAAATAAATTGAAGCTGAATGCATATGTCTGTATATATATCTTCTTCTCAAGCTGAAAACAATTGTGTTTAGACTACATATAAGACGATCCGGGTCTTCGATCTTCTAATATGTCATTAGACGCTAGGCCTTTCATTACCCAGGCTCATTTATTAAATATAAAATGCTTCGTTTAGACGGATTGATCATACGCCAGTGAATGTGTTAAGGAAATGAAGAAATCTTGCCAAATTAGTTTTGGCAGAAGTTTGTCTGCTTATATTCGCGATCAAATGAAAATAAGCCTTGGTATTAGGGAAGACCGCATACTGCCTTTATGCCACATGCAAGCAGAAAATATTTAGCCAGCGTTCGAGTAGAATATAATAGAATAGAAAGAGTAGAGTAGAAAATATAATATAATAGAATAGAATAGGATTGTATAGAACAGTATAGAATACGTTTATTGTACCAAATCAAGGAAGCTTTTGGACAAAAAGTACACATACAAAATTGTAAAAAAAAAAAAAAAAAAAAAATGTGAAAACACACCCCACACACAACCACAGATCACTTAAGTTGCTTTCTAAAATTCCCCGTGTGCTACCATCACGAAAACATACCTATATAATATTGACCTCCCTGAAACCCCACTTTTATACAGTAAAACTGGGGTTTACAGGGGTATACATTATTTTTCTTATTTATGCTCAAAAACATAGATTGTGGGTACTCGGTAGAACCGCCTCGCCGAGGCGGTTCTAACGAGTGCCCTAAATCTATGTTTTGAGCAGAAATATGTAAAATATCAGAATTTTTTGTCTGAAAACTTTCAGTTTTTGGAGGTGAAATTTTCTATATATTTGAATAGGCGTGTTTTCATAATGAAAGCTTTTTATAGTATCAAATGAGTCTGTGAGCGGACCGAGAAGACGTTTAGACTGCGCATTCGCAGACCGACCCGGGCCTGCGATAGCCACATATTGCCCTTAGGTAGTTTTTCACATGATATGTACGACCTATTCCTACGCAGGATATGCTAATTTTTCAAAAGACTGTAGACTGAATATTTTATTGTTTTACTTTCAATTTATTTGCTGCGATTTGTATAAGAAAGATTGAAATTCAAATTCAAATGAAATTCAAATTCAAAACAATTACTTTGAAATGTATCACTTTAGACAGGCAAAGAGACGATAATTTGAGCTTTAGAAAACAAATCACTTCGAGGAGGATTTCTTGAAACTAATTCATTATACCTTCTCACCTACTTCTTATCTTCTTGTGCACTTGTATAGATGCAATTAAGTGCGTTTCGTGCAGTTCATGTCATTTGAAACGTATTATCCTATCAACTCTTACCATGCCGTGTTAACGATTCAGCAGGAATTTTAGAATAGTTTCCCCAGAAAGTAGGCTTTGACATTTCGTGCAAATTGTCTCCTTAGGACACTCTTCGCATTAAATGCCAAAAAAGTTGAGAGATTTTATTTTTTTTTCATGAATATGGTTTGTTGAATTAGACCATAGAGTGGTAGCTAACGCCTAATGGATTCTTCGTGCTCGCAATTTTCACATACCCATTTCGATTCAAGGCAAATCTGGTTTATCGTACTTTTATTACAGTGAACCCTCGTTACAACGACTGCATTTGTTCCCAAAAGACGTCATTAAAATGATTTTGCTGTTGTAAAGAATCCTCAATGAGCATATTGATATATAAGCAGTTAAGCAGGGTCTTGGTTTGTTCACATTTCCTCACAGAGCAGTTGTTTTGGATATTTGTTAGAATCGCCTCAGTAATATCTAAAACATATGTTGTTTGAAGTTTTCATGCAACAGTCTTGCATAAGTTCTTATTTACTGTCACATCTTGAGCGAAGGTTTTGTGGAATTCAAATTGTCATTATAGAGAATTTTGTTTTTGTATCGAGTGTTGTTATAAAAAGGGCTGTCTGTTTTTCGTATACAGAAATTATTGTATTTGATGGAAGCAGTACAGACACAGATTGTTACAGTGTTACAGTGTTCAATGCTGCATCTAATCTAGGTTCTACACTGTGTGTCAGTGTCTCTTGGTGCACTAAGCATCGGTGAGCCTTAATATCTAAAATGTAAACTTTCACTAATATTCGTCAAACAGAACTTTGTTTGTTCGTGGTTTGGAGTGACATATTGGGCTCTATTGGGCTCTATTGTGTATTCGATCACATAAGCCGAAGGCTGAAGAGAGCTAGTAGTATGCCAATGCTCCGTCGTCCGTCGTCATCGTCGTCCACAATTTCAAAGAAATACATCTCTAATGCCCTTCGGCAAATGTTGATCAAATTTCATGTGCAGCATCATTGGGCAGGGGGTTGATTGTGTTGGGGTTTAACGAGACGTCAACCCTTGTGGGTCATTTTGTGTCGTCTCACAGAGGAAGGGAGAAGAGATAGTAGATGAGATGAAAGAGAGGTATAGGGAAGAAACAGGAACAGGAATGAAAGGGAAGAAACACGAAATAAAACATTCCGCTCTACCCTTGTAGCAAGCCTTGCCCAACTGTAAACCAATATCAGTTGGCTGCCCCGGTGATGCAAAGTATACAACACCTTCGCCACGTCCGACCAACCCTATTGGGCAGGGGAAAAGGTTGCATTAGGTTTTGAGGCATGTCTGGCAAAAACTGTGGTAAACATGGTAACCAATAGCTCCCAATGCCTTATAATGGGGGACATGTGGTCCGGATGATAGCAACTTTACTTTTAAAGAAATCAGCTTGCAAAGTGCAGGTAACCATGACATGTATTAAATGTAGGTGAGATTTGATTTTGGGCACGGATCCAATCGTTAACTTTAAAGTTACACGCCCTTGAGCGTAAAAAATGCCCATATACTTATAATGAGTAAAGGTTGTTCGAATGACAACGCCTTTTTTGTTTTTATCCAATCCTCATTATACTTGCAGGTGACCAGGACGGGCAGGAGATGTAAGTAAAGTCCGAATATGGGCCATATTGGTCAAATGACTTTGGAGTATGTGGCCTTAAGTGCAGAACTACTTTACATGCATTTATAATAGGACAATGTAACAAGCATATCTCCAAGGCCGGTTGGTCAATTTTGTTCAAAACCATGTCGAATCATAGTGCTGGTAGAAAGGCTGCATTAGGGGGGGGGGGGGAGTGGGGGGAGGGTGGGGGTGGGGGTTGAGTAAATGTGGCCAACCAACATCTCCGAATGTTTTATTTTGGGGAAATGTTGTCCGGATGATGGCGACTTCAATTTGTTACAGATCGGCTTCATGCACGCAGGTAACCAGATCAGGTATAAAAGACTAAGCAAAGTTCAGTGTTTGGTCTGATCAACTCATTGACTTTGGAGTTATGTGCCAATAAACTTATAACGGAGAAATGTTGTCCAAATGATGACGCCATCATTTTTTATTTGATCTTCATTATACCTGTAGGTGTCCAGGGCAGGCATTGCCTCTAGAAGCTCGAATATGGACTATATTGGTCACTGATTTGGAGTTATGTGCCCTTGAGTACACACATTTTTCCCATGCATTTATAATGAGATAATTTCAAATTTCTTTTCAAATTTACCATGTAACATCATCGGGCTGGAATGCAAGTTTTGTTTTTAAAGACCATCCACTATTCCTGTCACAATACTTGAAGAATGTTGCATAGTATCTGTAGATATGCAATGGTTGTTTTACTCAAGTGAGAAAATTGTGGCCAATAGGCCTCTTGTTTAGTTTTGCCATACAAAGCCTGTTTAGTTTCGACTGTCCGAGGCTTTGAAAAAAAAAATAACATGTTTGGCTCTGATGTACTTTTTTTTTGTTTTATCATACCAATCTAATTCAAATACGACTATCCGAAAGTTTTAGAATAATGTATTTGGCTTTGATGTATGTTTTAGTTTTATGATACAAGTTCTGCTCAGAAAGCACATTTTGGTGAAGCAAGTAAAATTGCTTGTGACGTCAGAAGCCGTCGTTTAGAGAATACATGTAGACATCTGTAGCATGAATAACCCTTTTGCTGTTGTTTATATTATTGCTTTTGGTTCTTTTTTTCTTTTTTTTTTTTTTTTATTCCTGTCACGTCATCTTACACGGTAACTAGATAATTCGAAAAGGTGATTTTAGATTTGAAAACAAATATGCTAAGCTGTATTGTAGAAGGACCGAATTGAACTTAGCCTCATTTATAAAGTCAAAGATTATTTAGTACATAAACTATGGAGATGAAACTTTAAAATAAAAACATGTTACAATGGACGAAGTTCTACAAAAGTATGTGGTCTTAGTGAAATCCTAAAGAATCTTCGAATTCACCTTTAAAACATTAATGCACGAGTCATCTGAAACCCCGGCCCCGTAGGGACATAGCGGAGCTTAAGTGCCGTGATTTAACCTCCGATGAGTCCTACATGTAACAGTGCCGTAGATGAGGTCTTAATGTCCCGCCAAAATGCTTTGCATACCTAAATTAGAGCCACATCAACCTCAAACTTTAGTTTTCGAATAGCCTGGCTCACACTGTCAATGATACTGTACCTTTGAATTTAGCCAGTGAACCAGACAATTTATCATGAAAAAGATACAGGTTGATTTTTGCAACAGAGAATAGACTGTTCCAGGAAACAAAAAACTGGCACCTGGGTGGCGGGCCTTTTAATGTAGCAAGGATTTAACCATAAATTTGTCCTCGTAGTGCAGGGCGTTTAGCAGAGCTTTAAAAACTAAAAAAAATGTAAAACGCCCGCTATTCCCCGGCCACGTAAGGGCCGAAACTACAAATAACTAACGCCTAATATATACCCTATCATGCTAAAACATAAAACTATGAATATACCTCAGAGCAGAAAATCAATCAAGTTTAATAGGTCCCCCTTAGTATTATCATCTAATCAGGATCTACACTGTTTGCCACTCATCCAGCAGTTTTTAGACACATCAGCAGGTATTTATATTGAATTGTTCAAAGTTTACATGTGTAAATAGAATGGTTTAGATGTCCAAATAATTAAAATTAATACGGTAGTGTAATCTGTGTTATGCAAAGAATCGCATTTCATAAATTGAATCTCTGAGACTAAGTGCGCTTGAACTATTCTTCGTTAGTTTAAATCATTTCTCAAATTGCCATGGTTACATTGAAATCGAAAATCGGTAGTTTTGTCAACTCAGCTGAGTGAAACGTCATTCTCTAGAATTAGACATTACCGACGACACAGCTGGTTAAAGGGAAGTGGCCATACAATGGTGGCAATTGTTTTGACTCCCTTCTGAAAATAGGCCTACCCTAAAAGAAAAGACCTACTCCGCTTAGGATCTAATTCCTTCCATTTAGAGTAGACCCCTTTTCGGAAGGGGTTTGTTGTGTGGAAACACAAACAGTAAGTCACACAAATTGTCACCCTTTGCAAAATGGCGAAAAAACATAACGACAAAAACAATCGTATTTACCCAAACGTTTGGACCCATTGACTGCTGTGCCTACTCCCAAATACTCAACGCGTCTTTGTGGTATCTGCTGATGCAAACATTAAAACAATACAAACAAAAAGAAAACAGAAAGCAAAGCGGGCAGCTGTTGCAAATATGTGAACCTACTCTTTTTATGACGATTGGTTCTCTCACGGAGCATCTCAGTTGCAAATCAAGAACATAAAGCATTTAAGAAAAGCAGTTCTGACAAAAAAAAATACAGAAATGAATAAAACATGACTTAGAAATGAAACCAAAGTTATAATATGATATCAGGTGCGGGATAAAATTACTGATTACTACCCTTAAAAGAGTCTAGAAACCTACATGCACGATGTTTTATTTCACAATTCTGACAGTTTTTCCCCCAGAAACTAAAGAAATGTGGCTCTCAGCATAAGAGTAGAAGTATGTACCCTATGACATGTAAAGAAATAAGTACCATATGACATGTATAGAAGTATGTACCCTATGACATGTATAGAAGTATGTACTCTATGACATGTATAGAAGTGTGTACTATGTATAGAAGTATGTACCCTATGATAAGTATAGAATTATGTACCCTATGGCATGTATAAAAGTATATACCCTGTGACAATTATAGAAGTATGTACCCTGTGACATTTATAGAAGTTTGTACCCTGTGACATGTATAGACGTATGTACCCTATGACATGTAAAGAAGTATGTACCTATGACATGTATAGAAGTATGTACTCTGTTGCATGTACAGAAATATGTACTATGTATAGAAGTATGCTCCCTATGACATGTATAGAAGTATGAACCTATGACATGTATAGACGTATGTACTATGAATAGAAGTATGTACCCTATCCTTGTAGAAGTAAGCACCCAGTGACCTGTGCGCTTAATGATGACTCGGATAAGCCTGCACAGTCTACAAATATACATCTGTAAAAAAGTTGTTACAAATCTGAATACGGTAATTGACCTGTGTAAGAACTGACATATTCTACAGGTGTTTTTGTTTCCTTTACGGTATAATCTCCTTCTAGAGAGACACGAACTGTAACACTAAAATAAAAGTTACAGCACGAACCAAAATAAGCTTTCGAGTGGGTTTACAGAAACAAACTAATAGTACGACGCCAAATGAGGTACAACAGTATTCAAATTATCGGAAAGAAATTGCACCCTTGTTTGTCTGTTATTGTGTTATGCATCCACCACTTGGTAATATAGTTTTCTTGGATTTATTTTTATCTTTACAAATATATACTTCAAAGGAAACAAGGTTGTAGTAGTACACTTTTTGTAAGTACTTGACTTTGTTTTACTCCACCGTTCTTCTTATCTTATTATTCCCTGTCTCAAATTAACATTTTAAATTGTTCGAATGTGGCACTTGTGCAGTCTGATCAGCGTCTTCGTTGTCCACATGAAGAAACATTGTATCCTTGTCTATTTGAAGTTTGCAAGAGATTCACAAAACTATAAATCGGGGTCCAGTTGTTCAAAACTAACGATGTCGTTATTTAACGAATCATTAAAACTTTGATCATTAAATATGGCATATATGACAATATTTTGGCTGATAAAATTTGAGTAGCTTTTGCATTTGCGAAAGCTACTCACATTTTTTCAGCAAAAATACCTGTGAGCTAGATATTGTACTTACTAGAGCAGTTAATATTTTGACCACTAACAAGTTGGTTAGGCTAACGACGCTTTGAACAAATGGGCCCTGAATAATAAGTGAAACATGAGATGAGGACAGTCAAATATTGCCGTTTCGACTGGAGGAATCACGGAACCGCTTAAACTGACCTAACTACATTTATTTTTTATATCTGCTATTCTGAGAACAAATGTTTTCCATATGGGGTGCAAATACATAAATATACAATTTTACCAGACATCACCTTTTTTAAAGCGTTGCATTCTCAAATCCAAACAAAAGGTAAGCGAAAAGTCCAGGGAGTGCCACAATTACAAATCGCAGCCCTTCCAAGATACCAAGAGACCGACAAATCCAAACAAAAGCACAAATCGAACAAACGTACAAAAAGCACAAAGATTAGCTCTCTCTTCCCCAAGCAAGGTAATCGCAATGCTAAAAGGACTCAAAAACACAAGAACAAAATGACACAAGGTAAGAAATAAAACAAATCACCTTGTAGAATTAACCACAAAGCAAAAAAGAGTAAGACTAACACCGGGACCACCGCCTTAGAACTGCCAGTAGAGTAAACCACTGGTGGGGAGGGGGGGGGGGGTTGGGGGGCGGTGGCGGGGGAGTTAAAGCACTTTTACAACTAGCCAACTTCACCCTGGGTCCCGATACCACTCTTAATACAGAAATACATAAAAAATCGGTTCGCATAAAGGCTCCCAACTCTGTCAATGCATCAAAGCGAAAACATAAAAATCAAATTAATCACTATAATAAACAAAGACGAGTACTCATGGCTAATTCTACTGTATGCCAGTGTAAATGAAAACCAATAGTTGAACCACGGCGGGCCAAGCCAAAACCTCTTGGAACCACGATTCGTACGCGATATATAATTTTTGCTAGATGGAAGCACGTTACATATTACTCAGTACCGATAAACTTCTTTCTTGAAACATACCTGGTGAAAATTAGCTTTTGGGGAAAATATAACCAGGATTTTCACTTCGACATATGAATACATAATAACTCCGATGCATGAAACAAAATAAAAGAAACCGTCAACTCGTTATACAGACAACCCTCTTTAATCCCACACTCGATACAACGATAAAACTCGTTATGGTGGCATTTTGACTATCATGAAACCTTCGCTTAAGGGGTAACAACTAGCCTTAAATTATGCAATAATATTGTACTTAATACTTTAAAGAAACATGTTTTGGATATTTGTTAGAATCGCCTCAGTGAGGCGATTCTTGCAATATCCAAATTATAGGTTCTTTGAGACATAAGAACAAAACAAGTCTTTCTTACATATCAATCTACTCATTTAGTATTCTGTACAACAGCAAATTAATTTCATGGCAACGTCTTTGGGAACAAATGCTGTCGTTGTAACTAATGTTCACTGTAGATGCATCTAATAAAAAATGCCTATAAACTTTCACAGAAGAAAATATTTTGCAAAGGCATATTAAGCGTTGGTACATGTAGTTTTGCCGATCTTAATTCACCCTTTATATAAAATCCAATGGAGATAATTTGAAAATCAATCGATTTCTAGTCGGTAAAATTTAATTAATATCGCGAATATTCTATAGAATATTGCGGAATTCTAAGAGGTCAGTTTAAAGCACGGTTTACCCTCTTCATAAGGAAAAGCTACATCTTACTTTGCAATTTAATTTGTTCTGAATAAAGGAGATACTTTCAGACTTACATCAATCTGAGAAATTGTGTAAGCCCTTAACATATTGTGGTTAGATGTCAATAAACTTTCAACGATTTCGAGCTGTAAAGTGACAATTACAAGAAACTCTCATGAATTATGCGGAAGTGTCTTTTGGCTTTTATATATTTTAATTTTACTTCGCTGCAGCTGGTGTTTAGTGCTGTGTGGCGATCGTAAAACGTCCCCCCTGCACTTCACCATAGTACAGATTATAGTTTTGTTTCATTTGGGATCACTATGTCTATTTTGGTTGCGTCAGAAATCAAATACCGCTTAAATCAGTTCTTTGGTGTATGCAGTACACTAAAAGTATATTGGTGCATATTCAGAGATTTAATAAAACCGAGTCCCCGATTTTCGGTCTTTTGAACGTTCTTTGTTTCCAAAGTCAAACGTATAGAGTATTTATGGTGCGGTTGTTTAGTTAGTCATTCTGTAGTCTGCTTGAGATGAGTGCTTGTATAATGCGTGACAGTGCAAGTGTTTGTGTCCATTCTATTTCTGGTGAATCGTGATGGTGTAACCACTGATTATCATTTTTTCTGGATATTTTGTAATCAATAGCTTTGCGTTTTGTGAGATTTTATGCAATTTGACGTGCATAATTTTAAACGAGTAAACCGTTCAGTCTCGAGCACCGATGGCTCGTTCATCGTTCGTTTTTGAGTCGCTAGGAAATTCTATCGATAGCTCAAGAAAGCAAATATTTCGGGGTATTAAGGACAATTTCCTGATTTTATCATGAAATGTATGTTGTGTGCACTTATCATTATCGCCTTATAGAGGCAATGATGATAAATACACTCAACATACCATAATTTTAAAGAAAAATAGAAACGATATTCTTAAAGTATCCCAATTTGCCTTCTGACTGACCTGATTGATCCTCATTTGTTCGAACCACCCAAGTCTAAAACAGAATTTTGTGGGATCAAAGCTATTCGAGCCACTGAAACTCGACTGTATTATGCATTTAAACCCGTACAATTTACTCTCACTCCGTTTATAATCATTTGTCAAAGTGTACCACAAATGACGCGACCTTTTGCGGAACGAAGCACATCACCTGACTGGTAGTCATTTGCTATAAGTTAGAATGAACATGGCATCGCAGTTTAGAAAAGACTCACGCTGAAAACAAAATAGTCATTGAAACTCAAGCTAAAATTTATCGCAAAACATATTCGGCCATACCCTGTTTAATTTTGTATCGTGTTAGTCGCTAGACTTTTTTTTTTTTGGTCAATAGAGTTAAGACTTGGTAAAATGCCATTGTCCCGTCTTAATGAAACGTGATTTGGAATACGTTAGTTCTACCATGTTCAAAGACAGATAATAGAATCTTTCAGGCTATTAATGAGATTTTGTTAGTTCATTTCTCGCATATGGTGCATTGTGAACGCAATATAATTCTGCATACGAAGACTAGTTGTTGAAGTATTATAGATAAATTCTCACAAGGAAAACTACCAGAAATGTCTCGCCCGACTATCGCGCGTGCGCACGCGCGCGCACGCACACACGCACACACATAGATGCTAATATGGCCGATTATAACCCGTTTGAAAACTTTGCCCCTGGTGCCGATGCCAAGTGGGCTCTGCTGTTTCACCTCTTTGGACCGATACATTGCAATATAAGAGTTTCGGTTTTGTTTTTTTGTTGTTTTCATGTTTTATAGAAAATCCGGTCCTAAATGCAAACAGTGTAGACCCATCTGCGGTATCTGATCTTGGTCTACACTGTTTGCCAATGTCCATTTCATAGGACGCTGGACATAAATGGGTTAAAAAGTAATGTTGTCCTTTGAATCCAAGCTCCCGATGAAGAGTTGTCTATGTGACAATTTAGAGAGAAATAATAAATGTATGGCCAACATCGTTTATACTTTACAGGGATGTCTGGCAGTATTGTCTCCAAACGCGACAATCTATATAATAAAAAAAAAGTTTATTTCTTCCTGATAAAATATATATACAAGAAAAAATGTCAAGATGTCATGTATGATAAAAGTGAAATAATTCGACTAAAACCTTATTTTGAGTCTCGTGCCAAATAAATAAATAAATAAATACATAAACAAGGAATCCGCAAAACGTCCTGGCAGACAGACTGGTTGTTTTGTATTCCTCGTTGCAGACTCGTTGGTTTTGCCTGTCAAAATGCCGGAAGGAGAATAATAAAAATCGTTTGTAGACAAGACTTAAACAAGATATATTCCGAAATTCACTATAAAGCTGCTACGAATCTGCCATCTTATGCATATATATGGCAAAAACTTGCAAATCGGACGGTGTCCAATAAACGTGCATTATATCAATATGCTAACCTCGAAATTCCTCTATCTTGCGCAGAGTATTCAAGATTATTGGTATTCGCATAAAACATTTTATTTCTAACCATTCATACCATTATCGGCCAGCAAAGGTCCTGATCAGACTGCAAGAAAAAAAGATAAAACTACCCGAAGACTAGAAGAGTGTAAGCTCCTCAAATATGACACACGGTAGTGCGCACAAAACGACTTTATTTCCAAGTTGTCTTGAGGTCAGTCTGTATGGAAATTAGCAATGGAATAATTGTCGCATTATAATGCAGTCTGTCTTATAAAAGAAACATGAGAGAGTATGATACAATTCGATGGGATGTTCATGCAAGTCACTCTGATGTTAGAATAGATTTTATGCCGACTTAGTCAATTAATTCAGAACGATTGTAAGCAAAGCTGATTTTTCGGAACAATTTAAAAGGATTGTAACTCGCTACAAACGATAGGCTACATCATGAGTATTTTGCAGCAAACTGCACGATGATTGGTCGATCCTGAGACTAAATGACGGCACCCACCTCAGTTTGTTTTAGATAGCTGGGGTCCGAATATTAATGTCTGTAGACAGACCGATCGTGATTCTGTTTGTAGTTTTCTTTTGTACTGGCTTAAGATCAACATTCAGCCCTTTGCTTTATTTCATCACAGTGTTTGGATTGTAAGTGGTTCACTGTGGTGTTTCACAGTTGAGGTAGAGGACCCCATGCAGACCGAACAAAGGTTTGTAATTTGAAGCCGCATCAGAATCAAGGGTAAGGTTGCTCGCGAGTAAAACTGGTTTAAGCTTCCTTTCTCCTCAAGTAGTTTTCCTACGGACCATTCCATCGTGACTCATCTGATGCAGTTCGGTGGTTTCACTGTTTCATTATTATTTCTTCCTTATACCTCCTTCTTTTGGTGTCTCAAGAGCGTTGTGCTTCGTGACTGTTTCATTGCCTAGGTATCGTTACTTATATGTTTAGTTAATTTGAATATGTCCATGAGAAAATAAGTAGTACATTATATATAAGATAAATGCACACACTTTATAGATGGTCTGCCATTTTGTTTAACGCATGCATCTGTTTACTACTTGTTCGCTTTTCTGCAAAACCCTACTGAAAAGGGGTCTATTTTAAACGAAAGACTTGCATAGCATAATCTTGTGCATGTATTTGTATAGCCTCTTGTCCTGTCCTGTATTTCTGTAGAGTATCCTCATATTCCAAAAGGTATTCGAGTCCAGCTCAGACAGAAAACCTTAAGTAAGGAATGTAACTGGAAAGGTAAGAGTGTGTGTCTTGACAAGTCCCACAGTACTACTGTAACGGATTAAGTGTATGTATATATATATATATATATATATATATATATATATATATATATATATATATATATATATATATATATATATGTATATATATATATCACTTCTTCAGCCTTGCTGTGGAAGCCGGCTTTTATGGCCTCGCTGTGGAAGCCGGCTCTTATACCTAATCCGTTACATTACCACATAGTATCCAAATATTTCCAAGCCTGTTCATATTACATAACGAAACACAAAATTGGTCAAAAAGTGAAAGTTAACTATCTTGTAAGATAAGATTAATTTGTATCCTCATGTGAGACAGCGTCACGATCTTTTCAATAATTCCCACAAAATATTATCAACTTATTTCAAAGGTCATTTAGTTTACAGTCTGAACACAAAATGTTTCACTAAGAATAAAAAGATAGACTAAAAACTTCCTTCCATAACATTATGATCTTATCTACTAAACTATAAAGCAGATATTTTAAAGTATGTGTAACTTAAAATCTTTGCCGAAATGTGTTAAACTTTAAAGCAGTAAAGGGAATAGTTTAATCGATGTGATAACATTACGAAAAAAAAGCCTATATAATTTTAACCCCGTTTAACCCCACTTTTATGTTATTTTTCTTACTTCTGCTAAAAATTGATTATGGGTACTCGTTAGAACCGCCTCGTCCAGGCGGTTCTAACGAGTAACAACAATCTATGTTTTGAGCAGAAATATGAACAATATCAGAATAATGTCTCTGAAAATTTTATTATTTTTATGGTAATATTTAAGTATATATGAATGAAAATGTTATAATTTTGGTGGTAAAATTTTCAGTATATTTGAATAGGCATGTTTTGGTAATCTCATTCTCATATGCAATAGAGCGTCCGGGCCTACTCTATAATCCCGCAACTACCGTTAACATCTTCTAAAGGGTATTTAGGTCAGAGCCCGAATATGGAAACATTAGGACCTGTCGCACCCCATCCCAATCAATTGAAACATTTTATTCAGGTAAAACATCGGGCACAGTTAACCCTTGTCCTGCTGAATAAATTAAGATACGACTCCCACTACTAATTTTCAGCCAATCAGATTATTTGATTTAGGTTGTTGATACAAATTTGAATGCTTAATGACAAACAGTGCAGATCCAGATGATGGCTTTTTAGAAGCCAACTCATCTGGATCTTTACTGTTTACAGAGGCAAGGTACATCCGGGTACAGCAGGACAAGGGTCAAGACTATTTATAGAAAACGGATACACTTGAAGGCGAAGCAAGTATGTCAAAACGAGTTGTGCCTCCCTTCTGAATAGGAATTTATTCTAAAATGAAAGAATGGGACAAATTCTTTCTGTTTGGAGTAAACCCCTTTTCAGAGGGGTGGGGTAGGGCAGGGGAGGGGTAGGCTTTCGGGTATGCAAACAAAATCAAAAGGTTATCTCCTTGGTAGGATGGCGAAAATTCTACCAAACATATCGATTCTCCTTAACTAAAAATATGAAGAAACAGTTAGTTGATTCGCTCATCGATCCCAGTGAAACATCAATATGTTTACGCTTTGAGATACTATCCCATAATTAAGCGCATTGTGTCGTTTTGAAGAATTTAGCACTGCACTCTCTGGGCTATTTTAGCGGTGACTATTTTTTCTTTTTTTCTTCTCAAGAAGATGGGGGTTGACTTTCCATGCACATTGTCTCCTAAGGAGAACATTTGAATCATTTTGTTAAACCTGTTATTCTGGGAAATGTCTGCAAAAAATCTAAATGTCGTCTACTGAAGTCGATACCCAGCACGCTAAGTATTAAGGAGACAATAAACACATCTGCGACGAAATTAAATTATTTCCTGGTGCGTATAGCGTAAAACAAAGACAACATAGAAAGCAAAATACTCATACATCACGCAACCAGCGAATGTACGGGTCAGTCTGCAAAAATGCCCACAGGTAGTGCCTTTTCTGGTGAAACATAGGCACCTTAAAATGTTTTGACAATTCGGGGTATTTTTGTTCGAATATATGAACTGGAGGCCCTTGTTACCTGACACGATCCATATTCGAATCCTGTCACTAATTAGCCATCGCAGACAATGCGTGACAGAACGACACAAAATTCATGCGTTTCAAAACAATTTCAAAGCTCACTGACCGGCTCGCGAATCGCGCCGATCTCTTAATATAGCTTTGGATTTTTACATATGGTCGACTATTCGATTAGCTCACTAAAGACATTTAATATTTGCCGGAACATCGGTTTGTGACGATCCCGGCAAATATAAAAACAAATCTTAAAACAAACTGGGTTATAAGCAGACTAATGTCTATTTTATTTTCATTTCAATCAAGAAATTTCATAATAATAAAAGCAAACATTAAAGAATCACATTGTTTTTCTTTTCAAAGTTTACCTGTTACATTGAAAATTTATACAACTTTAGGATACCCTTGTCCCATCTCTCTATGTAAACATGAACAAAATTGCGCCGGTGCTTAGACGTTTACGTCTAAATATTTTATCTTGTGTACAACTACACCACCTCTGAACATATTATCTAGGACATTTGCATACCTTTGGTATATGTCAGCCATTTTTGCCAAGAGAAACAATTTGTTGACATCCTATTTGATTTTCTACACTCCAACTCTCTTTCTAAAAAAAACGCCTGCTCTAATAGGAAATATTCGCTCCCGTGGAAACATTTTGTTTCTTTTAACTTTCTCTTGTTGAGCACAGCATGTCCTGTCTATGTAAACAGTGCAGATGCAGATCAGTTGGCTTCTGAAGAAGCCAACTTATCTGGATCTGCACTGTTTGTCATTAACTATGTGAATTTCTAGAAAAAATTCGGATCAAGTGTTCTGACTGGCTGGAAATTAGAAGTGGGCGTGGTATCTTAATTTATTCAGCATGACAAGGGTTAATAGAAGACCTCTTCTAAAAAGAGGAAGAAATAATTTCGACCGAATTGTCTCCCCAGAAAGCGTTAGTATTGCCCTGCATTCAAATAGGCTTATATAGATATAGCGTCAGTCTGAAAACACTTCTGCAACAAGGTATATCGGAACCAGAATTTTACGGTGACTTAGTGTACTACGATTTAGAAAAATTGTAGGCAAATCTAACTTTTCAGAGCAATTCAGAAAACTTATTAACCGTTGTAATAGAATTGGCTATAGCCTGGATATTATACGGCAGACTGTATGCCTAGTTGTCAACCCATTCATTGTTGATGGCTATGCTTCACTCTTTAATTGCACGACGGCGGTTCGGGCCTCAGACTCAATGACGGTCTCTTCGTAAAACTTTAGTGGGTTGGGGCTTGACGATATGCCTTTGGCTTGGCCCGCCGTGGTTCAACTATTGGTTTTCATTTACTCTGGCATACAATAGAATTAGCCATGAGTACTCGTCTTTGTTTATTATAATGATTACTTTGATTTTTATGTTTTCGCTTTGATGCATTGACTGAGTTGGGAGCCTTTATGCGAACCAAATTTTATGTGTTTCTGTATTAAGAGTAGCTTCGGGACCCAGGGTGAAGTTAGCTAGCTGTAAAAGTGCTTTAAACCCCCCAGTGGTTTGCTCTACTGACCGTTCTAAGGCGGTGGTCCCGGTGTTAGTCTTACTCTTTGTTGCTTTGTGGTTTATTCTACGAGGCGATTTGTTGTATGTCTTTCCGTGTGTCATTTTGTTCTTGTGTTTTTCAGTCCTTTTAGTATTGCGATTACCTCGCTTGGGGAAGAGAGAGCTAATCTTAGTGCTTTTCGTACGTTTGTTCGGTTTGTGCTTGTTTGGATTTGTCGGTTTCCTCTTCCTCTTGGTGTCTGGGAAGGGCTACGGTTTGTGATTATGGCACTCCCTGGACTTTTCTCTTACCTTTTTTATATTACAGAAATCAGGCAAATATGAGGATTCGAATCCCGTTGGAAGCA
The DNA here is from genome assembly GCA_964016985.1 of Anodontia alba. Classification (NCBI taxonomy): domain Eukaryota; kingdom Metazoa; phylum Mollusca; class Bivalvia; order Lucinida; family Lucinidae; genus Anodontia; species Anodontia alba. The sequence continues at coordinate 25,503,897 of OZ024836.1, read as the reverse complement.
GAATTCAGCTCATTATCGTATGGCACCTCATTGCACAAAGCCATTCATTATCATTCTTCCGTCGTCTCGATATGACTAAAATAATGTTGAAAAGGACGCAAATCACCAAACCATCATCATCAAATATGAAATAATGTTTTACAGAGACGCCGTTTCAAAATCTATTAAACATTTATTACATTTTCAGTGTATTTACAGAAAACCTCCATAGTTAACTCTTGGTAAGTAACAATGAATATATTGTCTCACGTGACGTCACATGGTCATTAAGTGACGTCAAAGTAAATATGTTTCTCTCCAATATTATTGGACGATACACTGTAAAAAGATCCCATAGATTTTACGGTAAATACTGACAACTGGCTGTCAGTATATGTACCGTAAATTTTACGGGCGCTTGTAGATTATTTGCATTGATAAATACGCATGGTAGGGCAGTGTAGGGCAAGGTAGGTAACGTATAGGACACAGTAGGGATGTGAGGTACAATGTAACAAACCGTATCTTAAGCTTACACATCCTTACCTGATCCTACGAGATAATTCCTGCAACAGTTCTATGGGCTCCCCGTAAAAATTACGGTAAAGGCACTTGCAGCCAGTTGCCAATATTTAACGTAAAAACTATAGGATTTTTTACAGTGTGGTGAGGTTATGACGTTAATTACGCAGTTCAACTGTTAATAGGAAAACTGAGTGCAATTGTTTTCTTATTTCAGTTTTAACCTCGAACCAGACTTTTTTGTCAACTAATGGATGGATAAATACATGAACCCCTTTGCAGTTCACTTACTTTTCTTGTTACCCTATGTCTCTTAGCTTAATTACACCAAATCATCAGATATAGTGACCTACAGGTACATTGCACTTCAATGAACGTCATATTTTTAAGCATTGTGAGAATATTAAAGCCATTCATCACGAAAACACGCCTATATATATTTGACCCCCACAAACCCCACTTTTATATAGTAAAACTGGGGTTTACAGGGGTAAACATTGTTTTTCTTAATTTTACTCAAAACATAGATTGTGGGTACTCGTTAGAACCGCCTCGCCGAGGAGGTTCTAACGAGCACCCACAATCTATGTTTTGACCAAAAGTATGAAAAAAATCTGAGTTTTTTATCTGAAATTTTTCAATTTTTGGAGGTGAAATTTTCTATATATTTGAATAGGCGTGTTTTCGTAATGTCCTCCACTCCTTTATCATATGTTCTGCCACTGTTTTAATTACGCCTCAGGTTTCGTCTCTCTGATTTAATTTCTATAATTATGCCGCGGATTTGTCTTTGATTAATCTTTATTGTATTTCATATTTTAATAAGCATACTCGTAGCAGTATACCGTATAACCAGACGCCGCTACGTACTATTAGTATTACTATGATTACATATCAGTCGTAACGTGAAGAAATGTACCTGCTGACATGTGCGCCCAACGAAGACTCAAATCTCATTACGAAAACATGCCTATTCAAATATGCTGAAAATTTCACCACCAAAAATAAGAATTTTCAGATTAAAATTTCTGATATTTTTTCATATTTCTGCTCAAAACATAGATTGTGGGTACTCGTTAGAACCGCCTCGATGAGGCGGTTCTAACGAGTACCCACAATCTATGACTTTGAGCAGAAATAAGAAAAATGATGTATACTGTAAACCCCAGTTTTTCTATACAAAATGGGGTTTAAGAGGGTCAAAATTATATAAGTATATGTTTTCAACAACCGTTTGTCTTTCTTCTTCATGACCTGTATAACAAATTTTAATAACCCTCTCTCTCTCTCTCTCTCTCTCTGTATTACGCTATGAAAAACACTCAATATGAAGACCACTGTACATAAAGAGCAATTTTTGCCAGTTGAAAATGGGTTCTTTCTTATAATGTTATATTTAATATTATTGCATAAAAAGCAGTGTTGCACGTTATTAACAGCCGTGCATTAACCGGCGAAAATTCATGTATTAACAAGGCAAATCACGCGCTGTTAATGCACGGCTACACAACTTTCAATATGATCGTACCGGGGCCACAGATTTGCTGCCGTTACGAGATGTGTACTGCCCGGATCTAGAACGAGTATAGTCCGTGGAAATTGCGTTCGCGAGACACCGGTGACAAGGTGAAACAAAATAGTGCAAGAAATAGCAAAATGTAGCAAATGTTGTCAGTTTTTATACAATAATAGCGACTGAACATGTTTTTTCAATGCATTAACATTCACCAGGTCCTTAGGGAGATGCTGAAAACCGCGGCCTCCGGCCTCGGGTTTCAATACCTCTCTCGGGACCTGGCGAATGTTAATGCATGAACAACCATGTTTGATCCCTATATTCAGACAACTCCAGTACCACCGTAAGGCAGCCCCCACAGATGGTCATGATAGTGGAATACATATGTATGTTACTGCAAAAGGTTTACTATGAAATTATGTATTCTAATATAATTTACAATGTATTTCGGTAAGCACAGCTGATACTTATAATGTGAGTTTCTAGTCTAATCGTTTCTTTCTTAACATATCTCATCTGGACACCACCGCCCTCCCCCCCCCCCCGCCCCCCCCCCCCCCTCACCCACTCCCCAAAAAAGGGTAACAAGCAAATAGTGCAGACCCAGATCAAGGTCTCCACTGTTTGCAAATACAGTCGACTCTCGTTATCTCGATTTCGTTTATCTCGAATAACCGCTTATCTCGAAGTGAAAATCTGGTCCCCGTTTTAACATAGAAATATCATAACAGGTAATAAAATATTGTGGAAAAGAGGAGAAATTGCTCCAAGGGGCAATTTCTCCACTTTTCCACAAAATTTTCAATATATCACGACTTTAGGAGTCAAATTATATATTCATTTGTGAAACGTGGTTGTTCAATTTACTTTTCCTCAATTCTGTAAATCTGATATGTCGAGGTATGGATATCTCGGAGTATTTCAGAGAGTCCCATGGACTTCGAGATAACAAAAGTCGACTGTAATTTAGCCATTTTGTTTTCTCTAGGAATATCTACACCATATAGCCTGACATACACACATGTACCTAAAATTGAAATTGGACTATTCCAATAAAATAGAGTCAGCGCATGACACAACCTATAATAAGATTTGTAGGACCAGCGAAGACTCAGATCAGCCTGCACATCCGCGCAGTCAGATCAGTGTCCTCACTGATCGCATGTGCCTTCCACTGCCTCTTGGCTATCAAAAGAGGGAAAATAAAAAAAGTAAGCTGAAAATCAAGTCGTTAGCATGGTCAAATTAGAGAGAGAGAGAGAGAGAGAGAGAGAGAGAGAGAGAGAGAGAGAGAGAGAGAGAGATATCTGATCCCCGCCAAGACCGTCACCTAATATTCATAACCGCTTATGAGGCTTTTACTTGGATCGGACCGGAGCTCCAATCTAAAACACGCAGTAACATTCAGGTTAAAAGGCATTTCTTCTAGGTTGGTTTTATTTGCCGATATCATTGAGATGAACATATAAGCGAAGACATTGCGAACTGGAGGACGGAAAGGTAACATTGTCATAACTGATTATATTTTGTGCACTGCAGCAAATAGGTCACACATTGCTAAGTAATAATCGGTTATTTCAATAAATGGGATAACCTTGCAAATGAACGTTTAGATCTGTTCGAGACCTTCACTCTATGTACGGATCTACAAATATGTCCCAATTACCATGTTCGTCTGTCTGGCATCACGTATTGTCCTTGTTTCTGCGCAAACGGAATTATCTAACACAGACACAACAATCTGTGAAGACAATCCGGAACTATGGAAGTGACCTTTGGAATTTCAAGCAATCATCAGCCATGCATGCTGATGGCAAATCTGTTATGTGGCGAGAAAAAGGTTCTTATAGCTTATACGGACAGAGGAAGCAAAGTGAAGCCTGCTTATTGGCATTGTCTCATCAAAACCGTGCAATCCGCAGTATCCGCTTAATGCTTAGCATGTTGGATAAAATATCCGCAGACGACAGTTTGAAATATTCTTCTATTTTTTCGCAGAAATAGGCTTAGATATTTGATGAAGACAATTTGCACATTATGTCAAAGCCGATTTTCAGAAAAAAAAAAAAAAAAAAAGTTTGTCGTCTGCATAATTAGCCACGGAGTGGAAAGGTTAACACTCTGCAAGTAACCCAGTACTTGGTCGGACTCCTAATTAATGATGCACAGGCTGATCTGTGGCGTCTTTATTCGCATGCTTGACAGGGACCGTTTTCTTGTGAATTAGTGCAATTAGGCTAAAAGACATTTTAACATTTACCACTCTCTAGGCAAATTCCGCAAACGACAAATTGTTGATATTTGTCTTCTTTCTTCAAAGAAAAAAGGTTTTGACATTTCACGCAGATTGCCATTTGCATGAAATGTCAAAGTCTATTTTCTGAAAAAAAAAAAAAAAAAAAAAATGCCGTCTCCTGAATAGTTTATCCCAGCATGTCATGCGTAAACCAAATAACACATTACGAAAACACCAATTCAAATATATATATAAATTCACCTCCAAAAACGGAAAATTTTCAGATAAAAAAACTGTGATATTTTTCAAATTTCTGCTCAAAACATAGATTGTGGGTACTCGTTAGAACCGCCTCTCTGCGGCGGTTCTAACGAGTACCCACAATCTATGTTTTTGAGCAGAAATAAGAAAAATTATGTATACCCCTGTAAACCCCAGTTTTACTATATAAAAGTGGGTTTTATGGGGGTCAAAATTATATAGGCATGTTTACGTGATGACTTATGGAACAGGTCGCATCACGAGACATTGTGTTCGATACATTTTGTGCATACAGGCGACAATATTACTTAGGGCACATACCATTACGCAAACACGCCTATTCAAATATATAGCAAAATTTCACCTCGAAAAACTGAAAGTTTTCAGTTAAAAACTCTGATATTTTTTACATTTTTGCTCAAAACATAGATTGTGGGTACCCGTTAGAACCGCCTCGGCGAGGCGGTTCTAGCGATTACCCACAATCTATGTTTTTGAGCAGAAATATGAAAACAAAAATGTTTACCCCTGTAAACCCTAGTTTTACTATATAAAAGTGGGGTTTAAGGGGGTCAAAATTATATAGGTATGTTTTCGTGATGAATCGAACTTCAATGACTCGAACATCTTTGGACTATGAAAATTTGTTCTAGATATAGGTAGTTCGAGCCAGTGAGAGTTAATCATAGTGCCAGGTTAGGATGTGAATGGCAATAATTTAGGGATTTCGTTTCGATCTTCAACAAAAACGGTATGTTTACTTTACTCATTAGAATCGCATTGTTGATAGAATAAGACAATGCCCCTAGAAATGCTCCTAAACATTTGTTTTCTTGAGCTGTCGGAAACATTTCCTAGGGATATAAAATAGTTCGAATCAGACACGGTGAAAGAGTTATCAGTGTTCGGGTAATTGAAGTTTTACTGTATGAACCTAAATGGATGATGAAACTTGTTACACTGTGTATGTGTAGGACAACCGTGTTTGCCATCACGAAAACATGCCTATATAATTTTGACCCCCCTTAAACCCCACTTTTATATAGTAAAACTGGGGTATACAGGGGTATACATTATTTTTATTTTTTATTATTTTTGCTAAACACATAGATTGTGGGTACTCGTTAGAACCGCCTCGGCGAGGCGGTTCCAACGAGTACCCGCAATCTATGTTTTGAGCAAAAATATGAAAAATATCGGCGTTTTTATCTGAAAATTTTCAGTTTTTGTAGGTGAAATTTTCTATATATTTGTATGGGCGTGTTTTCGTAATGCACAGAATCTAAAATGATATCCCAGCGGTTGTTACTAAAATTTCATCAAGTGACTACCTGCTGAGCTGGAGTTTCAGCAACTGTATGACACCTAAGACCTGGTAACAGGCGAGTCGCATCTTTAAGGGCCCGCAGCTTAGTCTGCTTTCAAGCTCTTCCATTACGAAGACACGCCTATTCAAATATACTGAAAATTTTACCACCAAAAAATGAAAATTTTCAGATAAAAATTCTGATATTTTTCAAATTTCTGCTCCAAATATAGTTTGTGGGTACTCGTTAGAACCGCCTCAACTGCCTCGGTTCTAACGAGTACCCACAATCTATGTCTTTGAGTAGAAATAAGAAAAATAATGTATACCCCTGTAAACCCCAGTTTTACTGTATCAAAGTGGGGTTGAAGGGGGTCAAAATTATATAGGCATGCTTTTGTGATGCTTTAAATGATCATAATTTTTTCCGGTGTAAGTGGCTTTCACCACCACTGACCCTGCTTCTGAACAAAAATTAGTGCAACCTATACTTATGTTTTGCGGCATTTATAAATGGATCTTGTCAAAATCATATTTATTTGAAAGTCAAGAGCATTACCTCTCGCATTGTGAATATAGTGTTCGATAAATATGAAAGAAACAAATCAAGAGTGTAAAATGCCTAGTTTAATTGACGAATGTATGAGTATGAGAAAATGCAAACAAACGTAACTACTCAACATATGCTATATCAGTACGCCATCATTGTTGCTAGGAGTCAATGAAGGTGTACCTCTCGTCTGTGTTGGCTTCTGCCAAAAGTATTGCGCTGTCTATAAACAATAAAAAATATGCATATAAAAAAATCGGAACATTCTAGCTGCTCACTTGCAGAAACTTTTGAGAAAGAACATTGAACAAAAATATTACATTACCCTTACAAAGTTCAGATTTTCATGAATTTCTCATGAAATGTGTTATTTCAGTGCCTTTTGCGCTTTGACTTTAGACTGCAGACGAAGACATAAAACATTTTTCGTTTAAGACGGATATCAATCAAAGACCAGGCTCGATGTGTTTAATGACATTATTATTATTATTATTATTATTATTGCTTGTAAAAGTTTTAGACGCGTTGCAAAGGCATACCATGCACATGTATGCAAATCCATATCAATGCCTTTAGATAACATCTTGTGGTGTAATCAGAGGGTAAATAACCCCAGGGGCGTGTCTATCAAACCTTTGTAAGGGGATTAAAAGCAGAACAAGTCAAGTTTCTCAAGCTCAATGTTCAAGATACAGGAGTCGGAGGTCAACATACCTAAGTCGTAAGTCGAATCTCAATAGCCCGAACCCCGCTGGCTCGTTCACCATGGCTAATTCGAACTCGGTTTTGAGTCCCTAAGAAATTCTTCCGATAGATCAAGAAAACAAATATTCAAGGAAGCTTTCTTATTTCATTATGAACTTGTATGTTGTGTGTACTCATTAGAATCGCATCGAAGAGGCGGTTCTAATGAGTACACCCAACATACAATTATTGTGTAGAAGAGCGATAGATTTCCCAGAATTAGCGGTATTTGCTTCCCGACCTGGCGCCATGATTAACCTTCATTGGCTCGAACTACCCATGGCTCGAACAATTTTCCATGGTCCCAAAGGTGTTCGAGCCATTGAAGTTCGACAGTATTTCGAAAAATCAGAAAGTCGATATACACAAAGACAAAATTAGGAAAGTTCAGACAGACAAACATGGACGCACAATAAATGGGTTGTAATCAGGCGTCAATGTACCATAGTTATACACCATGTTTATTGCTTGGCTGTGGCAAAAGCATCAGACATAAGTCTGGAAACAGCGACATTGTAGAGATTTACAATGTCATGATGCCTCTCTTAGAACGTCTTGAGCGTTGACACGAGTTTAATTCTTTGACATCCCTGAGTTAACAGTCTAGTAGTGAGCATTACTACTCGTTATGATACTTAGAGTAGGCTCAAGCATAACAAATTAACTGTGAAATGTAAACACCACTGGTGCAGAGGAATATTGCTGTTCAGAAAAGGAGCATTATCTATGGGAAAATTGAAAATAAAGGTAAGAGAAAAGTCCAGGGAGTGCCACAATCACAAACCGCAGCCCTTCCCAGACACCAAGAAGAAGAAGAAGTAACAGACAAAACCAAACAAACGCAAATCGAACAAACGTACGAAAAACACTAAGGTTAGCTCTCTCTTCCACAAGCGAGGTAATCGCAATGCTAAAAGGACTGAAAAACACAAGAACAAAATAACACAAAGTAAGACATAAAACAAACCGCCTCATCAAATAAACCACAACAAAGAGTAAGACTAACACCGGGACCACCGCCTTAGAACGGTCAGTAGAATAAATCTACGGGGGGTTTAAAGCACTTTTATAGTTAGCCAACTTCACCCTTGGTCCCGATGCTACTCGTAATACAGAAATACATAAAAATTCGGTTCGCATGGAGGCTCCCAACTCAGTCAATGCATCAAAGCGAAAACATAAAAATCAAATTAATCACAATGACAAGCAAAGACGAGTACTCATGGCTAATTCTACTATATACCAGAGAAAATGAAAACCAATAGTTGAACCACGGCAGGCCAAGCCGAAGACTTATTGTCAAGCCCCTATCCACAGATTAAAGTTTTATGAAGAGGCCGTCATTGAGTCTGAGGCCCGAATCGCCGTCGTGCAATTAAAGGGTGAAGCTTCCGTTTTTTTTTTTTTTTTTTTTTTTTTTGTTGTTGTTTGTGTTTTTTTTTTTTTTTGTTTTTTTTTGCATTCGAAAACATGCCTATTCAAATATACTAAAAAATTTTACCACCAAAAAACGGAAAAATTTCGGATAAAAATTCTGATGTTTTACATATTCCTGCTCATAACATAGATTGTGGGTACTCGTTTGAACCGCCTCTGCGAGACTGTTCTAACGAGTATCCACAGTCATTTTTTTAGCAGAAATAAGAAAAATAATGTATACCCGGTAAATCCCAGTTCTACTGTATAAAAATGGGGTTTAAGGGGTTAAAAATTATACAGGCATGTTTTCGTGATGGTGGGCTGGGAAGTTACATCCCTAGACTGGGGCCATTTAAATGCTTTTTAATGGTTAAAGTACCCAATATAACGAATCTCTCGTAAACTCAACAGCCCTGAAATGGCTCTTCAGTTCATGCACACATAGGGGACCTGTACTTAACAAAGTGATATGTAAAACTCACACAATATTAAACTGGCGCCAGATTTCAACCATTTATATTCAGTGAGATTGTATTTAATCTGTTACATCGCTCACTGAATACAACTAAAAGCCCACGAGAGACTTTTCTCTTCCAGTCATGAAATATACACGATTTAATGGCTACGCTTTAAATCCTGGAGGATTCTGGGAAATTACCGGAAGAGCAACCAGCAGTGATTAGACCCCGCGGACGGAATTTTAGCCCATTATATCTCTCTGTAATAGGCAATTAAATCCTGTAATTATTGTTTCTTCTGCAGTAGCCGGTAGGGATTTAAAAATCGTTACGGTACTTTTTTGTGCAGTAAATAGGATTGGTAGGTAAATTGCCGCTTATGTTTTGTGTGGCCTTCCCTCATTAGGATGCGCCGTTAAGCGAAAACATGTACCTTCGGATGTTAGTGCGGCAAAGACTCAGATTAGCCTGTGAATAAACGCTATGTGATCGGAGTCTTCACTGTCCTCGAAAAAAAACAACATTTGATTCTTGCCCAGCAAACATTCTGAAACGCAGTCTATCTGTGTGTTTGCTTGGCGCTGATCTCCGAAGGCACATTGTCTCGTTCCTGATACCATGTTCTTTTATACAGATGATTGCAAAGTCAAGCAACAAAAACAACAACAATAATAATACAATGTAATTGCTATAGGGATAGTTAATTTACTTTAAGGGTTCCGGTCCAAACAAATTGGCTTAACCTTTCACATTCTCTAGGCTGATTCAGCAGACGACAAACATATATTTGCTTTTTTTTTCCATAGCAAACAGTCTTTCACATTTCATGCAAATTAACTCATACTGAGACAATTTAAATGAAATGTCAAAACCTATTTTCTGAAAAAAAAAAAATAAAAAATAAATAAATAAATAAAGCCATTTTAAATGTTTTCTGCTGAAAGTTTTACCGAGCGTGCTAAATGTTAAAACGCGGTTTCGTTCTTTTGTGTGGTCTTTATTTCCGAATGCATTAATAAATTCAACCTTTAAGATTTTCTCATCACGAAAACATACCTATATAATTTTGACCCCATTAAGCCCCACTTTTATATGGTAAAACTGGGGTTTACAGGGGTATGCATTATTTTTCTTATTTCTACTCGAAAACATAGATTGTGGGTACTCGTTAGAATCGCCTCAGCGAGGCGGTTCTAACGAGTACCTACAAACTATGTTTTGAGCAGAAATATGAAAAATATCAGATTTTTTTTTGTGAAAACTTTCAGTTTTTGGTGGTGAAGTTTTCAATATATTTGAATAGGCGTGTTTCCGTAATGTATTCTATAACGGCACACAGACAACCCTCTTTATGCCTACAATCGATACAACAACACAATTCTTTATAACGACAATTTGACTCACGAAACCATCGCTGAAGAGGTAACAATTAGTCACACATTATGCAAGAATATTGTATTTAATAATTTAAAGAATCATATATGAGGCGATTTTAACAAATATTCAAAACATTTTTACAATGAAATAATAAGAACAAACAATACCTTTCTTACATATCAATCTTCTCATTAAGTATTCTGTACGACAGCAAATTCGTTTTAATCGCAACGTCTTTCAGAACAAATGCTGCAGTTGTAACGAGGGTTCATTATATCCAACTTTACTTCGAATTTTAATAGGACAGTACAAATGAAGCCTGTCTTAATGAAAATGTGAAGACATTAGAAATCCATTCTTTTATTCATACTAATGAAACCCCCACGCTTATTTTATTTCATTTTATTTAATTTTATTTAATTTTATTTATTTATTTATTTATTTAGTTTTTGAATGCCGAATGTACGCACAGTAACAACGCTTCCAATCCTTATGAAAGCCATCCAGCGACCACATGACATTTATACAACGTCACATTAACATCGATACAACGTAATGGGTCACATAAACTTGCAGGGAAGCCCGGGGCAATTACTTTCTTGGATGTAGCATAATCGTTTAATAAAAACGATGAATTGAGATTTGTTATTCTAATTTGAAGAGAAATAATATAATTTGCTTTATATTATACTTTTATAATGCTTTCAAAGAAATTAAATGTTTGTTATTGATAGAAAAGTCTTAAAAGAATGACCCTTGAGGGCAATGAATACAAACACGAAACTGAAAATAAATGAATGACCGTAGTTAACTGAACCAGGCCAGCCACATTCGGTGTCAACCAAGCCCTACCAATAACAAACTTAAAAAAAAAAAAAAAAAAAAAAAAATATATATATATATATATATATATATATATATATATATATATATATATATATATATATATATATATTTTTTTTTTTTTTTTTATCTCCAAGAAACGCCACAACCTCAAATCACAGCCTTACCGAAGCATCATAGAAGAAGAGATTAGGACAAACTATGTCAAACATGACCAAAAAAAAAAAAAAAAAAATATATATATATATATATATATATATATATATATATATATTTTTTTTTTTTTTTTTTTTTTTATCTCCAAGAAACGCCACAACCTCAAATCACAGCCTTACCGAAGCATCAAAGAAGAAGAGATCAGGACAAACTATGTCAAAAATAAACCCCATATATGAAACCACAGACGCACGAACTAAGGTGGACTGCAACACATAACCGGGCTCAGTGATCGGAAAGAACCCGAAAATAAGCCAGCCTACGATAAAACCTACAATAAGACTGCGTGACCAGGAAAGACTCAAAGCAGCTTGTACATTCACCCAGTATGGCAAGGATTCTGGTGTAACACTCTTAGATTATTCTAGAGGCTGTAGAAGACACATGAATTCAGCAAATACTGTAATCAGACTGTGCGGATACGAAGGTTGATCTGAGTCTTCGCTAGTCGCACAAGTCTTATTGTAGGTTTTGTAGTGCACTGGCTCATTAATATAAATTACATTATACTGAAATACGGGGAGCCTATTAATGCAGATGTGAACAAATTTGATCTCTCTGTTTTTTTTTTTATGATGCCATCTACAAATGAAAATTATAGAGTTTGTAATTCTAACAGTATGCTGGAACAGGTAACAACATCACGAAAACATACCTATATAATTTTGACCCCCTTAAACCCCACCTTTATATAGTAAAACTAGGGTTTACAGGGGTATACATTATTTTTTTTATTTCTGCTCAAAACATAGATTGTGGGTACTCGTTAGAACCGCTTCGGCGAGGCGGTTCTAACGATTACCCACAATCTATGTTTTGAGCAGAAATATATAAAAAATATCAGAGGTTTTTTATCCGAAAATTTTCAGTTTTTTAAGGTGAAATTTTCTATATATTTGAATAGGCGTGTTTTCGTAATGAATTGGCTTTTTGTGCAGTGCAACTGGTGTTTCTAAACTATAGATATGCAGCGATATATGTTGTTATACGCTGCCAGCAAAGGCCTTCTCTGATTGGCGGCTGAAACTTGCTGTAACAGATTTTTACAAATATTGATACGTGCTAAAATTAGCTGCTGTTATTAAAGGCTAACCTGGCTAAAGTCAAGGACCGGTCAACATCACTTTTGTCACGTCTACCAGACAGCTAAAAATAGTCCTTTAACAAACAGACTGGCTAAGGTAACATCATTTTTGTCACTGCTGCATGCAGCTAAAATAGTCATACAGCAAAACAATTGATGCATTCTATTGAGCACATTAATTTCTTAGGTTGACAAATCCTACTGTTAACCTCACTAGAATGCATCAATTGTATAATATCCAACGATTTAACGGAATTTAACTTTGCATTACGAAAACACGCCTATTCAAATATACTGAAAATTTTACCACCAAAAAATGAAAATTTTCAGATAAAAAGTCTGATATATTTCACATTTCTGCTCAAAACATAGATTGTGGGTACTCGTTAGAACCGCCTCGGTGAGGCGGTTCTAACGAGTACCCACAATCTATGTTTTTGAGCAGAAATAAGAAAAATAATGTATACCCCTGTAAACCCCAGTTTTACTATATAAAAGTGGGGTTTAAGGGGGTCAAAATTGTATAGGAATGTTTTCGTGATGTTATTAATCATAACTAGATTAACAGTACACAAGATGCATACCTTGATAAACCCAGCTTTATAAAGATAAAAAAAATAGTTAAACGGATATGCACTGTCGTGGTATATGTATTACAGCCTGGTAATGTCTAATTAATATGCAAATATATGAGTCGCAACGTCAAAAACGAACCTTCAGACATGTCCACAAGCGAATATCTAGATCAGCCATATTGTGATGACATTACTATGGCATTTAATGACGTCATTACTTTCAGAGAGGTAAGCCTTAACGATGGCGTTTGCGACGTTAATTACAACCGGTGCATATCAAACACGTGAGAATTCTCGTTTTTTCTCTTACCCTGGGTAGGATAACCTTGGTAGGATAAAACATTCTATCCCAGGGTTATATACAGGATTTCCTGATCTGGTGTGCAAGAATAAATAAATTAATTCTAGTGCGTTTAAGATATAAATTATAGTATGTTACTCTTTTTTCTTTTGTACGAAATGACATTGTGGCATACCAGTAGAGCCTAATATATAGCCAAATTCACACTGTTGTACGTTCGGTACGTAATACTTTAGTATGCGCTACATTTGCATTTATAACCCTAATTGGTAATAAGCATAAACAGTCGACTCTCGTTATCTCAAAATCCAAGGTACTCTATGAAACACTTCGAGATATCCTTACTTCGACATATCAGGTTTGCGGAACTGAGGAAAACAATTAATCGAACAACCACCTTTAACAGAATAAATATGTAATTTGACTCCTAAGTTAGAGATATATTGAAAATATTGTGGAAAAGAGGACACATTGCTCCAAATTTCTCCTCTTTTCCACAATATTTTGTTGCCTGTTGGTACATCTCTGTGTTAAAACAGGGGCCAGATTTTCACTTCGAGACAAGCGGTTATTCGAGATAAGGGAGGTCGAGATAACGAGAGTGGACTGTATTGCTGGCGAAATGCTTACCAAGCTGAGCATTGATTTTAACAAAGTTGTCTTTCATACCACTGCATGTGAACCAGGGATGTGACCAAATCAGTTCGCCTTGTAGCGAAACTTAAACCGCTTGTAGCACATTCTTCCAATCCCTCCCCCCCCCCCCCCCCCCCCCCCCCCCCCCCGCAAAATCTAGAACTACAGATGTAGCGCATATAGCGCCGTTATCAACCAATTCTCTTATCAACGTATCATCGCTATCCCTTTTCCTTTTCAAATGTCTCTCACAATTCAACATCCTCACCCTGCCTCCATGCCAAAATTATAATAAATGAATATCCGTATCTGAGTAATTGACCCAGATCCTAAGTAACAGTCTGTCTACATATTTCAAGTATATTGCCGAATCAACGCTCCCCACCCTACCGCATCATCACGCACCCCAACCCCTACCAAATATATAAATTTACCTGTTACTGCAAATAAGACCTAGACAAACAGTGTTGACCAAGATCAGATAGTACAGAACACGGTCTGTGATCAGACTTTTGCATTTTGCATGTTCTTACAAAAGAAATAAAAAAAAATCTAAAATGAAAATTGCAAAGTTTGAGGCAATTGAGATCATTGGACATTAATAGATAAATTCTTATACAACGTAACTATAAAAAAAATAAAACAAAACAAATAAGAAGTCCAAGAAAGAAAGTAACAAAATGGATAGAATGTCTCTAGAAATTATTCGTGCAATCTTCTCCTTTTTTCGTCCGTTGTCTTGTAGTTTCCTTTTAAAATGCATCTTCATTATTTTGTCATTTTCGCAAGGAAATCTAAGTCCGAAGGATTCAGACAAATAAAATTGTCTCATGTCTGCATATTGTGTGTGCAAACGGTGCATTAACATCGCTGAATCACCTTTTTATTATGTTAGCAATTGTCTGCGTCGTTCATAAGCATATTTGAAACGGTGATCACCTGATTGTGTATTAACCTATTTGAGTCTGGAGACCGACAAAAGCGTAATTGGCAAACAGTGCAGAACAAGACTAAACGCCACAGCCATTTGATCAGGTCTCCACTGTTTGCAAATAATTTAGTTTTTTTTTTCTCTGGTAATATTTTAACCGCCTACCTGACATACCTAAAACTGAAAATGGTATTCTTCCAATATATAGGGGGGAATTTATTTGGAAAACACACCTATTCAAATACATAGAAAATTTCACCTCCAAAAACTAAAACTTTTCAGATACAAAAACGCTGATTTTTTTTATATTTCTGTTCAAAACATAGATTGTGGGTACTCGTTAGAACCGCCTCGGCAAGGCGGTTCTAACAAGTAACCAACAATCTATGTTTACAGCAGAAATAAGAAAAATAATGTATACCCCTGTAAACCCCCGTTTTACTATATAAAAGCGGGGTTTAACATTATATAAGCATGTTTTCGTGATGGTTTAAAATGGGTTAACCACCAATGTTTGGGTACACCGGTACATATACCCATTTCGGGATAATCAATAATAGCAAGCATTCTAAGCAAAACCAGTGTCACAATTTTCTGAGGTCATTCTCGAGTTGTAATTATTTTCGCTATGAATAGTAATAGGGTGCGTAGATTTACTGCGATGCGCTGAAATTGGTCTCTATAAAAAGTAACTTTTCTCTGTGAATAGGGTGCGTAGCAGGGTGCGTAACTGTGTATATCCAGTTCTTCAGAAGCCAACTGATCTGGATCTACACTGTTTGGCATTAAGTATGTGAATGTGTATTAACAACCTGACACAAGTAATCAGACTGGCTGAAAATTAGAAGTGGGCGTGGCATTTTAGTTTATTCAGCATGGCAAGGGTTAACTAACATAAAAACTGTATAACAGACGTAACCGAATATTGCAGTCATTCATTGGCCTGGTGAAAACAGATCATACTCAGACTGTGTTTACACTGAAAGAGCATAGCAAAACTGTGGCAGACGACAATGTATTATTATATTTATTATTATTATCATTATTATTATTATTGATATTATCATAGTTATTAGAGAAAATAAGACTTGTCATTTCATATGAATTGTTTACTAGGCAGACGATTCTAATGGTACATGTACCCCGGGTCTTAGTTTCAATGACAGATACAGAAAAAAGAAAAAAAAAGAAAAAATAAATAAAAACACAACAACAAAAAACAACAACAAAAAAAAACAACAACAATAAAAACAACAACAACAACAATAATAATAATAACAATAATAATAGTAACTAATACATGTAACAATAATAATACAAAACAACAAGAACTACAAAAAAAAACAAAAAACAAAAAAAAACAAAAAAAAAAACAACAAACAAACAGAAACAAACAAACAAACAACGACAATAATAACAAACAAATACCAAGATTCGCGCTTTAAATGTTACTGTGATATCCTTTGAGGACGATTAATTAGACGTGTTTACTTCTACCAGAAGGCTAAATAATCCACAATTTGTAATATCTGAATATCTGAGAAATAAATCCGCTGTTATGGCCACATTTCCATATCCAATATCAATATTAGGTTGATTTGAAGATAATCAACCATATCTCATATACAAACGGCGAATGCGCAGACCAACCGTTTCATCAATAAAGCCTTGTCAGAGTACTCAGTCGCTGTTCGCCTACATGTATTACATAAGAGGAGCAACGGAATAAAACGTGTATTTTAGAATGTGCGCTTAACGAAGACTCAAAACAGCCTGCGCATGCGCGCAGTCTGATTAGAGTGTTCGTTACCCGCATAAAGAATCTTTGAATCCTTTCTTTCTAATAATGCGCCTAGTGAAGATTCTGATTAGACTGCGCGAATGCGCAGGCTAATCGGAATCTTCGCTCGGCGAACACGTCTTCAGGTACGTTTTCTTACGTTGCAGTTCACAAGTTCACAACACAGCCAAGTATATATAAATGTCCACTCATCAGCGTGGACAGGATGCCTGGAATGTCTTACTATTACTCGTATTTGAGATGATTCAACGTTTCTCCAGCTTTTCTTAGATACCACTTTCATGATTTATCTTTCCTACGCAATCTTAATTCCATATGATGCTTACGCAGGAAAATAGCCCTTATTCCATATGCGAACAGTGAAGGCACAAGGCAAGCTGCATCTCCATGCAGTCTGATCAGGCATTCTCTGTTCGTCAATATGGTCTATATAAACATTATCCCTTGATTCTATAGCTTGATATACATTGAAGACCCTGATTACTTTGAGCAAACAGCAAGACTGTTCTGGACTTCGTTGCCCGTGTATGACATAATGCCCCTTTACACGCGTTAAATATTATATAAAAAAGCAAAGATTCTACGGACGCTAAGTTAATTAACCCAAAAGCCCTGAACTAATCGACAAACGATCTTCTTATTTATATACCATGATTTACGCCTTTTCCAATCTCCGTCCAGCGTGGGCTCGCATTGAACACATATTATATATAATTGGGCTGGAGCACAACATTCCCTACAAAATTGCATCTGCGTCCTTCGATGACTAAGATCAGCCTGCAGTGTCTTCGCTGTCCGCCTGAAGGTGCCTTTGATCCTTCGCTACGCACAGAGTGCCCTGCGAAGATACTGATCAGACTGCGCGGATGCGCAGGCTGATCTGAGTGTTCTCTGGGTGCCCATGCAATCTTGTAGTAAATATTGTAGCCGGCTCATATGTTTGTGGCGTAACACAAGGCAAATGCCATTATCCCGGATGCAGGCGACGAAGGTAGAAATCAGTCTGCGCATGGATACAGTCTGATCTGAACCTTCATTACCGGCTCACATAACCATTGAAGAAAGTGGACATCACGAAAACATGCCTATATAACTTTTAACCCCTTAAATCCCACTTTTATGTTGTAAAACTGGGGTTTACTGGGTATACATTATTTTTCTTTTTTTTTTTTTTTTTTTTTTTTTGCTCAAAACATAGATTGTGGTACTCGTTAGAACCGCTTCGCAGAGGCGGTTCTAACGAGTACCCACAATCTACGGTTTGAGCAGAAATATGAAAATATCAGAGTTTTTATTTGAAAATTTTCAGTTTTTGGAGGTGAACTTTTCTATATATTTGAATAGGCGCCTTTTCGTAATCTGACACTACCTCATATCAAATTCAATAAACAGAGACGGCCCTGATCAAGCTGTGCGCAACCTTCTCTGTTCTGACGGGGCATTAGGACCAATATTCTCATGTTCGTCTTGTCGACGATGGTACCCTAACATATTTATCTCTTCGAAACGTTAATTAATATCTTCAAAGAGATTTGGAATGACATTGAGAGCAGCGCGTATTGATTTCCAGATATATATCTCCAAAACGTCAATCTCATTTTACAGTTATGTTTTTTTCTGAAAAAAAAAATGATATGTTTTATCATTCGGATGCCTCTTGAAATTATACAGTAAGTGCAAAGAACGGTCTATTTATTGCCCAGTGAGGGTCTTGCTAGGTGAAGGATGGTCAAGAAGTAAACATTTTACATAGGCGTGTTACACGTTACGTGATAGTTGGGTAATATTATGACCCTTGAGGGTAATGGGTGCACTCACAAAACTACAATAAGTTCAACTATCAATTTATCTGGGCCGGACTAGCTAGATTCGATCATTAGACCACATCTGCGGCCCTCATATACATTGGCCTGAATCCCGAAATGGGCGCAATGATCACAAATTACCAAAGGATTTAAACTACACCACAGTAAAGTACGGGGAGAGGATTACGTCCACCACATGGCACTAACACCAACTGTAGTGAAGGTCAGTACGAGTATATTCTAAAAGGAAATGACCTTTGAGCATGCTCATTAAACTAAAAATAGTAAACCCTGATCCGGTGCCTTGTAATAGCTCTGTTCAATGACGGCGGTATTTCCGGAATATCATTATATAATATGCTTAGCTTCAGTATTACATTTACGGCAACATCACGAAAACATACCTATATGATTTTGATCCTCTTAAACCCCACGTTTATATAGTAAAACTGAAGTTTACATGGGTATACATTATTTTGCTTAACTCTGTAAAATCAAAGATTGTAGGTACTCGTTTGAACCGCCTCAGCGAGGCGGTTCTAACGAATACTCACAATCTATGTTTTGAGCAGAAATATGAAAAAAAAAAAATATATCAGAATGTTTATGTGAATGCTTTCAGCTTTTGGGGGTGAAATTTTCAATATATTTGAATAGGCTTGTTTTCGCAATTAGTAAGTATGATGCCAGATAGTCAGGCGATTACAGAAAACAGAGCTGCGTTCAGAAGTGCATGTTACTCGCGAGTGTTTTACACTGGCCCCCTACACCTGATGGCGCTCATCATTAGGTACAGGGGTCCACGATACAACGTTCGCTATCATTTTGCACTACTGGACGCAGCCCTGATTTTATCCAACAAGTGCAGCAAGTTGTCCAGGTTTTACATGTACAAATGTACCTATTCTTATAAATGCTTTAATATCAGGTGAATGTTTGAAAGACGTACACTAGATCTGTGTACGTAATATGACAATTACCTACCAATAATAGGACATTGATTTGTGCGGCACTGTATGTTTAAGGGGATATAATGCGCTCGGTAGATTTTCCGCCGTGTTTTTAAAAGGTAGACAACTTTTTGTGACTTGCTGTTTATTTTCCCGAACGACAAAGTCCCTTTTAAAAAGGGGTAAACGTAAAAATCTATGCTCCGATAACAAAACCTGTTTATTCTAAGGAGAAAGTTTGGAACAAAGTCTTTCTTTTACAATATATCTCTTTGCAGAAGGGGACAAACATAATTCAGACAGAGTAATCTACCAGGAAACATTATCGATTCCCCTTAAATACGAGCATAGATGTAGATGGTAACAATGAGCAATGGCGTCAATGGGCTATGGTTCTTTGTTCACACCAAGCTGTTGTAAAGTCGTTCAGATGAAATGTAGACAATGCATAAAACTCTTTGTTTTCAAGATCACATACACGCAGGAGGCATGCATGTACATACATCTCTTTTTACAATATACAGTCAAACTTCAATGGCTCGAACACCTTTGGGACCATGGAAAATTGTTCGAGCCATGGGTAGTGCGAGCCAATGAAGGTTAATCATGGCGTCAGGTCGGGAAGCAAATATCGCTAATTCTGGGAAATCTATCGATCTTCTACACAATAATTGTATGTTGAGTGTACTCATTAGAATCGCCTCGAAGAGGCGATTCTAATGAGTACACACTACATACAATTTCATAATGAAATAAGAAAGCTTCCTTAAATATTTGTTTTCTTGATCTATCGGAAGAAATTCATAGGGACTCAAAACCGAGTTCGAATTAGCCATGGTAAACGAGCCATCGGTGTTCGAGCTATTGAGATTCGACTGTAAATGAATATACACAGGAAACGTCTCAATCACGAAACACAGCCTTCCCAAGGCAGCGAAAAAGATTCAATGTTGAACACACACACACACACACACACACAAAACAAACACAGAGAGAGAGAGAGAGAGAGAGAGAGAGACATACCCTCAAAACAGTCAACCCTCCTTACAACGACAGCATTTCTTCACAAAGCCGTTGCCTTTAAGATGAATTTGCTGTTGTACAGAATACTTAATGAGCAGATTGATAATTAAGAGAGTTCTCGTTTTGTTCATATTTCACCATAGAACATATTTTTGGATATTTGTAAGAATCGCCTCACTGAGGCGATTCTCACAAATATCCAAAAATTTATGTTTCTTTAAAGTATTAAATACAACATTCTTGCAAAATGTATGACTGATTGTTACCTCTTAAGCAAAGGGTTCGTGACAGTCAAATTGTCATTATAACGAATTTTGTCGTTGTATCAAACGTCGGTATAAAGAGGGCTGTCTGCATACTCGTACTACAATTAAAGTGAAGTAGAACTGCAACAAATGAAGCGCCTTGGAAAGGTCAGCCGAAAGTAATAGAATAAATGCACAGAGCAAACATCATGGTGCTTATGCTTTATACAAATACAAAAAATCCAAACATGTCCATCAAAATATTCTATGGTTTCAACTGGTTCTATAAGAGCCCTTTTTCCTTTATTTTCCTGTTCATTTTTCTGATAATATTCACTGCTTAGAAATTCCTATTTGATCTGACATGTCATCTTTACATCTTCCAGTTATCACTATTACTGTTAAAACATCAATTTAGCTGTAATCAGTTGCTTAATATTTGCAGAATTATATTCAGTGTACATCGAACGAATGCAATAATTCGTGATAAAAATCTGTGATATTCAAATACGTTATGAGATTTGAATTCATAGAAGTGGAATCTATTCTGTACACAATTCACATACATGTAACAGTGTGTCGTGCAGTTTCCTGTTCGTTTGTTTGAATGTATTACAGGTAAACCAAAGTTTAAGGAACTAGATACGCTTGAATGGTTTTCTGTCAATTTTACAAGGGAGATAACTTTTGTGACTTCCTGTTTGTTTCCTGCACAGCATGCCCATTCTAAAAAAGGGGTCTACTACAAAAGGAATAAAAGGAAAAAACAACAAAAAACATGTTCCCTTGGGGGAGCGAATTCTTTCCTTTTTGAACTAGGAACATTTTCAGAAGGAAGCTAAACCTTTTTTGATAGAGATAGCTCCCATGAATGTGTATCCATGTCCCTGCAACGAATGGCATAAAAGGTCCTTTTCGCGAGTTGCGCATCAATCCCGGGCATCGATCATAAATGGAACGGTGCCGATTGGTTCAATCAAATGCGGTGAAATATAGGGAAATCTTGAAAGGACAGTTCTTCCGTAAACAATCCTCATTTGCATACTGACCTGGCGCTATGGTTAACGCTCAATGGCTCGAAGTAGCCATGTTTGGAACAAATTCCCATGGTCCCAAAGATGTTGGAGCCATCGAAGCTTGACTGTGCAGTAGTATGCAGAAAGACGAACATGAAATCAAAAACGTTGTTTCCCCTTGTAACAATATTAGATAATCTGCAAAGCTTATCAAATCACCTCAATGTTTGTTTGAATAGACTTTGACGGCCCAGTCAACAGTACTAAGTTCAACCAGTCAACACATCACGAAAACACGCCTATATAATTTTGACCCCCTTAAACCCCACTTTTATATAGTAAAACTGGGGTTTACAGGGGTATACATTATTTTTCTTATTTCTGCTCATAAACATAGATTGTGGGTACTCGTTAGAACCGCCTCATCGAGGCGGTTCTAACGAGTACCCACAATCTATGTTTTTGAGCAGAAACATGAAAAATATCAGATTTTTTTTTTTCTGAAAATTTTCATTTTTTGGTGGTAAAATTTTCATTATATTTGAATAGGCATGTTTTCGTAATGACTATTGAGTTCAAATCGAGCCGGTCAGTTTACCAAACAACATTTTTCCTGGGTTGGCTTATTCCTCCAAGCGCTTAGTCAGTACTTATGCGCATTTGTTTTCGCCAGAAACTGACAACTGCCCTTCTTGCGTCAGCGAAATCACCTCAATGTAGCCCTCTCATAGAGAAACTGAGATTGTGGTTCATGAAGCGATTAAATTGATTCTCATGTTACAGACAGAGTGTAATAATATGAGCTAATATCCATTTATCATAAATCCCAAAGAAAGTAAAAACGCTTAAAGTTCGGCTTAATTGGATGACCTGCGCTTACAATTTGCAACGCTGCACTAAAGTTACGTTAGCTAGCAACCATTGCGTCTAATTCGATAAAACGACTTGATAGCCATGCGCAAATCACTCATAATACAGAACTCCAGATGGCTGTAACGTCACATTTATTTATTAATATTTTTATGCCTAGTGTCTCCTAAAAAGAACATTAGCAAATAGTGTAGATCCAGATCAGACGTCGCAGAACGCGGCATCTTATCAGGGCTTACATTGTTTGCATTAAACACTAACAGGGACCTTGTATTAAACAAGGTAAGGATAAATACTAACCCTCTCGTTTGAAATTGACATGTCCAAAGATTTGAAGTCGGAGGATCACTCGACATAAATGAGTTGATGCTCAGTGAACTGATTTATCTCACGCTTTGCACAGGTCCATTACTTAAGGAGAGTGGTTTATTTTGTTTGCATTATTTCTTTTAGAAAAAAAGTCTTATTATAAACAATGTATAATCATTCGTCTGTCATTACTGACAATGACCAATCCTAATCAACTGTGTGATGTGTTATTATTTGTGTGTTCTAAGGTGGCTGATGAGACCAAACTTAGCTCTAAACTGCTTGTTGCAGATAGAACAAGAGAGGTCTGAGAAAGAAAACTCTGTTGTTGAAGCCTTAGCTCTGGCTTTCCGCTGTGCATGTTTCTGCTCGGCTTCACTGATTGTTTTTGCTTCGTATTCACCAGCTCCCCTTCTTATGAGGCCTCGCCACTTTGTTCGATCCTGTGCAATCTGTTCTCACGACACTTATGGTATGTTGAAGTCTTTAAGGGAGGCTTTGAGAGTGTCCTTGTATCGCTTCTTCTGTCCACCATGGGGGCGTTTTCCAACTTGTAGTTCTCCATAGAGGATTTTCTTTGGCAAACGTTCATCAGGCATTCTAGTAACATGGCCTGTCCATTTTAACTGTGCCAATTTCAGAAGAGTATGTACACTCTGCATCTCTGCCCTTTTCAGGACTTCTGTGTCTGGAATCCTGTCCTGCCACTTGATCTTTAGAAGTTTTCTAAGACAGCTTGTATGGAAGTGGTTCAGTCTTTTAGCATGCCATTGGTAAACTGTCCAAGTTTCGCATGCGTATAAAAGTGTTGGCAGCCTGCATAAACAATGTATTCCGACGTCCCGTTCTGCATCACTTGGTGTGGGATTGCACTGGTTTTGCAAACCCTGTTTTTTAGACGCTAAGCCGAACTATCTGAAAATTGAAGCAGCGTAGTCTAAGCATGCGCACTGACCTTTGTAAGGGGATTGAATACAAACTGTACACTGTCCAATGAAATGACTGACATTGAATATTTGCCTCTGTTTTAATTTGGAGAAACTGTAAAGAAATATCTTTCGTATTTGAATATTTTCGAATACAAGGGAGGCATTTTCCTGCATGTCGAAGTTGTCTCAACTTTGGCGTGCAGAAAATGCCTCCCTAATATTCGAAATATTCCCATTGCAAAAAAGCAATAAAACTTTCCAGCCGCATCTATTCACCTTAAATTAATGGTGTTGACATTTACATGTAGTCTGGGTGAACTACGCAAACTCTAATGATACCCTGCTCGTGCGGAGTATTGTCTGAGCATGCGCAGTTCACATGTGGCGGAATACATGTTTTTTGCCACGATGCGTTCCATATGATACCGAAGAGACGTAAGGATGGCCTGACAGAAGCGAACAATTATGGATCAATCTTCAGGGACCAATGTGTCTGTACAATCAAAACTATTGATCATCGAGAAATCATCTCTTGGTCGGAATATCTGACTTATCACCCCTAACAATTTAGAACAGTCCGCTTTTTGCGGCCAGCCTTGGTCTTCTCTGTTGGTAAGTGACATCTGTATCATTGCAGGGTGGTGGCGGGGGGTGGTGGAGGGGGGGGGGTGAAAATTGTATATCAGAGGAAACAAGCAGCGATGTCGCTGTCAGTAGATGTATGGTGGTCCATTTATGTCATGAAAGTACAGTTTTATATGACAAGACCCAAATTAGTTTGTCCGAATACCAGATTCAGAGCGCAATTTGATCTCACAGAACAAAAAAGAAATTGCACTGGGGAAGATAATTTGCTCAGCTCAACTAATAAAATCGTCAACAACCTGGGTATAAAATTCAACAGACGACATTTTGAAATATTTTTCATATTTATCCCGGAAAACAGGTTTTGATATTTCATGCAAATTGTCTCCATTGGAGACAATTTGCATCAAATGAAAAATCCTGTTTTCTGGGGAAATGAGAAAAATATCATCAATTTGTCGCCTGCTGAATATGCTCAGAGAGTGGTGAAGAATAAACATTTAAAAGCGTTGACTCCCGTAACAAACGGTACAAATGTACTGTGTACATGTACCCTTGTCATTGCACTTGACACTTCTTTGTCTTAAAAGTTATTGGCATCTAAATCATCTTAATGTGTTTTTTTTTTTTTTTTTTCGTTTGTCTGGCAACGGTAACCTTTACCACTCTCTGGGCTAATTCAGCACTCGACATATTGCGTATATTTGTCTTATGTTTTCCAAGAAAGCAGGATTTGACATATCATACACTGCAGACAATTTGTATGAAATGAAATTAAAAAGAAATTAAAACAAAACTATTTTCCGGGGAAAATATTTCAAAAGTGTCGTCTGCTGAAATTATTACTCAGCATGCTAAGTGTTATTGACAGTCTCGGAATTTGTAAAAACAAAACAAAAAAAAAAAACTCAGTCTGGTATTTTATATCAGAAGCAGCTGTTACTGAATACTGTAGAATAGCAATGGCCAATAAAAATTATATGAACCACAACGTAAGCAAACGTACCTTCTGACATGTGCGCCCGCGAAGACTTTGATCAGCCCTCAATCGCGCAGCCTGATCAGAAGCTTTTGTGAGTAAGGATGCAACGTTTATACATCATGCGCCTTAGTACGAAGATTCAGATCAGTCTGCGCGGATGCGCTGGCTGATTTGAATCTTCTTTGGGCGCATATGAGGGTACGGTTTTTCCACGTTGCTAATAATATTATTTCATTCATGGGTCCCAAGTTCAATTGAATAAAGAAAGGTGACATTGCATACGTTTTAAGCATTTTAACGTTCCTTTCGTTACATGACAGCTGTGACCTAAATGCTTGAAAGGGTTTAACCCTTATATCCCTGAGTTTCTGAAAATATACCCTACTGTCTTTGAATTTGGACACGCCCACTGCTACAAATGGAGATATCAGTCAAAAATCTAGAATCGAATGACAAACTGTGGAGCCGTCTCATCTGGATCTACACTGTTGGCACTTGTATGTGTTTTGGTCTTCCAGGCTGAAAGGGTTAAATAACACGGGGAGGGGGGGGGGGGGGAGGGGAAGGTGTGAGGAGGGGGTAGTGGATAGCGGAGGGGGTGGGGGGAAATTTCTATAGGAACAATGTGTACTTCTCATTGAAAACTGGCGGCAAAATCTTCACGGTTATCCATCCGATTTCAGGGCAATGTATTCCATTTCAGGGTTGAGGGCTCGAAGTTGGTTTCCTTCGCTTCTGAAAAGGAGTCTACTATTTCATTTTCTCAAAATTCTTTCCTTTGTATCGTCGTTTGGCGCACATGTCAAGAGGTATGTTTTCACCTGTTGCCGTTCATATTATTTCATTCATGACTGTCTAATTTAGCTAAATAAGGGAAACAAAACGACCAATAAAAAAAAATAAAATAAAATAAAAAATAAAAAAAAAAGAGCAAAAAAAAAAATAATAATAAAAAAATAAAATAAAATAAAATAAAAAAAATAAACAAATAATAAATAATAATAATAAAAAAAAAAAAAAATAAAAATAGATAAATAAATACGGCATTGCTAGTGTCTGCTAAACGTAGACCAAGCTGTTTTGTGAAAGCTAATACTTGATTATAACTTCGTTGAAGAGCCTCATGGAAACAGTTTTGGACCAGTCCATAGCCTTTCATAAAATGCCCCCGGAGCAATAACATACATTAAGTTTGTCTACGCCCACAACAACATTACTTTCGGACAAGCCTTATGAACAGAAAACGTACCTTCGGACATGTGCGCCCAGCGAAGATTCAGATCAGCCTGCGCGTTCGCGCAGTCTGATCAGAATCCTCACTGTGCGCGTTTTGGACAGCCAAGAATGCAAAGAGTTTTCATCCAGACAACGAAGACTGAACAAACTGTGCAGTTGCAAGACTGGTTTGAGTCTTCGTTGGGCGCACCTGTCAAAAGGTATGTTTCCTCTTATTAGGGCTCACAGGTTAATAGGTGAGTCCAACGGGAATCCCGAAACTTAGGCTCGTCACACACTAATAAACTCGTCGTGTTACCAGTGATAGGCGTAACATAAATTGGTGATTGCATTAACGTTTTCCGTTTTGGTACATAGGCAGTAATGCAAGCGTTTCTCTGATTCGACACTGGAAGCCAAAATAAGAGGCTGTTGACAAGGCGGCCGGGTCAATGAAAATAAGAGAATATTTGCGCGGTAGCTGGGAATTTCAAAGAGTAAGACAGTCGGGACATGTTTAAAATGAGGACCTTTTATAAGTCGACAAACACCTTCTAAAACAACATATGCAAATTGTTCCTTGCACACTAATATCATGTTTGTGTTACAAACAGCAAATGTATGCTGTACTTATTAGAAAAAGCCTCTTTGAGACGAATCTATCGAGTACATTCGAAATGCCTCCTGACCTGACGCTATGATTAACCCTCAGTGGCTCGAACTACCCGTGTCTAGAACAAATTTCAATGGTCCCAAAGATGTTCGAGCCATTGGTGTTCGACTATATCTTTAGTCAATCTCCCATTAGAGTTTACGGTTTAACATTACCAGAACATAATCACAATTTAACAATAGTTTTCTTTTTTTATTACAAACATATACTGTAGAGGGCAATCTGTTTGACATTAAAAGGAACTATACGAATGAGGGTATATTTGTCTGGAAATTAATAATAGACAAAAGGGATATGGATACGCGTTGACTGCTTTGCTGTGTAGTATTTATCAGACAACCACAGTAGGAAACTAAAATTTATTATCGGCAGAAGCTGAAAGTGGGTCAACCTGAACGTGGGGTTTTCCTTCCGAAAACATCTGCCAGCAAAGCTAAGAATACCTAGCTGATAACTGCATACATTCTTCCACTACACAGGATACCTCGATTCTTGGCAAAAAATATACTGGCTAATGCAAAGTGTATGACCCTAATAAAGTTTGCAAACCCATGAATGCTGTTTTTGTCTATTTATTGTAATCCACCGTATTTACCCTAAGTATTAGGACACCTTAACTCCTTACCATACTTGTTCTTAAGTTTGAACAAGTACAATTTACTACCAGATGTTGTCTATCAATTGCTGGTTGAGTGGTAGACAGTCTAGAACCTGATGAGACGCCGCGTTCTGCGGCGTCTCATCAGGGACTACACTGTTTGCTGAGGCCTGTCTGTCCGTAATCACACGACAAATATTTTTTTTGTTGTGGGTAGAGTACCCGAATTACGAAACCTTTGGAGTCTGACCATGTTAGACAGCAGCTGTTTCTCTCGAGTTCTATAAAAAGAACACATTACATGCAGACGCTCAAGTATGACGTAGATTCGTACTAGAATAAACCGATGGAGAGCGGAAGATAAAAAGTCATGCTTTCCTGCCATTGCTTTACAAGGGAGAAACCACTTTTGAAAACCATTTTAGACTTCCAGTTTGCTTTCCTGCACGAACATGAACACCCGTCTAAAAAGTGGTTTATTAGAATATAAAAGAGAAGCATTCCCTCGTAAGGTGAGCACATTATTATCTTATCTTAGAGCAGACCTGTCAGAGGGGATGCTGAACAATTTTGAAGGAGTTGCCTGCCTACCTGCCTGCCTTGAAAGTGAATCCTTTCTAGTTTAACACGTACCTGTTCTATAAAATGATGTGGGCGGAGCTTATTTGAAAATGA
Source organism: Anodontia alba (assembly GCA_964016985.1). NCBI lineage: Eukaryota > Metazoa > Mollusca > Bivalvia > Lucinida > Lucinidae > Anodontia > Anodontia alba. The sequence goes on along the minus strand of OZ024836.1, from coordinate 25,475,267 downwards.
GGTCTGTTTGCAACATTTTGTTAGCAGTAGAAACTTTGTCGATAAGGGAAAGAAGAACAAAAAGTGTTTTCCGATATGTGATCAGGGTAGAAAAACACTTTTTACAAACCCCACAAAAAATCAAATAAAAGTTATAATTAATAAGGTAATATGCTAAATTGGAGGAAACCACAGGAAAACCCACATAAATTAAAACTTAATGTAACCTCTGACCTAGGTCGTCTGATGTAAACATGATCACCAGCATGTTCAAATTCAATAGGTACGACACTTTTAGTGAGCTAGTATCATCAGCGTGCTGTATCAGACAGCAAAGATACTAATCAGACTTAGTGGATACCACTGGCAGATGCACATACTGACAAAAGTTTTAACTATGTGTGTACATGTATAAAAACAAAACCTGTTTATTGTGCAGATCAATTTAATCCAAACATAAGGAAAATACCCATGTATTTTTGTAGAAATATTTGTCATCTGGTGTCTTCTAAATTTTACGTTTGCAGAAATTAAACAACACTCTGTCGCAGCAGTGATGATTGTAAACAGCTGATGTGTCATTGATAACCTCCTCTCAAATCTCTGGCACTAGAATCTACCACAGTTACCGGTTTAACGCTTAGCCTTCTGGGTAAAGTTTACAGCCAACTACATCATCAATTTGTCGTCTGCTGAACTAGCCCTGACAGTGGTAAAGGTTGAACTCTTACAATACATTTCGGAAGAGTTTTCAGATCCATGGGCAAGTTGCGTAATGTGTATGTTCAGGCAAAGGCTCTCGTATGTTGACCTGGTTCATTATTACAAGACACGTTTGGTCTCCATGTTAACCTTTAACTCTCTCTGGATGAATTCAACAGGCGACAAGATAACAATATTTTTTTCTTATTTTTTCTCAGAAAACAGTCTTTGTCATTGCATGAAAACTGTCTCCAAATAAAGTTTCCTGGAAAAAGTAAGAAAGAAATTTCAAAATGTCGCTTGCTGAAATGTCTTACCCAGAAGGTTAAGCGTTAAGAAACCATATAGCTTTCATTGATGATTTATGAAAATCTATCAAGAAGATGTAATGTAAAATCTGATATGTTGTCTATTATATATCGTTTGCACCACAGCTGCTTTAAGTCTCAATGGTCTAATAATGCAACTATTTTTAACATTTTACATCTGCCTCATGGAACCGAATTCTTTCATTTCATTCAGCTAGACGGTGGTTTCATTGAATTAATGTCACGACCAGTGGATTAACCTTACACAATCTGATCTATTGTAGTGTATTTTATTTGAACTCATGCATGATAAAATACAAGTGAAGATAGCCAGAAAATGTGAATCACGAAGCACAGCCTTCATGAGGCATCAAAAGGAGAGCTGACGAACAAAAAAAAAAAAAAAAAAAAAAAAATGAAAAAAAAAAAAAAAAACAAACGCCACATATGAATGTAAAATATACAAATGAAGAAATGTCTTTATCATATGGGGTCCCAATTATTCAGTGAGTAACATCATGTCATAGAATGACATGACGACACGTTACACTAAACTTGTTTACTGGTGAGTAACTTCATCACGCCGTTCGTGACAATGCTATTTCAAGCACATATTAATTTTCAAGATGTCATCTAATGCAGTTGCGATCAGCACTGTATGGCTTAATATTTTGACCAGGCTACAACGATACGCATGCTGATCTGCCTAAACGCCCGCTCCTTTAATTATATACATTGTAAGTGACTTTAAAACACGGTTAACAGCTCACACTTCCGCCGGAAATGGACATCCTGCACTGTACTTTCGGTACTAGAGTTACCAAGGCCAGCTAAAGGAGCCTTAGGGCATTATATGAACAGAGAACTATCGGAACAGTCTGAGCATCCCGGATTGGTTATTAACTTTTTTTTTTTATCCCCACAACCGTTTTACTAGTGACGGCCTTGCACGGAAACCTAAATGCGCCGAGTTTTCCGATTGCGTTTGCCCAAAGGCACGCATTTCTTGTTAGCATCCCAAATGGTATTTGACCTTAACGGAAGGTTATAAATGGAGTGTAAAGCTTAAGTAACCGTTTATAGACTTCGCCGGAAGGAATTCATGTCAAATCTTGAAAGGCCGAGATAAATGATAGAAGGATCGCACGAGTCAGTCATAGGCAGCAATCCAATGTTCTGTCAAAATGAACGACTGAGTTGAAAAGACACATATGCAGTTGACAGACTTAACCCTTTCAGTCCGGCAGACCAAAACCAATACCTGTGCAAACAGTGTAGAGCCATCTGAGACGGCTCGTAACGAGCAGTCTCAACAGGAGATAGACTGTTTGCCATTCTTTTTTTTTTAATTTTAGACTGAAACCTCTATTTACATCAGTGGACAAGTCCAAATTCAAGGGCGGAAAAGTCCACTTCAGAAACTCAAGGGTGAAATGGTTAAAAGCAAACCGTGACAGCCAACCGGCCAGCAGATACACCTAATCATAGATACACCAGATACTGTACTGGGCGGAGCTTAGTAAGCATAGTTAATTAGAAAAATTAGCGTTCTTTTATTTTCTTCTTGTAAGAAAGTTTTTTTTTTTTTTTCTTTTCATGTCATCTTTTCACCATTCCAGTGTTCATTGAGTGTCTCAAAACTATAGACCAGTGATTGGACCTTATTATTGCAAAAAAACATTTTTGCAATAATAAGGTCCAATCACTGGTCCATAGTTTTGAGACTGCTTGTTGAAGAATTAATATAATGGTCGGATTTCTCAAACCTGTACATTAGAAAAAAAAAAAAAACAAAAAAAAAACGTAACCCTAGCATCGGAAAGATATATGGCTGACTCTTTGTATATACGTATGAAGCTTGGATATTAATTCATACAAAAGCGCTGTATAGCAATGCGTAACTAATTGCATTTTGGAGAAACGCATGCATTTTGCATGATACTGGTTATACTGGTTTAGAATTTTGCCAAGCAACTGTAGGTTCTATTAAGTGTATAGTACACATGTATATACCAACAGGTAAAATACACCCAATATACACCCAACTCGCAATAAATTTAATCCGTACAGTTGATGTCTGAAAATAAATTAGCACTGATTATTTAATATTCTTGTCGCATTTTATTATTTTATTAAATTTTGATAAACATTTTAGTTTGCGGAAACTACGTCAAATATTATGTTTGGTCTTCATACATTCTTACAAAGTATATTTCGTCAACAAAGGTTTTGAAATTATGGACATGAAGAAATGCGAGGCGATTCTCCTCAACATACATGTTTAAGACTTACGTAAGTACAATACAGGGTCCTATACGTATATTTTTTGTCGACAAACCATAAGCACGAATGCCCGAAAGATGTCTGGTAAAATTTAAAATGTGTGATTCAAAATGGTATCATAAAATTTGTAACCAAACGTTTTCTTACAGGTTTATTGTAGCGACCATATTAGATGAAATATCGAACATTTTTTTATATTAATCCATTTCTGTAGACCTTCTAGTTTAGGCTATAGGAAACGGTAGAAGGTTTATTTGAAACGCAGTTTACATGCGAAATTAAAAAAATCCATGTCAGACAGGAAAATGTGGTACTCTCCCTTAAATGCCGAAAACAACCGGGGAGTCTCTAAATACGCCATGTTTGCATAATCGCATGAGAAAATAAACATTTCGTTTTCTGTTTTGAGCATTTTTGTCTTTCTTGTTTATGATTTAACCTGAATACACAAGGTTTTGTATATTTAAAAATTGTTAAGTATCAAATGGGCCTCCATAAAAAACGTGTGAGTTCTCGCGAAATGCAATGCGTGCATATCTGCTATACAGTAGTTTGATATACATGCGTGCATATCTGCTATACAGTAGTTTGATATACACGTACAGACATGCCCAATCGAAATAAATCGTATATCCTTCCGATGCTAGGGTTAGCAAAACTGAGTACTAGAGCCCTTACTATAATATTTTGCTGTCAGTCTTGAATCAGCTTGCTTGTGTACTATGCGTGGAACAAGCTTTTTATGAAAGCTAATACTTGTTTAAAATAAATAACATTTTGAATTCAGTCCAAGACCTTTCATAAAGTGCTTCCGGGGCAATGACAAAATCAAATATTGTCTACGTGGGATTAGACAATAATTGCCCGCATTTTCGGTGGTAGTTCGACGATGCGTTGTGAGGCAAGCGCATCTATCATTATCTCTTAAACTAACAGAATGCAGAACACAAATATCAGCCTGGACCCAGTTGTTCAAAGCGTCGTTAGCTTAACGAGCTTGTTAAGGGTCATTTCGTTAACTGTTTTAGCGGATTCATTAAACAATATTCTGATATTTTTTTTGCTGAAAAAAGCTACTCACATTTTTTCAGCAAAAAAATTCAGTATATTCGCGTATCACTCGAAATTTTAACGAATCGTTAACTAACAACATCATTAATTTTGAACAACTGGGCCCTGCTTGAACATGTAGAATGTAAATTCCGCATAAGACTTCGCTTCACGTTTTACTCCGGCTTAGAAGAAATCCCAAGCGAGGAAATAAAATAACAGAATCGTCAAGACATAGAGCTACAATCGATGTTATATGAAGTTTTATGAAATGCAATTTATTTGTAGCTATTAAAATGCAATCAGCTAATGTTAATACGGTGCCTGAAGACATCTTTATTCCTTGTCTGACCGCACAAGAAAGCTCACTCAAAACTCAGCAGGACACGGTAAAGCAGACATGTCTTACGCAAAAAGTCATAGTTCAGACAGACTTGCTTATCTCCGAAGTCCTGACAGTCCATCACTTTTCGCAAACACGATGTGGATAAGGAGAAAATGTAAAATCGTAATATAGACGCTACTGTATTTAGGCCTCAATATTCGGGCAGACAAGGGCCTAAAATGTTTGCCATACATCCCATTTAAGTCACATCTACAAGAGGTAAATATGCCTTCTTCAAAGTTTAGGATACGAAAGTTAAAGAGTTAAGGAGATTGGATACACTTTTATTAATTTCCTGTCATCCTTAAAAGGGAGATATCTTTTGGAACACTCTGTTTGCTTTCCTGAACATTAAGCCGCTTTTGAAAGGGTTCTACTCTAAAAGGAAAGAATTAGCTCTCAAGAGACTCTAAAAGGAAATAATTAGCTCTCCTCTTGAGAGCTAATTCTTTCCTTTTAGAGTAAACCCAATTTCAGAAAAGGGCAAACAGTTTTAAAAGAGTTACCTCCCCCGAATCTGCATCGATTTTCTTTAAAGTGTTGTAATATTAAGAATAAATACGGTATTGTCTAGCTGCTTGGACGCTTGATTACCTTTGCCTCGGACACTTGACTGTTTTTCTGTATTCATTTATGGAAATAAGGCGGTTTAGCTGTATCCCGGCTTATTTGTAAATCCACAGACACATTCAATTTGTCTTGCAAATCTGTTCCGGTTTTATTCATTATGTGTAGTGAAATGTGTTGTTAATTCTCGCAAGAATATTAGTCAAACATCTTAAGAGCTTAACCACTTCCTTTGGCGTTAAACATAATCCTTCTAAGTAGACACATTGGCATTCCGTGACGAGATAATTAATTAAAACAATGCGAAAACTACTGACTGTCCAGGGGTGGGTGGAATTATTGATCATCGCTTTGATGACTGTCAGGAAAAAGAAAAAAAACAAACAAAAAAAAAAAAAAAAAAAAAAAACATCTGCGACCTTTTCACTACTCCAATGTTCCATCCAAAACCAAATAATAATTATAATAATAATAATAGCTTCAGAGTCAGAAAACGTAGTTTCGGACACATGCGCCCATCGAAGATTCAGATTAGTCTATCAGCTCTTCATTTGGGGCATTATGAATAACCAATGATTTGGGTCTTCTTTGGGCATACATGTCAGAAGGTATCGCTGTCTTGCATTTCCAATATTCTTCTGCATTTACAGTCGACTCTCGTTATCTCGAATTCCAAGGGACTCAATGAAACATTTCGAGATATCCGTACCTCGACATATCACAGTTGAGAGAATGAGGAAACAATAAATTGAACAACCACATTTAACAAATGAATCTGTAATTTGACTCCTGAAGTTAGAACTATATATATATATATATATATATATATATATATATATATATATATATATATATATATATATATATATATATATATAACTATATAAATATATATATATATATATATATATATATATATATATATATATATATATATATATATATATATATATATATATATATAATGTGAAAAAGAGGAGAAATTGCTCCTTAGGAGCGATTTCTCTTCTTTTCCACAATATTTTGTTACCTGTTCTTAGAATTCCATGTTAAAACATGGACCAGAATTTCACTTCGAGATAAGCGGTTATTCGAGATAAGCGAGGTCGAGATAACGAGAGTCCACTTTAATTAAAAAAGCCGGTGCTAAGCGACATCACAGCTGGTGGCAATTGTAAAAGGAAATGCCATACATGTAATCACGAAACACAAACTTCCTGAGACACCCAAAGAAGACTAGATAAGGAACACACAATATACCCGCCCTCCACAAACGCTTTTTTCGGAGGATGTGTGTGAGGGGGTGGGGGTGGGGATAATAACGACAAAACAAATGCCACATATGAAACTACAGACGCACAAACAAAGAAGAACTGCAACAGAGGAACCGCCTTGGGACTGTTGGTAGGAAAAACTACTGGGAATCCGTGCAAAATATCTGCTGTCCCTTAATTTCGAGAAATAATATCTGATTTTTGTCAGGGGTCGCCTTATGACGTACAGTAGTATAAGCTGATACGGTGATAAAATTTGATACAAAATAAGTGCAAAAACAAAAACAAACAAAAAAAAAAAATAAATAAATAAAATAAAAAAAAAAAAAAGATAAAATAAAAAATAAAAAATAATAATATATATATATATATATATATATATATATATATATATATATATATATATATATATATATATATATATATATATATATATATATATATATATATATATATATTGAAGCACAATGTCAGAAAGCGTGCCTTCGGACATGTGTGCCCAACCAGGATTTTGACCCGCATTCGCACAGTCTGATCATAACCTTCTTTGTGCGCATTTGTTTTTTTGAAACCCAAGGATGCAAACTTTCTTTCTGTGGAAAACCAAACCTATGATCAGATTGCGCGCATGAGCAGAATGATTTGAGTCTTCGATGGGCGTACATGTCCAAAGGTACTTTCTCGTCCGTTACGGCTGATATTGCGTGATGACACACAAGCACACAGGCAATAATTCAACTCATAAATTACACACTAACGTAACTTATCGGAAAAAAGTACTAATAAAAATACCAGTATCTAAGAAACGTCATAGCTGTTATACATAACGTCCAACCACATTGAAAGTAGAAGTAAGGTATTTGTAAGAAGTAAGCATAAAGCAATAACGGTCCCTGGGCAGTTAATTACGATTTAAACATATATGCACTATTTTGAATATGTCAGATTTATACTAATCCTAAGTATTTGGACAGACAGATATGTGCTTAACTACAGTTACATGTAATATCCCAGCATACAAAAACATCAACAGGTAACTCAAAATTTAGAACAACTACAGTCGACTCTCGTTATCTCGAATTCCAAGGAACTCACTGAAACAGTTCGAGATATCCGTATCTCGACATATCAGAGTTGAGAGAGTGAGGAAAACAATAAATTGAACAACCACATTTAACATATGAATATGTTATTCGACTCCTGAAGTTAGAAATATATACTGAAAGGAAAAAGAAACGCAGGGTAAATTTTACTCCTAAATTTCATTCAAGTTTGAAAAAGTTTGTTAAATATTTTACTATGATTACAAAACGGTACATGTATGGAACAAAAGTTCCAAATTTCATTGGTTTGTGATCAACAAGTCTCGAGTTATTGAAGTTCATTGGTAGCTACCCCTCAAATCTTGAAATCAAAATCAAACTGAAAATCAATATCGGGTGTGCCCCCCTCTTGCTGCCGTTGCTGCCCTAATTCTCCTTTGGATAGAGTTAACCAAAGCATTGACAGTTCGCATCGGGATGTTATTCCATTCATCGATCAACGCATTCCTTAGTTGTGCGGGAGTTGCGGGGGGATTTCGGCGCTTCCTAACCCTTCTGTCCAGCTCATCTCACATGTGCTCTATTGGGGTCAAATCTGGACTGTACGGTGGCCATGCTAGTAGTGCGATGTTATTGTTTGCCAGGAAATCCTGACAAACTCGGGCAACATGTGGTCGGGCATTGTCCTGCTGCAGAATCAGATTACGTTGTTGCACAAGCGGGACTCCAACAGGACGCAAGATCTCATCCCTATACCTTACTGCGGTCATATTGCCCAGGCTATTTCCGATGAGGCAGTGGAGACGAGTTCTTTTTACGGACGAGTCTAGGTTCACTCTCTATCGCGCAGATGGTCGACGTCGTGTGTACCGACGTCGCGGAGAACTCTTTGCCGACGCCTGTGTTGTCGAACGGGATCGGTTTGGGGGTGGCTCCGTTATGGTCTGGGGAGGCATTGCTCACGGGATAAAATCACAGTTGATTATTGTTGCGGGCAATATGACCGCAGTAAGGTATAGAGATGAGATCTTGCGTCCTGTTGCAGTCCCGCTTGTGCAACAACGTAATCTGATTCTGCAGCAGGACAATGCCCGACCACATGTTGCCCGAGTTTGTCAGGATTTCCTGGCAAACAATAACATCGCACCACTAGCATGGCCACCGTACAGTCCAGATTTGACCCCAATAGAGCACATGTGGGATGAGCTGGACAGAAGGGTTAGGAAGCGCCGAAATCCCCCCGCAACTCTCGCACAACTAAGGAATGCGTTGATCGATGAATGGAGTAACATCCCGATGCGAGCTGTCAATGCTTTGGTTAACTCTATCCAAAGTAGAATTAGGGCAGCAAGGGGGCACACCCGATATTGATTTTCAGTTTGATTTTGATTTCAAGATTTGGGGGGTAGCTACCAATGAACTTCAATAATTCGAGACTTGTTGATCACAAACCAATGAAATTTGGAACTTTTGTTCCATACATGTACCGATTTGTAATCATAGTAAAATATTTAACAAACTTTTTCAAACTTGAATGAAATTTAGGAATAAAATTTACCCTGCGTTTCTTTTTCCTTTCAGTATATATATAAAATAATGTGGAAAAGAGGAGAAATTGCTCCAAAAAGGAGCAATTTCTCCTCTTTTCCACATTATTTTGTTACCTGTTGTCATAGTTTCATGTTAAAACAGGGACCAGATTTTCACTTCGAGATAAGCGGTAATTCGAAATAAGCGAGTTTGAGATACAAAAAATGTAACGAGGTTCGACTGTATGTTATGTTAAATAAGATAAGGAGATAAGGAGTTGATAGCTTTGCTTGTCCTTTTAATAGTAGGTCGGTGGCACAAACCTCAGACTAGATGACAGATACTTCCTCAAAATGTGTAAGAAGATGTTGTGCATTACACCTCATATGTTCCCATATATCTGTATCACACTTGACGCAAGCGTCTCGTGTGATCTCATGGGATATATTCGTCTCGTGTGACCTCACTGGATGCAAGCGTCTCGTGTGATCTCATTGGATACAAGCGCTTCGTGTGATCTTGTGATCTGGGAACATACGTTTAGCGTTATAAACAGCGTCATTTCACTTTGCTGTAGTAATAATGCAGTGCGAACGCCGATGACTCGTTTACCATGGCTGATTGGAACTCATTTTTGAGTTCCTAGGAGCATCTTCCGATAGCTCAAGAATACTAATATTATGGGAAATTTTCTTATTTTATCACGAAAATGTATGTTGTGTACGTATAAGGTATCTAATATTTAGGGTGAATTCGGTAGTTAGAGTATTGCTATTTGATGGTCGTCAACAAACCCGCACTTATGATACTTATAACTTCAATTAATCACCACAGAAAATTGAAAGTACCAACCAACATTGATAAAAAAAAAAAAATGAGAACTCAATCACAGCTTAAATTCAAAGCAAAATGAAAATACCAGAAAGACCAAAGTTCGACTATTAACATACTCAGCTAGGCAAGAAATTAATTGATACAAGTACATGTTCACGCATTTGACGAATCCAGCTTTCAGCCTATTTCTACTATATAACGTTTGTGAAATAGATCATTTTCCGCAATTCTAAATAGAGGAAACATTAATATTTGTAGATGTATTTGTAAGCTAAGAAATAATTTCGAAACCACTGAAAAGGGGCGGGCCCTCACTTATAGAGCAACCGCAGCTCAAAGTAGTATGCCTACCTGTTAACTGTTTACCTACAGCACAGACACTGACTAGACGGTGCTGTAGACTCATTTGGATTCCTGCTGAATGATAGCTTACTAGTCATATTTGCTATGTTTTCATAGGAGATTCATTCATTACATTGCACTGAGGGAATTCATTAATAGACTACTCTATAGATGCTATCTACATGTATGTTATTGTGATTATATGATGAGCCTTAATCTGTTGACTAACCAGTATTTAACATTATTATTCACATACGAAACACACGGGGTTACTATACGCTAAGTTTATTTCTGAACAAATCAAGAAACAGGACAAACACAATAATTTGTGTTTGAAATTAAAAACTTTCCTCCAGGAGCGTAGACTATTTCTTTTGTATTTATGAAGATATTAATGATAAAGCTGTCGTTTACAAAAGTGTTATAAGTCATCACGAAAACATGCCTATATAATTATGACCCCCTTAAACCCCACTTTTATATAGTAAAACTGGGGTTTACAGAGGTATATATTATTTTTCTTATTTCTGCTCAAAAACATAGATTGTGGGTACTCGTTAGAACCGCCTCATCGAGGCGGTTCTAACGAGTACCCACAATCTATGCTTTGAGCAGAAATGAGAAAAATATGAGAAATTTTCATCTGAAAGTTTTCATTTTTTGGTCGTAAAATTCTCAATATATTTGAATAGGCGTGTTTTCGTAATGTCTAGTAAGGCATTGTCGTTAGTTCTGTTCTTTTTTCTGCACAGCGGCTTTATGACTATAAGGTATAAAAAGCTTACATTACGAAAACACGCCTATTCAAATATATTGAAAATTTTACCACCATAAAGATTGAAAATTTTCAGATAAAAAATCCTGATATTTTTCATATTTCTGCTCAAAATATAGATTGTGGGTACTCATTAGAACCGCCTCGTCGTTTTATCTATGTTTTGAACAGAAATAAGAAAAATAATGTATACCCCTGTAAACTCCAGTTTTACTATATAAAAGTAGGGTTTAAGGGGGTCAAAATTATACAGGCGTGTTTTCGTGATGAAAGCAAGAAACTCGCCATTCCTCGTGTCACTACAAATGATGTTCCGCGTCGAAAATAATAAAGGGCATTGTGGAAGTATCTCCAATGTGACAATTAAGCTTTAGCACCCTCGGTGTAAATTCAGCAGATGAACAATGGCGATACTTTCTTGCTGTCAAAGAAACAAAATGAGATTCCGAATACCTTTGACATTTCAGCCACATTTTCTCCAAATGAGCCACGAAATATGAAACCTTAAATTCTTGGTAAAACACAAACTATATTGTCGTCTGCAGTAATGTTAACAGAACATGCAAAACGAATTCTGAAACTGATTCGTTATGACACTGCAATTCTAAAAGTATATGTCAGCCCAAAATTCGGACTAAGATTTTTTTTTCTTTTTATGAATTATTTGTTTCTTTTAGTCACGCGAGAATAAAGATATTTGATATGCCTATGTTTGGAGAAACATACTTTAGATTAGTATCTAATTACTATGCTTAATTTGATAAAGACTATATCCATTTTTGGCGAATGGACTTGCCCCAATAAAGATTTGGATCTGTCCATTCCAACAGAAGGGGATCTGGCTAGTTTTTACATTAAGACTGAATACGGCCATGAAAATATGTTCGCCCGTGTGGCGATACTATGTCGTACTGACGTTTGAGTGGCTGATGCTCTGAAAAATATAAATTCTTCATAGGTAAATTTTCACTCTACATATTGAAATGCAGATGATCGTGGCATAGAAGACTTTATATATAGTCCTTATAAATTGTCATAAATCGTGACAGTTGTTAATTCATAAATATGATTTGTCTCTGTCTATGTGTATCGAACAGAAGGGCTGGCATGAAAAGAATACTGTTCACTAGTGTTTTGCAATTTTCACCGCGGGAAAAGCTTTTAATTATAACAAGTGTATGAAGTACGTGTAACACCAATGCCTCTGCTGATCCATTTGATCCGTTGAGGTGTTTACTGTCTAGTGAAAGACCTCTGTGTAGCACTTGTACACATCTGCAGTTATGAATTTCTTGCATCCAAGATTTCTGCCATAAAAGTCTTACACAACTATTTGGGACACAAACATCTTGTTCATACTAATTTCTGAACCTGATTATCTCATGTACATTTTGATTATTTTTGACATTTTGCAAATAAATAAATCAATAAATAAGTATGGAGATACTCAGGAAAACTGTAGTAATGGAATGCAGTTCTGACAAGAAGAATGATATGAAACGACATTACAAAACGCACTATAACGAAAATAAACAAAGAACGACTGCAACAGATATACCCCCTTAAAACTGTATTTCTAAGAACATTGACTTAGTACGTCTATTATGATCTTGATTAACGACCATTTACCTAAAGGTATTATTAAAACAAATTAAGCTTATTGTCTTTATATTGCAATAGCCGGTGCTGTTGAAAGTATCATCACTACATGTGTCTGAAGCCTGTAGAAAAAGTTTCTACATAAGCGCTCAAAACAACTAAAGTTTATCACGATCACCAATGACTTCTTACGAATGGGTAAAATAGTTTTATAAATATGGCTGACACATTACGAAAACACGCCTATTCAAATATATTGAAAATTTTACAACCGAAAACTGGCAAATTTTCAGATAAAAAATTCTAATATTTTTAATATTTCTGCTCAAAACATAGATTGTGTGTACTCGTTAGAACCGCCTCGGCGAGGCGGTTCTAACGAGTACCCACAATCTATGTTTTTAACAGAAATAAGAAAAATAATGTATACCCCTGTAAACCCCAGTTTTACTATATAAAAGTGGGGTTTAAGGGGGTCAAAATTATATAGGCATGTTTTCGTGATGAAGCGACAGAAACTCTCACGCATAGTGTAAGAATTATTCAGCAATGGGCCCTTCACGTGATACATGTATTAGATTATGATGAAAACAAGTGGTTACCCTTTTTCAATCGTTAACATTGCATGTACCTCGAACTGACTGATGGTTTGTTTTTCATATACAGTGAAACTTCAATGGCTCGAACATCTTTGGGACCATAAACATTTGTTCTTGGCATGGGTAGTTCCAGCCACTGAGGGTTAATCACACCACTAGGTTAGGAGGCAAATAAGGATAATTCCAGGATGTGTTTTTTTTTTTTTATTTTTCTATAAACTAATGGTACATGAATGTTGGGTGTTCTCATTAGAATCGTCTCGATGAGACGATTCTAATGAGAACAAATAACGTATATTTTCATGATTAAATTAGATTCCCCCCCCCCCCGCCCCCCAATATATCCCTTAATATTTGTTTTCTTGAGATATCGAAAGAATTTCCCAGGGATTAAAAGAACGAGTTCGAATAAGCCATCAATGTTCGATTCATTGACTTTATATAGAAGAAGAAGAAGTTTATTAATGCAATAAGCCATACGGCCCATGAGCATATATACAAGTGACAACATACAATGATATACAGGATAGCAATAGCAGATTATATAAGCATATATATTCATTTTCACCCATCTTTGGGAGAGGTGCGCATTTAGGTTTGCTAAAATTTGAAATAATTGAAAAGAAACATCATCTGAAACCCTCTAGCATCATAAACATGTAGCTAGTAATCACATCTAATACATATACATGAATCTATCCTTTCATACTGAGATTGTGTATTTTTCACTGCTGAAATATCAGCACGTAACCTTAAACTAACACTACCAATGCCCTCATTTTAAATGCTTTTTCTATAAAGTAACTTAGGTTTTTACTTATTTTTCTGTTTTTGGAGGTTAACAATTCAATAAATTTCGGCATATTCGGACTCTGCCAGTAGTATCTTTTAATGTACGTTTTCCGTAGATCATCATAAATAGCACATTCTAAAATGAAGTGAAATTCATCTTCTAGTACCCCACAAGCCCTGCATTTTCTATTATCCAGAGGAATTTTATTCGGCTTTGCCCATCTACCCATCTCAACTTCGAGTCTATGTGAAGATACTCTTAATTTACACAAACTTCGCCGGTATTTTTCGACCTTTATTAATTCCAAATATTTTTGATGCTGAAAATTTGCTATATTAATATAACATCTCGCTCTAGTGGAGGCCTCAAGTCTTGCATGCCAATCCTGAACAAATATATCTTTCACTCTTGTTTTAAATGTATTCAAAAAGTTATTTATATTTCCTACCCCTTATGCATTCCAAACCTCCAAAAAAACCCAGACGACTTATTAAGTGCTTAACACGTGAAGCCCAATTGTGTTTATTTGGATGCAATTCCATGTCGTTTAACATCATAATATAGAATCATTTAATATATTTATGTTCATCAGTATATATGACCTTTAACCAGTACTTTATAATATTAATGTATCTATGTGCTTGATAATCGATTCGACCTAACTCTCCATATACAAAATCGTTCTTTGTTGACTGTTTCATTCCTATCATTCTTTTGCAAAATTGCATATGTAGTGTTTCAATTGCTTTTGTTGCATGAAATCCCCAAACTTCCGATCCATAATTCAAAATTGGAGTAATTAATTTGTCAAACAAATCTAAAATATGAGCTGGACTTAACGGAGTGAAGTTGTGCAAATATTTGTTTAGTGTAAAAATCGCCTTTAATGCTTATCCTGAAAGAGTCTTTTGAGTTTTGAAAGAGGAACCGCCTGAGGTAAAAACTATTCCCAAATAACAGAATTTTTTTACGATTTCAATGGCGTTTCCCTTGTATTTAAACTGTAAATCACCCGACAATCTGCCCCCCTTTCTGAAGATAAGTATCTTTGTTTTACTAGTATTTACAGTTAATCGCCACCTATCACAATATTCTTCGAGTACATCTAAAGATTTCTGTAGTTCTTCGGACGTATTTCCAAAAAGAACAATATCATCTGCGTAAAGAAGCAATAAAAGATTAAACATGCCTATATCAATTCCATTCACCCCATTGTTTTCTAACTCTTGTTCCATGTCATTGATGTACATAGCGAACAAAATAGGTGAAAGACACTCGCCTTGTCTTACACCCATATTGCAGGAAAACGCCTCACTGAGTGTATTGTTACATTTGACCCTTGACTTTACACTGTTGTAAATGGATCTTATAATATTTAACATTTGACCCCTAACGCCGATTTTAATTAATTTGTACCATAAAATGTCTCTGTCTATATAATCGAACGCTTTTGTGAAGTCCACAAAACAACAGTACAAATACTTATTTTCATTTATACAATGCGTGATAAGCCCATTTAATACAAAAATATTATCCATTGTTCCCATATGTTTTCTAAAGCCAGCTTGTGCCTCAATATAAACATTATAGATTTCTGCCCATTTGTTTAGTCTGTTGTTTAATATTCTTGTAAACAATTTCCCTAATGTGCTAAGTAGAGTTATGCCCCTGTAGTTAGAAACCTCATTTATATCCCCCTTTTTGAAAATTGGTACAATGAAGCCTTCTGACCATTGCTCGGGAAAGAAGTACACTATTTATTTGTCATTCCCACCCTTCGCGTAATTTACGAATTCCAAAACGATTAGACTGACTGGAATGACTGCAAAAGTAGCGAATAATACAACAGTAATACTCAATCTGGATGTTGCTTTGAAGCCTTCTCAGGGCTTAAGAAACCTGATTTATGTAGACAGAACGGGATAAAATCCAAATCAAAACAAATAAGTTATGAACATCGAATACCCATCAACCGCCCTCTAATTAGCACATGCTTTAAACGTTATATAATGCTTTTAACACGAAAGATTTGTAACATTAACTTGTTAGGAGGTGACGATTTGTTGATCTCAAATGAGATTTAGGTAATAATAACAAGTAATGTAAACCTTAACACGTGTTATTAATAAGATATATCTAAAATGAGGTGAAGTTTGTGTACATTGCATTTAAAGCGATTCATATAACAAACAATATCAGAGCGACTGCCATAGTCAGTGGCTCAAAACGAGGGGGGGGGGGGGGGGGCGGGGGGGGGGGTGGAGGTGGGGGTAAGGGTCGAGGATGGATAAACCATGTTCTTCTTCACATACCCAAAACCAGCCTCTACTTGCCGTGTAATACGAATTATACATTATGGGGCTGGGTAAACTATAAGGAGAGACAATTCTGTAAAATTGTTTTGTCCACTTCTGAAAAGGGGTCTTCAATGTACAATGGCAGGAGCACATTCTTTCCTTATAGGGTAGGGTATACGCTCGTAGAGAGGCCTTAGTGTAAATACAAACAGGAAGTCACAAACGTTTCCTCCCATGTCCAGAATGGCAGAGAATCCACCAAGTGTATCCAGTGTTTTAACCCTTAAAGCGCCAAGAAAATGTCGTCTGCTTATGTCGTCTGCTGCATCTTCTTGCAAACTTTTCAAACTTATTTTTTTTGCATACAGGCAAACAGTGTGGACCCAGATCAGACTGCTCCTAAAGGAACAGTCTGATCCGGGTCCACACTGTTTGCAACTATGACTTTTAAAGTAACTGGCAGAAGACAAAGCAGACGACAATAGTTGTGAGACTGGCGCTTATAGAGTTAAAGATGCATATTATATGGAGTGAAAGTATGCTGCAGCTCTCAGTTATTTTGATGGATACTGTTTTTGCTCATAGATCTACAGTATTCGACCCAATTACCGAATTATCCCTACAGTCGCACAGTCAAACAATTTCCCAGGCTTATGATTACAGACCGTGTAACATAATCTACTTCCTTATAATAACGTATATTTATAATAGCATATGTTGTGGATACACATTTGAATTGCCTCGACGAGAACCAGATAAGTACCAACAAATGCTTTTATAACATTGTTGAGGTAATTCAAATAGCATAATAGCATAATATATGCTTGTATAAAGAAAAATATAATACATATCGCTATGCATCATTAAATACATTAAATTATTGTTCAAAGTGTGGCCTGATAAGGAAGATATTTTATAACATTTTTTTTTTCCAATAATTTTGAAAAACTTAAGCGCACAGTGCGACTATAAGATCGAATGCGGATATCAGACTTAAAGGATTGTATTTTATTCCTCATTAATTCTATGACATATAAAGATCAAAGTGAAGATACCCAATAAATGCCTCGGTCCCAAAACACAGCCTACCCGAGACACTAAAAGAAGGAGAGATGGGGAACAATTAATTACAAAACAAATGCCTGAGCATAAACGAAGAAGAGATGCAGTAGAGGAGCCACTTTGGACAGTCAGCAGGATTAAAACAGTTTTACTCGCACGAAACCTGACCCTTACTTCTGATGCAGCTTCACAAGAACATGTAGGCATTCTTTAGCTTCTGAAAAATAAGTTTTTCCTTACCGCGTCACTGTTGTTCCTGCTTTTATGAGCGGGCGTATATGTGTGTGTGTGTGTGTGTGTGTGTGTGCGTGTGTGTGTGCGCGCGCGCGCGTCCTTAATGTTATTTTTTATTTTTTTTTTTTTTTAATTTAGAAAGATCGAGGAGTCTCCTGTGGGACCCAGTCTTGTTGAATCGACACTGTGCACTTTCTCCACTTACATGTATAAAGTACGTTACGTCAAGATATCTATATGGCTTCGTTTTGAATGGTCTTTCAGACAATGGGCAATATCGATTATCTGTTTAACATTTCCTTAAACGTCATGATATTAATGTGCGAGTTTATCTTAACCCTCATCAACGGTCACGAAGTACGTGACTAAGATTCGCGGCTTGTGAAGACATGCGACCTTTACATTGCTTCCTCATAGAACGTCTAAATTAGGAATTACCACAATCATCCTAATTATTAGAAAATCCATAGCTCTAGATAAGACAATTTTCAGGTAGACGTGTCTTCTTAAATCTCGACGAAAACATACGTTGTAAGTATTCATTAGTATTGCCTCGGTGAGGCGCTTCTAATGAGCCCCACAACATATGTTTTGTGGGGATACAATATAAATATTAATACTTTTTGATTAAAAAAAGCGCCTTATCTGGAGCTGTACTTATAAATGACCATACTTTTACATCCATCATTATGTCAAAAACGTGCTGGGTGAATAGCAAATATAACCTAGCGGGCAATCAACGTTGAATCGACGTTGTTTCAACGTTGTGTGCCCGCTGGATTTAAGATCCTGAATGCATTTACCCTATGATAAGTAGTTTGTTCCTACACTGATTTGGCAGGCATATCTATCTTAATATTACGTGTACCTAAGTATCTGCTTGTTTCTACTCTCTCTCTCTCTCTCTCTCTCTCTCTCTCTCTCTCTCTCTCTCTCTCTCTCTCTCTCTCTCTATGCATGTGTAGACAATCAATACCGATTTATTTATATATATGAACCCAATTCTGTACGTATGATCAGACTAAATAATTGACATTGTAGAATATACTTCACTGGTTATAACTTATTATTTTTCCTTGGCTATAACGTATTATGTAACTGTTGAATATGGGGAGACACAGCTTCAGTGGTTATAGTATATTGTCTAATGGTTCTTTATGAGAAAATATACATTTCAGTACTTTTTTATTCTATTTTTCAGTTCTTAGAATCTAAACATGAGCTCGTTTGAATATACTCCCTAAAGAGACAAAATAAATAAGAAGCTATTTACAGCTGTACATCATGAAAACATACCTATATAATGTTGACCCCCTTAAACCCCACTTTTATATAGTAAAACTGGGGTTTACAGGGGTATACATTATTTTTCTTATTTCTACTCAAAAACATAGATTATGGGTACTCGTTAGAACCGCCTCAGCGAGGCGGTTCTAACGAGTACCCACAATCCATGTTTTGAGCAGAAATATGAAAAATATCAGAGTTTTTTATCTGAAAATTTTCAGTTTTTGGAGGTGACATTTTCTATATATTTGAATTCATAGACGTGTTTTCGTAATGATCTATAATATCATTATGTTCAAAACTGCTATTCAATTTGATGAACATAAAAAAAAGCTAATACGTGCGCATGAAAATGTTTTCTTTTAACAAGAAAATATAAAAGCTGTTAGTAGTATTTTTAAAACTACCATGATTGTCGCAATATTTGAGCGAATAGGTTTTCGACAGCTTTTAGCGATGAGCAAGTGTTCAGCCTTTCCTACAATATTGTATGTGCGTCCAACGATGACTTAAGTCAGCCTGCGCATCTAAGAGAATCAGATTTTTGGCTTTTTCGCGAGAAAAAGCGTTGCAACTTTGGCTACCCACAGAGTGCCCGTCAAAGACTCTGATTGGTTTGCGCGGATGTGCAGGCTGATCTGAGTCTTTGCTTGGCGCACATGGGATGCTGTAGGAAATGCTGTTGCCCAGCTTGTAAATGTCATACAAGAAACAAAGCGAATTACATCTTTATGCTTACCTATGTATCCTTAAGTATTTGGCTGCACACGCCTTAGCAAACAATGCAGTCTGATCAGAATAGTCATTACAGAACGCGGCATCTGATTAAGGTAGTAAAACGAATACAGTTGACTCTCGTTATCTCGACCTCGCTTATCTCAAGTAACCGCTTATCTCGAAATGAAGATTTTGTCCCTTTCTAAACATGAAAATCTAACAACAGGTAAAAAAAAATATTGTGGCAAAGAGGAGAAATTGCTCCTAAGGAGCAATTTCTCCTCTTTTCAACAATATTTACAATACATCTCTAACTTCAGGAGTCCAATTACATATATATTTGTTATATGTGGTTGTTCGAATTATTTTTGCCTCATTTCTGATATGTCGAAGTACGGATATCTCGAAGTATTTCAGAGGCTCCTTGGAACTCGAGATAACGAGAGTAGACTGTATAAAGTTTAGGACAATAGTGTCGAATTTGTCCAGGTAGCAGGAATACATGTACGTACCCACAATATCAGAACATAGCCTATGGCACCGAGAGGTAGCACAAACAAACCATGACATACAATAAACAAGCTACAAACCAGAGACACTACTCTGAGAGAGGTCAACAGACCAAATTAGTATTTCGGAAAATTATAAAGTCGATATACGCAAAGCCAAATTAGGAATGATCAGAGAACCCGACTTGGACCCGATGCAAATCAAAAAGTACTTAGAGTACGAGAAAACAGAATTGCATACACTTCGACGATCGAATTTTTTTCTGGTTCTTTGATAAGGCTGAGCTTCAAAAATAAATATAGAATGTTCCAGAAAACAGGAAAATCATGGCGAACAGCTCTGCTAAGGTACCCGATAGCAGTTTAAAAACAGCAAATGACAAAGTAAATCAGCACTTCCACGAAAGCGAAAATAACAAACGAATAGAAACTGCAACAGAAATACACTGTACATTCTTGTAACAGTACTTAGAACAACAGTTGTGAGGCTTGACCTCGGGAGTATCGACGTCCAGCCCTCATCCTTAATGGTGATTCCGATACAGTTCCAGCTATATATAACAGATTGGTCCACGTTTGGTTCCCTAGTTTATCAATGGGTCAACATATAAAATGTTTCGCGCCTGGCAAAAATGTCTTCGAGCATGTGTAAAATGTGTGGATTCACATCTTCCTTGGCATGCACAAAATACAACCGGGCCTTCGCTCTCCAATTATACATTCTGTAATATCAAATAATTCTGTGAGCGGACTGTGAAGATCCTGATCAGACTGCGCGGATGCGCAGGATGATCTTGATCTTTGCTGCCCGCAAATGCTCGAAGACATGTTTCCGCATCATTATGAAAACACGCCTATTCAATTATATTGAAAATTTTACAGCCAAAAAAAAAAAAGAAAATTTTCAAATAAAAACATTCTTATAATTTTCATATTTCTGCTCAGAATATATATTGTGGGTACTCGTTAGAACCGCCTCGCCGAGGCGGTTCTAACGAGTATCCACAATCTATGTTTTCTAGCAAAATAAGGAAAAATAATGTATACCCCTGTAAACCACAGTTTTACTATGTAAAAGTGGGGTTTAAGAGGGTCAAAATTACATAGACTTATTTTCGTGATGTGGCGCGGCCCTGATACCCTCTGAACCCTGTGATGAAACACTGTTGAATGCTCGACTTCAACACAATCTGAAAGCCATTTATTCTAGCAACATAAAATTACTAGTAGAATCATACTGAAGCCAGCCACAGACCAGTAAGGTCAGACAAAATAAAAAATCTGAAGGTTGCCTTTGGAATCAACGAACACACAAAAGACGAAAATCGGAGACTCGGTTTTATTAAGTCTCTTCATATGCAGCTATGTAGTTTGCGAGGCTGCAGACGCCCCCCCTCCCCTCCCCTCCCCTCCCCTCCCCTCCCCAACACCGGCTTAAGCGGTATTCGGTTTTTAAATCAACCAGAATCGGCTCAATGATCCCAAAGTTGGAGGGCGCGGGGAGAGAGAAATATATCTGCTCTAGGTGAATAACCTTCAAAAACAGTATGGATGTCCAAGAAGAACCAATTACGAAAACACACCTATTCATATTCATTTATATTGAAAATTTCACCACCAAAAACTGAAAGTTTTCAGATAAAAATTCTGATATTTTTCATATTTCTGCTCAAAATATTAATTGAGGGTACCCATTAAAACCGCCTCGAAGAGGCGGTTCTAACGAGTACCCACAATCTATGTTTTTGAGCAGAAATAAGAAAAATAATGTATACACCTGTAAACCCCAGTTTTACTACGTAAAAGTGGGGTTTAAGGGAGTCAAAATTATATAGGTATGTTTTCGTGATGATAAGCACAGAACATATCATACCAACGGCATCAATGTCAAAGTCTCTCTTAATTTAAAACTATAATATTGGTCGATGTAATCTGCGTGATGAATAATGCATATCCATGTATGCTCAACGAATTTGAGGATTATAAGTCTAAACAAATCTATCGGCTTCAAATTAGGAATTTAAAACGATCGTGTGCCTGTTTAATAACAATAATGTGGAATTACAATCAAAATATAAAATATAACGACCCTTGATTACTCAGTTTATGTCTGGCATCACGCTTCAGTACTGATTCTGAAAGGACATCATACGGGTAATGATGAGATTAACACTGCCTCCTGGTGGGTTTCCCTGTCCATTTTATTTACAGCTTAGATACTTGTAAATATGATATGAACATAACAAAATGGACCTGTGTCATGTTCGGGTACGAAGACCGGCCCTTCGTTGCCTATTCAAAAACATGCCTATTCAAATAGCCTATGTTGAAAATTTTACCACCAAAAAAATGAAAGTTTTCGGATAGAAAATCTGTTTTTTTTCGTATGTCTGCTCAAAAAATAAATTGAAGGTACTCGTTAGAACCGCCGCGGCGAGGCGGTTGTAACGAGTACCCACAATCTATGCTTTTGAGCAGAAAAAAAAATAATGTATTTTCCTGTTAACCCTAGTTTTACTATATAAAAGTGGGATAAAAGGTGGTCAAAATTATGATATGCGAACAGTGAACGCCCATCTCAGCCTGCGTATCTATGTGGTCTGATCACGGCTTTCACTGTATGCTTACAGAATTAATTGGTACTGAAGATTATATAGACAAGCACTAACGAGTTCGATCAGACAACACGGATGTGCAGGTTGATCTGGACATTCTATGTTCGCATATTCCCCGAAGACGGTTTTGTACATTGGGCGGCTAAAATAGAGCAGTGAATAGAAAGAGCCCCGTAGCTCAAGCCGACATGGACTTTCATTGTACGCATTATGGAATATTGCCCGTATACTTGCTTTGTGAATGATGCATAATTACATTTGTTGCACGCGCAGTTGAAGAAATTGCCGTTTACCAAATGGGGCATCGTCAGGTCTCATATATGTCAAATGCGCAAATCTTGCCCATCTACACTATCCCATCGTGGTCTTTACTATCTACTGACACATTCCGCACTATCCAAAAATGTATTATTGCATAAAAAGCAGTGCCGCATGTTATTAACAGCCGCGAGTTAACCGACGAAAAGCCATGTATTAACAAGACAATTCATGCGCTGTTAATGCACGGCTACGTAACTTTCAATATGCTCGTACCGGGGCCACAGATTTGCTCACGTAACGAGATGTGTACTGTTCGGTCCTAGAACGAGCATAGTCCATGCAAATTGCGTTCGCGAGACATCGGTGAAAAGGCGAAACAAAGTAGTGCAAGAAATAACGCGAAATGAAGCTAATGTTTTCAGTTTTTATGCAATAAAATAGCGATCGAACATGGTTTTTCAATGCATTAACATTCGCCAGGCCCCTTAAGAGGTGTTGAAAACCGCGGCCTTCGGCCTCGGTTTTCAACACCTCCCACGGGACCTGGCGAATGTTAATGCATGACAAATCATGTTTGATCCCTATATAAACTGACAGGAAGGTCAAGATAATGAGCTCCTTAGAATGATCAGTAGTAAAACCTACCGGGTATTCTAAATGTTTCACTGGACTACATCTTCAGCCTTGGCTCACAACACAAACAAAACACGCTGAGAAAGAAAACTAAAACAAAATACGCCGCTGGTGAAGTTTGGGTGACCGCGAAACTAGCATCAGAGCAGGGACCATGCCAGAGGAAAACAAAGAAAACAAAAGGAACGGCTGTACAGTTTATACGTTCATTTTGTTGTACCACTTGGCCTTTGTTAAGAATATAAGGATCTATTATTTGTGTGAGGGGTAGATAGAAAACTCCGTCCCGAGGATCATTTGTGCATCACGAGGCTTGCCGAATGATGCCAGACTGTGATCGCGAGGGGCAAAAGTTTCTATCTACCGCTCACTTCTTTTTCTTGCATACCTTTTATTTCTAAACGTAGACTTTTTAATAATGCAGTCACTTCGATTGCTGACGTCCGCCATATTGTGATGACATTACTGTGACGTTTAATGACGTCATTACGTTCAGTGTCGTAAACCTTATCGATGGCATATGTGATGTCTATTACAACCAGTGCATATCAAACACGTGAGAATTCTCGATTTTTGTCTGACCCTGGGTAGGATGAGAATTTCTATCCCAGGGTTAAATCCAGGACTTCCTTAAATAGTGTGCAATAATATTCTTCGTCATAGATTCCCAAGCAATCCGTTTTGCCGCATTATTATGTAACCATATGTCAGAACTGGCAACTTGGCTGCAATTAGACATGGAGAACTCGGTAACAACAGTCCGAACACAAGTATTTTGTACGTGCTCGGATCGTCGTTATCGAGAGCGCATGCCTTTATCCTTTTCTTCGTCACTTCCGGTGAACTGTATTTCCATTACGAAAACACGCCTATTCAAATATATTGAAAAGTTTACGACCAAAAACAGGAAGTTGTCAGATAAAAAATTCTGATATTTTCATTTTTCTGGTCAAAACATAGATTGTGGGTACTTGTTAGAACCGCCTCGGCGAGGCGGTCCTAACGAGTACTCACAATCTATGTTTTTGACCAGATACGAAAATTAATGTATACCCTGTTTACTATATAAAGGTGGGATTTAAGGGGGTCAGAATTATATAGGTACGAGTATGTTTTCGCGATGAATGTATAACACAACTTTATTTATAGCGTGTCACTCTGCCTTTAAACTTCACTGCCCTCCTGGTAGTTTCAGCAAATGGCAAACTAATGATAAGTTGTCTGATTTTCCCCGAAAATAGGCTGTGACATTTCCTGTAAATTGTCTCCTAAGCTATTTTCAAATGTCTGCTGAAATTTCTTCCCAGTATGCTAAACGTTAGCTCGTTCATTTGATGTCGCCTTTAACCTGTCGGTTTCTAATCACCGCGGCCACTGCGGTATTCGCAAATGCATATAGCATAAGAACCATTTCCTTGCGTGTAATACTCTGAATGGAATCTTTTCGATGCTCTTTAAGCTGTCAAGGGAAATGTGAAAAAAATCCCTTTATGTCACGGCAAACATCGAAGCATATATCGATAATAAGTGACGTTGAGTCTGATATCCCGCTCACCATTATAGATCAGAAGAGGGAAGCAAAGTCAGTCGTGATTGTGATAACAACCATGCATGCAGTTTGCCGCATGCCACGTTAGTTTTAATATTTAATTTGATCCGCACATACAATCTTTATCTGTGTACGCTATTTTGAATTTTATAATTAGGTCGCCGTTGCAATTGGGGACGTTGAAGAAATTGTTTCCAGCAGATTTTATATGTATAATCGACTAATTCCGAATATCGACGACAAAACTTTGAAATTCCTGCTTAAGATTCTTTACGAAGCTGATGATAACAAAAGCGCTATTTTAAGAATTTAATATGAAAATTTCATGCTTTCATTGAATATGACTGCATTCTCCAGCAAAACAAACAGGACAAAACAAACAAAACAAAATATTTAGACGTAAACGTCTAAGTACCGGTGCAAATTTTGTTCATGTTTACATAGAGATATGGGACAAGGGTATATTAAAATTTAACAAATTTTCAATATAACGGGTAAAATCGAACAACAATATGATTCTTTAACTTTCATTGCCACCGGCGATAAAAGTAGGCTTTTGCAAACAGCATAGATCCAGATGAGACGGCTCATATGAGCCGTCTCATCTGAATCTACGCTGTTTGACATTCAGTCTTTCAACTTTACGTATAAACTTCTTTTCAAGCGATAGTTTGTTAAAAAAGAAAAGCAGACGACAATGTCGTCTGAAATTTGGCACCGAAAGAATTAATGTTTGCTTTTATTAAGCTTTATGAAAATTCTTGATTGAAATGAAAATAAAATAGACATTAATCTGTTTATAACACAGTTTGTAATAAGAATTTTTATATTTGCCGGGATCGTCACAAACCGACGATCCCGGCAAATATAAAAAGTCCTCAGTGAGCTAATCGAACATGCTCCCATATGTAAAAATCCAAAGCTATATTAAGAAACCGGCGCGATTCACGCGCCGGTCAATAAGTTGAGACTCTTACGTCCATCAATGTAGTGTTTTACTGTTCGTTTCTGTTATTTAAATGTCTACATACTTGGACAGTCGACCATAGTGCAGATTATAGCTTTATTTCCTTTTGATCATTGAGCCAATTCTGGCTACTTCGTTAATCGAATACCGTTTAAGCTGATGTTAGGGGCCGTAAGCAGCCTCATGATGCTGTATTTGAAGAGTTTAAAAAAAACACGACCTTTTAGATTTTTCATCACGAAAACATACCTATATAATTTTGACCCCCTTAAACCCCACTTTTATATAGTAAAACTGGGGTTTACAGGAGTATACATTATTTTTCTAATTTCTGCTCAAAAACATAGATTGTGGGTACTCGTAATAACCGCCTCGTCGAGGCGGTTCTAACGAGTACCCTCAATCTATGTTTTGAGCAGAAATGTGAAAATATCAAAAGTTTTTATCTGAAAATTTTCAGGTTTTTTTAAGGTGAAATTTTCTATATTTTTGGATAGGCGTGTTTTCGTAATGTATTGTTCCAATGTACGTTTCGGCACATCACAGCTTGATCTATGTAAAGACATATACAATTACAATGATATAAATACATCTTTTTAAGTTAAAATGCACATTTCTCAATCTGTAGTTCTGTCTTTCTGTCTGTCATACGACGTCGCAACCTAATTTTAATCTTGAAATTGTTCTGCACAAACAAAAAACGATTTACGTATATGTATTTAGGCTATTCTGAAACTGAAAACAAGGTCACCATTAAATTAAGATTCCAATAGGGCCTGTTGAGAAAAACAATGTTTCAAGCGGACCTTGTGTCTAAAAAGGCTTAAGAATGTTGACGACAAAAGTTGAAATTGCTGCTATATGAGGCAAATGATAATAGGGCTGTTTTAAGAATTAAGTAGTTTAACATTTATTTTTAGTATTGCAGCCACGAAATTCAATGCGACTGAGTGCTTTAACAAACACGAATATGTTCAGAGACACAAAGGTCTATCAATAAGCATTGCTTTACTGTTCATGTCTATTATTTAAGTTTCTACAAACCTAAGTTTATGACATTATTTAAGTTAAGGCACACCAGATCTTTAAGTTATTTGAAGAGTTACACTTGCTGTGACCATGAATGAAATATACCAATCAATTATTTCAAATGCAAATTGCGAACTCTCTCCCTCTGTTTCTCCGTCTCTTCGTGCGGAGCGTGTGTGTGTGTGTGTGTGTGTGTGTGTGTGTGTGTGTGTGTGTGTGTGTGTGTGTGTGTGTGTGTGTGAAATTAATCGTTATTTCTTTAAATCAGCACTGCTATACATGTAACTTTGACCCCCTTAACGCCAAATTTTATATAGTAAAACGGGGGTTTACAGGGGAATACATTATTTTTCTTATTTTGCTAAAAACATATATTGCGGGTACTCGTACGAGTACCCACAATCTATATTTTGAGAAGAAATATGACAAATATCAGATTATTTTTTTATCTGAAAAATTTCCTTTTTTGGTTGTAAAATTTTCAACATATTTGAATAGGCGTGTTTTCATAATGATTTTTCCAGTATGCGCAAAATGTGCGGATGCACATCATCCTACACATGCACAGATCTAATGATTTTGTTAGCGAACAGCGAATGCCCTGATCAGGATGCGCGGATGCGCAGGCAAAACTGGGCCTTCGCTATCCACAAATGCCCGACGACACGTTTTCGCATGGCATGGCCAATTTATTTAAGCTCCACTTTATCAACTGCTTTTTGGAAGTGTTTATACGCATATCTTGTTTATTACAAAAACTGCCTTAAATACACGGAGCAAAGTCAGACAGCACAAGGGAAAACCTCTCCAGCATTTTGGTCAACTGGGCAAAGTTATATGCTCGAAGTATACTGCCACAGTCCCCGATAAGGCAATACTGTCAAGGACAAAACCGGATAAAACAAAAAACAAAAAACTAAAAGGTTGCCTTTGGAAACAGAGACCACTTTACAGATAGAAAGTGGGAGTCTCGTGTTTATTGAAACTATGCAATGATGGAGTTTGCAACACTGCTTACGCCCTCTTGCGTATACATGAGCAGAACTCCATTTTCTAAGTTTCAAAGATACCATAATGGGCTCAGTAATCCCAAAGGAAATAAAATTATAATCTGAACTTATCATACGAGTATATGTTATATTTATGTTTATACTTATGTTTATATTCAGACAGATCTTGTGGGTACTCATTGTAACCATGAAGATTTCAATTTTTACATTCTGCAATGCCCATAATAATTGCTACGGATCAGCCTCATAAGTATCAATTTTGTTTTAGATCAGTCACAATTAGAATTCTCCGCAACATCTAAAAAATGTACTTTCTGAAATGTGCGCCCGGCGAAGACAGATCAGACTGCGCATGCGCAGTCTGATCTGTCATCGCTGGGCGCTTTGATGAGAATCAAGAAACACAGGCTTCTTCAGTATAGTGAAACTGTAACCAGGCTACGCGGATGCGCAGGCTAGCCTTAATCTTCACAGAAGGCTCATGCCAAAAGAAACATTTTCTCACGTTGATAGCGCATATCCTCCTAAAATGTCACTTGACATCACATCCATTATCTGATATATGTGCCTCGTATTTGCATGAGAAATGAAAATTTGTTTTTGTTATGTTATGCTAGTCTATTAATGGCAAATTGTTGTAAGACGGCGATTTGTAAAATACGAGGAGGAACTTGTATCAAATTTCTCATATATTTGTAAATTTTACTATTCGAAGCCACAAACATCTGACAATATGAACTATATTAAGAAACTAGTATTATATCACTACACTGTCTTCACGCCCGCACCATGTGTAATAATCAGTTGTCACGTGTGGAGACTCGTGCTGCTTAGAACAATTTGTTTATAGCATAAGAGGGCTTACCGTGCGGACAATAATGAGTATCAGGCTAACAGCTGTTGAGTAAGATGACATTAAGCGATTTTTCATTTCGCAAACCTCCGTAATATATAATGATGTATATACACGACTTCCGTGCTAACAGTCAAGCCAATTTTATAGAATGAATCTTGTAATATTGTCAAAGAAAATTTACGTTTTACGGGTGCATTATCGAGCAATCTACTTTTCTGAATTTTAATGATTTTATTTGCCACCGTTTGGGACTCATTCTCCGCATTTCGTACGGAAGATCAAGTCGTGGAAATCGATAATTATGTCGATATTGAGCAGAACGACGGCTACAAAGACGCCGTCGAACACGGGGGTATTTCGTTATCCCCTCATTATGAAGACGGATTGTCTCATGGAAAGCGGAGAAAAAAGGATCTCGAATAAAGGCATCTCAGAATCCAAACAGTCGATGTCCCTGCCAGAGGACATAACAGCATAGCTCACAAAGAAACTTTACAAATTTTTACATAGATAAAGTCTTGCTTGAGAAAGTTTTTGACAAGTATCCAGCACCGTTTTTTTTTTTTTTTTTTTTTTTTTTTTTTTTTTTTTCAAAGGCACTCAAGCTGGATGACTATGTGGAAATACCCTTTGCCGTCACCGGCCACTCCTATGAGACCACGAATGCCTGGGCATGGTGGAAAAATCGGTAATCCTTGTCGGGCAGGCTTTCATAATAACAACACCGCAGAATGAACAGAGTGCCAGAGGACATGACAGCATAGCTCTAAAAGAACGTCACAATTTTTTTACACAGACAAAGTCTTGCATGAGAAAATTTTCGACAAGTATCCAGCACCGTCGAACACTTTTTTTCAAAGGCACCCAAGCTGGATGACTATGTGGAAATAATCTTTTCCTTCACCAGCCACTCCAATGAGACCACGAATGCCTCGGCATGGTGCAAAAAATCCGTAACCCTTGTCGGGTAGGCTTTCAAAAGAACAACATTGCCGAATGAGCATTACATTCACTATAATCTTATGAAAGACGTGAAAAAAGCAAAGAAACTTCTCAAGTCAAACGATGATACATTCTCTACGCCCGATGGCAGGACAGAACTATTCCTTGAACATTCCAGGGTCTGCAGATTCTCTTCCTTCAAACGCCGGTGCAGGTCTCTTTTACTCCTCAGGCATCCGGTCGGAAGAATGGGAACTTAATAGACACAGATGTCCAAGAAGTGCTAGACAAAATCAGGCCATCGAACCGATTCAAGACTCAACAGGGCAGCTGAGCCCCATTTGTCTTGTTTCGAAGACCGCTGGTGAGAGCAGACCTCTAATAAATCTAAAAAAACCTAAATAAGTCACTAGAATATCAACATGTTAAAATGGAGGGCGTTCAGTCCCTAAATTTTGTGATAAAACTTGATTTGAAGGAAATTTACTTTTCGCAAATACCTGCGCTCCTCTTGGCGGGGCGGACGTACGAATTGATAATCATTCTGTACGGATTAGCAATACCACCTCGCCTGTCTACGAAACTACTGAAGCCAGTAGTAGCCTTTTTAAGGCGCTCTGGGGCTCGCCTGATTTTGTGCGTAGATGATATGATCATTCTGAACCAATGCAAACACAGCTGATGAAAACATTCACCTCCGAGATATGTGCTGGAAAATTTAGGCTTTCTAATGAATTGAAACACACACACACACACACACACACACACACACACACACACACACACACACACACACACACACACACACACACACACACACAAATAAAAAATATATAAAAAAATATATAAAAAAAAATAAAATAAAAATAATAATAATAAAAACAAATCTTAAAAAAAAAAAAAAAAAAAAAAAAAAAAAAAACTATTTTCATTTCAGTTTCTTCGATTCCTCATCATTTCTGTAGACATGTTGATCATGGTGCCAGGTTAAAAGATCAACAAATTGAGACAGAAGCGTCAGAAGCTAGTTTCTCAGAAGACCATCACAGCGCGGAAATTATCAGAAATAATAGACCTAATGTCAGCAGCCCTTCAGACTGTTGTCCCTGCACCTCTGCACTACCGCCAGCTTCAGATGATCCGGATTCAGGGTCTTCAACAAAACAAATTTTAGTGCAGATTATATTTCATTTCCTTTGCATCACGAAAACACGCCTTTATAATTTTGACCCCCTTAAACCCCACTTTTATATAGTAAAGCCGAGGCGGTTCTAACGAGTAACCACAATCTATGTTTTGAGCAGAAATATGAAAAATATCAGAGTTTTTTATCCGAGTTTTTATAGGTGAAATTTTCTATATATTTGTATAGGCGTGTTTTCGTAATGGGGATCATTGGGCCCATAATGGTATCTTTGAAAATAGACATCTACTCATGTATACGCTGGAGTGCGTAAGCAGTGTTGAAAACTTCATCACTGCTTATGAAGTGACTCAATAAAACCGAGACTCCCAATTACACTCGACTCTCGTTATCTCGAACTCCAAGGGAATCACTGAAACACTTCGAGATATCCGTACCTCGACATATCAGAGTTGAATGAATGAGAAAAACAATAAATTGAAAACCATATTTAACAAATGAATATGTAATTTGACTCCTGAAGTTAGAAATATATATATATATATATATATATATATATATATATATATATATATATATATATATATATATATATATATATACAGTAGCGATTACGTTTTTCTTGTCCGTTTATGCGTTTGGGGTGCGTTTTAAAATCGTGGCATAACGTTTGCGTTTCGACAACGTTTCTAGCGTTTCATATCGTTTCGGCCAATCAAATTACAGAGCAAAGCGTTTCACTCAAACGCTTAATTTGCATATGCGCACTGAGGAGATACAAACGTTTTTTCGAAACGCTTTTCACCGTTTCGGCCAATCAGCTTGCCTTATCGAAACGCTTTTTCCGTTTCGGCCAATCATTTGACCGTTTCGCACCGTTTGTATGTTAGACCAATCGAATCATAAATACCTGTTGAACCGTATTAAACCGTGTTTATTACAACTAAAGTACTCTGTATCTACGTATTAAAATTATATTTATTTCATTTTATTTTATTTATTTATATTTTCTTTATAAAATATATTTTGGTATTTTCGAAAGAATAAACATGATTAATTATTATACTTTGTGAAGCCTATTATTTTTACACTGCAATAATGACAATCAACGTCTTTTGACAATTACATGTTTTAGCACATAGTACTCGGTATAAAATATTTAGATGACATTTTGAAGTTTATATAATTTCCTGAAAACAGATTTTGGCATTTCATACAAATTGCCTGCAAATGATTTGACAATATCAGAATGCCTTAACCAAGAAAATATTTATTTATTTTATTTATCTTACTTTTATATTTCATTTTATTCTTATTTATTTATTTTTTATTTCATTTTTATTTTATTTATTTATTATTATTATTATTATTATTATTATTGCATAATTTTAGATGTATGTAAATGGCTACGATTTGTCATTTAAATCGGCAGGCTTTTCTGACTTATTTTGTTTTTAAGGTGTGCGGTAAAAATGCCAGAGCTGAAAATACCATATGCAAAAATGTTAGAGGAAAAATGCAACAAGTAAAAATGCCAGAGGCTACCTGGTAAAATGTCATAGGAAATAATCCCATAAGTAAAAATGCCAGAGATAAAACTTACACAAGTTTAGTTCTTTATTTGACTTCCATGTAGCACAATTTGACAGCATCATGGGAAAAGGTGAAAAGATGCAACAAGAGTATATATGTCCAAACAGACTCCCCCACACTCTATATTGGAAGAGTCTAATTCAATGTTAGGCATGTCAGGTTATGTGATTTAGATAATCCTAGCGAAAAATGACTGAACTGTGCAAACAATGGCTACCCTGATCAAGTGCCGCATTTTGCAGTGTCTGATCTGGATCTGCACTGTTTTCCAATAGCCTGTTTTGTGTCTCCAAATTAAAGTGAGTTAAACTGTTTTCACATCAAAAAAAAAAATAATAATATCTGCTTATATCTAAACAAAGCAGGTTAAATGTTAACCTTTACCACTCTGTTTATTCAGCAGACAACAAAGTGATGACATTTTTTTCGTTTCTCCAGAAAACAGGATTTGACATTTCATGCCAGTTGTCTCTATTCAAGACAATTTGCATGAAATGTACAGAATAGTCAGTTGATGACATTTTGAAGTATTTTTCTTATGTTATCCTGAAAACAGGTGTCGGCTTTTCATACATATTATCTCCACAGGACTTCACTTCCCCTGCAAATTGTCTTCAGTGGAGATTTGCGTGAAATGTCAAACCTGTTTTACGGGAGAAAATAAGAAAAGAGGTCATGAATTTGCCATCTGCTGAGTTAGCCCAGAGAGTGATAAAGGTTCAACTGGACAATGAATCGTTGACATAATCCATTCTGTTGGTGATATGTGTAGACCACGATCAGACTGCGCGGAAATGCCGGTTCACCTTGGTCTAAGCTGTTCTCAAATACCATAAGGTCCGTTTCTTATTTCTATTCAAAGGGGCTAATATATATTCAACCAGTGCCGGCCAAACCAGATCAGCTTGCGCAGCAGGATCAAGATGAAAGATTTTCTACACCAGTCTGAACTACGTCGAACCTGTGAATTGCCATTATTGTTTAGAGTAATATTTCTCCCTCCCCCCCCTCCCCCTCACGTCCCTCCCCCTCACGCCCCCACCTTTTTTTAAAATGAAATGTACACTGTCGTTTAGACAAATGGTTCTGGAACAGATGATCTGCTTTACTGAAATTTATTGTTAGAATTATGTGTCACCAATACTAATCCTTTCATTAGATCCTTATCCAGTGAAAACGTCCCTCTAAGCATAGGTGTTACTCAGATTAAAGTGAGTGGATCAGTCTAGTGCATAATGGTGTCCACTCAGTTCACTGATCAGGTCATTAGTATAAAATACTGTAATACATGAATCGCTCAGTATCCATCTAATACACAGACTGATCAGAATCGTAAAATATAAATAGGTCCATTTTTACTTGTTTGGGCCATTATTTTTCGAATACGATGCACTGTGCACATCATGGCAAATATGTGGACAGTCGGCATATATCTTGCTGGAGGGCTTTCATGAAAGTACATTCTCACTATGAAAACATTTGTGGCATGTATATGCAAAGCTGTTAACCTTAAGAACGCTATATTGTAATATTAGAAGACGATGTGCTGGATAAACAGATCAAAAGTATGGACGAGCAGCGATGACCCAGAGCAGAGTGCGCGGATGCACATTCTAATCTAGTATTTTGCATATTGCAACCTATACTTAAATATTAGAAGACGATGCACAGGAGAAACAGCAGATCCTTTCGAATAATAATGATAATAAAAATGTACAGACGAACTGCAACGAATCAGATCAAAATGCACGGATGAACATACAAATCAATGTTGCATTTATAGCACATTGTAGTCTGGATACTCCTAAAAGGGTAATTGGCAAACATTGGAGACCCAGATCAGATGCCGCAGAACGTGACGTCTGATCAGGGTATCCATTATTTGCAAATAGTTCAACCATTTGTTTCTCTACATAACATAGCCTGGCATACCTAAAATCGAAATTAGAATCTTCCAGTATATAGGGTGGGTGAGTTCATTCAGTAACAATAGGTTAAATATTAGAAGATAATGTGCAAGACTATCGGCAAATCGTATCGAATAAGACAATGTACAGATGAGCAGCTACGAAGCAAATCAGAGTGCGCGGATGCCCTATATTTATCACATATTTTCATGTATTCCTCTTTTTTAATATTGGTAAAATTACTTTGTATCTACATGTATTCGATAGTTTAAAATGAAAATGACTTTTTATCAAAGATGAATGGATGAAATTGAAATGTTTTTTTTTTTTTTTTTTTTTTTTTTTTTTATTTATTCAAAACTGACTTAGCAGTTTTTAAGTAAGTCTTCTTCGATATATATTTTTTACATTACGTCTGGTGTTGTCTTAATTTCAAATATACGAGCATTATATCCTTTTAAGGCATTACCTGTTTATGCATGATGTTTCTTTTTTTTTCTCATCCAAACAGATTTGGAAGTGCACCTGCATATCATAAAACTTCCAATAAACAATACATGGAATGAGTATTTCCTATACCTCACCCTCCTTAAGAAATACACAGGCTAATATTATGTAACATTTGAAAGATCAAAAAGGGGAATAAATAAAAAAAAATATGTAAATAAATAAAAATTGGAAAATATCATGATATTATACGCATTAATTGCACAGTACTCCAGATTCATGTAGCATAGAGTGTTTGATAATAATTGATGTGTGTCTTCATTTTTCCACTAAAATAATTTTGTTTTGTATATTTATTAGAATCACCTCACAGAGGTAATTTTAATGAGAACCAGCCATATATTTTCTGGAGGAGAAACATGAAAATACAAGATATGATCATAATCATAAATCGATCATAAAGTTTCTCAAATGAACCTCATTTATTTATTTATTTATTTACTTATTTTTAAAGTAAATAAGAACACTTCAAAAACTGGATCCTAATTCTACTGATGGAGAACTGTATAATAAGTCTGATAGGAAATTTAAAAAAAAAATAAATAAATAAATAAAAATAAAAAAAATGATTGTATCCTAAAATGTGAATATTTACTTTCTGCAATTGCGCAAACTGAATTTTCTGAAACACAGTTATTTCTACAAACTCTGTATGTTTAGTGAATATTCAGATCAGCCTGTATGTCTGCACAGTCTGATCAGTCTTCACCACACGCTCTAGAAGATCTACTGCTTCTTCGTCCAGAAAACACAGACTGATAAGATTGCGGGATGTGCAGACTGATCCGCATATTCACTGAAAGTACATTCTTTTTTGCAGGAATTAAAGTGATTCTGCCAAAAACTGTTAAACTCCTTTTCCGTTGTATATTGCATTTTAAGACACAACGTGTTTTCCAGTACTTTCAAAAGTCAATAATCAATCATTCTTAACTGGAAGTTGAAAGGCATTCTTATCATTATTCATTGCTAGGAATGAATGAAAAATAAAGATTTTGTTCTTATATTTCCCGTAAAATGGCATTTCAAATCCTATTTTTCAGAAAAAATCAAAAAAAAATCTTATTAATTTCTTGTCTGCTGAAACTGCCCCATAGCGTGGTAAATAATTCTTAAATGTCTTTGCGAAAATGAAGTGCTCCAAAATTATGCTTTTCCTGAACAATGGATTTATTTATTATACCCTTTTTAGTGATTATCTTTTAGTTTGACGAAGCTTTGAAATTGTGCTAATGGAAATTTATGCAGAAGAGGGAATTTGATGATAAACTAGCATATTAAGACATAAATGTTAATTTATCCATAAAATATGTTGTGGGTATTCATTAGAACTGCCTTTGCGAGGCGATTTTATTAAAAACAACCAGCTATATTTTAATGAGTAAAAAGAAAAAAAAATGCACACCAACCTTTCGCCAAATTACCGACCTTATCTGTTTCTATGTTTTAATCATAAACTTTACTAATGTCAATAATTTCCCCTTATTAGGCCCCTACCTATAAGGTTGGCCAAAGTCACCAAGAACTTCTTATTTTTATCTGTTTATGGTCATTAGCGTGTTATGTAATCTAAATTGTGTCTTGAATAGCTAATTGCCACCATCTAATATCCTAAATCATCGCGGAAGGAAAATATAACGAAATACATGTATTTACTCTAGATTTTTTCCTACCGCTACTTAGCCGCAATCTTGGACAGGGAACTCCCATATACGCTGATACAGTGAAATGTTAATCTGCAAAACCGTGACATAAAAATACATGTTTAGTAATCGTTATTATTATTATTATTATTACTACAAATATTACATTCATTGATGTGAGTCTAATCATTGCATTCAATATAATCAAGTGGCTTTAATACCACTTGATGTAATTTATAATCGAAATATTTATGTACCCAGTGTTTGTCTCAGGTGAGAAAATAGTGTGCAA
The DNA here is from genome assembly GCA_964016985.1 of Anodontia alba. NCBI lineage: Eukaryota > Metazoa > Mollusca > Bivalvia > Lucinida > Lucinidae > Anodontia > Anodontia alba. The sequence goes on along the minus strand of OZ024836.1, from coordinate 25,438,150 downwards.
CAAACAACTATTACCTGACTGCACCGGCAAGCATCGAACCCGCGACTCCTGATCACCAGTCAGAAGCGCATCCGACTGAGCTACAGAGTCCGGCCACTACCACTGTCCGTCAAAACACATTTCCTGTTTATTGCATCAGATACTCGTCTCCATAAAATTATTTGACTATTATTTTTATTAATTTTATAACAATTATAATTAAGTGAAATTGGAAAAAAAAAAAAAAAAAGAAAGAAAAAAAAAAAGATGTAAAATAAATTGAGTCCGCGGGATTTTGACTGGCTAACTCTGCAAACGCTAAAACGTTTGAAACCAGACATGGTTTCCATGACAGCGTTTTCCGAACGCTAATGTGATTGGTTAATATTTGAAACGCTTGAAACGTTTCAGAAACGATGATCTGATTGGCTAAAACTGTAAACGATCGTTTAAGCGTGGTCGAAACGCTGCGTTTCCAAACCGTTAAAAAGCGTTTTGCATGCGTTTCCGTGGACATGAAAAACGCTGTCACCACTGTAAAATAATGTGGAAAAGAGGAGAAATTTCTCCTCTTCTCCACATTATTTTGTTACCTGTTATCATAGTTTCATGTTAGAACAGGGACCAGATTTTCACTTCGAGATAAGCGGTAATTCGAAATAAGCGAGTTCGAGATAATGAAGTTCGACTGTACTAATCTGTAATGTCTTCTTTGTTTCTACAGGCAATCTTTTTGACGTAAATTTACCAAATAAAAGTTGAGCTGGGGCTGCGCTATCCACATATGCTCGGAGATTCTTACTTGCACGGTGTTTTTCCATGTAAAAACCGTCAAGACTAACGTTCAAACACGCGGTTATTGGATGTAATATACCCTCTGAAGACGGATGCCTATTAATGCTTATCTATATATTTACGTATAAACACCAATAGCAAGAACTATGTATATACATATATATATATATATATATATATATATATATATATATATATATATATATATATATATATATATATATATATATATATATATGAGGACTTGAAAGGAAAAAAAATGATAGAAAATGAGAAACCCAAGGGTAGCAAATTACTAAACTGAATTATCTATTATTACCAAGATAGAACGGTTGTAATGCTTGTAATAAAAAAACAAAAAAAAAAAAACAAAAAAAAAAAAAACAAAAAAAAAAACACACCATTAGCGAGAAAACGCACAAAATTGCTGCTGGACAGTTTCATTTGAATTAAACAAAAACTTAGGAGTACATGTAGTAGGAGTTAAAACCCAACACAAGGCATTACAAATTTATCACTATTACACTTTATCAATTGATTTTCTTTCCTACACACAGTCTTTGAAACCGACAGGCTGGTCTTCGATATCATAAAGCACCACTCTGAGGCTCAGAAATTAGTTACTCGCATGTCATTAAACATGTCATCAAACATCGACAAACTGTTTGTGCCATAACGTGAGAAAGAATACTTCCTGACATGTGCACCTCAATCTCGTTTCATCCATTACGAAAACACACCTATTCAAATATATTGAAAATTTCACCACCAAAACCTGAAAGTTTTCAGATAAAAAAATCTGATATTTTTCACACTTCTGCTCAACACATAGATTGTGGGTACTAGTTAGAACAGCCTCGCCGAGGCGGTTATAACGAGTACCCACAATCTATGTTTTTGAGCAGAAATAAGAAAAAAAAAAGTATACCCCTGTAAACCCCAGTTTTATTATATATATGTGGCGTTTAAGGGTGTCGAAATTATATAGGTATGTTTTCGTGATGTCCGCAATTTTTTTTTATTTACATACTTTGATTCTGTGGTATTTTATTGGTTGAGGTAGGGTCACTCTTTGCGAGTGGAACAATTATTTTGCATATTTGAACAGAGAGAGAAGATTTGTTGCCTGTAAAATCGATTTAATTCCACCCCATTTTGTATTGTTCCTTGTTTACTACGCGGCAGTTATAATGGTGTTTGTTATTTTGGCTGCCCGTTTCTTTGTTTCTTGTTTAATGTTCGTGTGTCATGTCTGGAATCGTAAGCTGTATATCTTGATTTTTCGTTGTTTTTGCGTCGTAGTTTTTTTAATCTTCCTCTTCGTGTCATTGGTAAAGTGACGGATATGTTTCTGTGGCTGCGACGCAAACAACATATATATTGCTGCATAAATAGATATAAAGCTCGTGTTCATACCATCAATACGCTAGTGTGTATCTTCGCGTCTAGAAAGCACGGACAGTAGAATTTCAGAACGGTATTCCAAGGAACCCGGGGTTGATTCCATGAAAGGCTGTGCATTTTTCCTCACCTGTACTAAATGATGGCTGCATGTGTGTCCAATACGGGGGCCACGTGCATCTTATTTGCATATTCTGTTGGACCGGCGTGGTTATGAGCAGATTCTGGAACGACTTTTATTAAGCAGGAGAAAGAGTTCCAGTCGGGGTAGGATAATTCGGTCGGCAGAACATCCGTGTCGGCTGTGCATTTTTCCCACCCTGTGACATTTTAATTAAAACAAAAGCAATCAACAAAATAATATTAATAATAATAATAATAACAATAGTGAAAAGGTGCCATATATTAATCACAACACCACAATGCGTAATGTCCTATGTGACCGCTGAGCAGAGGACATGTCAAAGGGGAAGGGAATATTTAGTCATAAGTCTGGGATAATTTCCTTCGATTTGCCATAAAACATAATTTGTGCATGCATTCACACTAAAGGCGCCTTGGCGAGTATCTACAACACATGTTTTTAAGGAGCCCCCCCCCCCCCCCCCCCCCCCCCCCACACACACACACACACACACACCCCACCCCCAAAATAAAAAAGTCCCAAAATTATCAATTAATTCTACTCCTTAACAACTCCTATACTTTGAGGAGACTAATACTAGCCCGATCGAGGTCTATTTTTACCCATTAAGTTTATGGCAAAGCGTCACAAATATTGAGATACGAAGCCATTTCTTTGATTAATGCCCGTACCATTTAGCAGTCAAGCACGTTATCTCCTAACGCTTTGCCCACGCTTCTGTCTTTTTATTACATATATGGAAATATGATAAAGACGATTTGATTATGACATTTCTTCTTCATTTGAGCTTTCTTATGTTCTGTAATCGACCATAGAACAGCAATACAATACTCTCTTTAATTACATGGGACCATCAGTGAATTAAATGAACTGAAACATACGAAAACGTACTTGCAATTATTTGCGTTCAGCAAAAATTCAGATCAGCCTGCGCGTTCGCGCAGTCTGATCAGAATCTTTACTGACGCAGTTTGGATAGTCTAGGTTGCATAGTTTCTGCATGCGCAAAGCAAGACTACGATCAGACTGTACAGATACGCGGGACGAGCCGAGACTTCGTTGAGTGCATATGTCAGAAGGTACGTTTTTCACGTTACAGTTCAAAGCTGCTTGCTGCAACGAGCTTTCTACAACACATTTACTGGCTAATATTTAAAATCAAGGATAGTGACGAGTGACACAGAATAACAGTGATTCCAGATCAGCATGTACGGACAAGCGGTCTGATAAGAGTTTTCCCTGCGCATGCGCATATATTTGTCAGAAATTTATTTGTGAACTGATATACTCTATATTGTATTTATTTTGTCACGCAACAGTAAAGACTCTGATTACATTCTGCTTTGACACAGACTTGTCATTGGGTATGGTTTGTAGCAGAGATCAATTAAACATTTTGATGTAAACATTCATGCAAAAATTCTTCATTAGCATTAAAGTATACGTGAACCGGGCAAAGTAAAATTTATTCCCAAAGGGGAGCAAATTCCTTCTGTTTACAGTAGACCTCTTTTCAGAAGAGACTTGGAGTGTTGGAAAGCCAACAGTAAGTCGCCAAAGTTGTCTTGTTTGTCAGAAACTTTGAAAAACTGTATGAATTGTATCTCGTTCCATTTACCCATTTATGCCTAGCGCCATTTAAAAGGGAAATTGGCAAACAGCATAGACCCATATCAGACGCTGCAATATGCAGCGTTTGTATTAAATACAGAACTATCTTTAAAACATGGTTATAATAATTATAATGATAATAAAATAAAACATAACCCCTTCTATTGGAAATATTTTTCATATTTCTGCTCAAAACGAGTACCCACAATCTATGTTTTAGAGCAGAAATTTGAAAAGAAATAATGTATACCCCTGTAAGCCCCATTCATACTATATAAAAGTGGGGTTTAAGGGGGTCACTATTATATAGGCACGTTTTCGTGATGTAGATTATTTCGATGTATAGATATGTTGCAAAGACCTTAAACAGATTTTGTGGTTTCGCTGGTTAATCTGGATTTTTACTATTCGCTGCACTGTTTGTACTGAAGACACCTTTTGCTTATTATGGCGCAGCTAATCTGTAAAATTCAGACCCAATGGCATCGTACATCAAGATAAGTAGGCTTGTTTTGTATCGGGACTTCTGGCTCCATGGTGTCCCAGAAACCCTTGCGTAATCACGTGCGGTGACGAAAGGGTAGCAATTAATAGAATGAGAAAACTAGAAATTTGCGTGCACAGCACAGATAGAGAATGGATGAAATACCGTTTTAACTTAAATATTGGGACACTATAATTGTTTGCTATATATATATTTTTTTTACTAATCTCTGAACAAGTCAATTTCCCTACTTGTACATATGCCTACAAAATGCTATATTTGAGGCAAACAGTGTAGACCTTTATATGAGTTAAGACTCTTTGCGTAGGCCTGTCTGTCCGTATACGTAGAATAAATACGATAATAGGATTGTCTTGCCTCTGAAATGGTTGCTTTAATAATTCTGTTGAAACTCTGGCACACAAGCTTTAAGTCGACTATTGATTTAATTTAAGAAACTTGTTAAACACCTATTTTACACCAGTGAACGTGAGAACGTGTCCCTTATCATATATACGGGCAGTGAAGACCCAGACCAGACTGCAAATCTGTGCAGTCTCGGCAAAATCTTTGTTACTTGGTTTGAGGATAACTGGATACGGAATATCTCTAAGAACAGAAGATGCTGCCTTTGGTGTTTGCGGATGACAGGATAATTTGGGCCTTCTCTTTTCACATATGGGCCACCGGCAGACAGAAAGGCACTTAGAGCATATACGAACAGCGAAGCCCAACCCAACACCAGTTTGCACAGCCATGAGTCAGGTCAATATCTTCACTAGTATTCCTATATCTTCTACTGGGTTCCTATATTGAGTAGGCGAACAGCAAAGATCCTGACCAGACTGCGCGGATGCGCAGTCTGGTCAGAATCTTCGCTGTTTGCATATTGTTCTAAGGTCCCTTTTCACAGCCCATATGGTACAGTAAAAGGGCTTTTCTCTTGTGTTTGCTTCCGTTATATTACGGCAGTATGAGATTATGCTGACAAGAAGGAAGGGATAATTTGTTATTTGAGATGTTTCATAAAAGGACCATCCCAGAAGGAATATGCGAACGGCACGTGTACGATCCTGGTGCCATAAGTGCTTTCACCTGTTCCTCCCCGGAGTTTCTGAGGTGGCCTCTTCTGTCTTCGGTTTTGGACGTGCTCATTGTTGCAAACAGGGGTGTGAGTCAAAAGTCAAAACCAGAACGGCAAACTGTGTGAATCCTGATGAGACGGCTCATTTTGAGCAATCCCATCTGTATCTACACTATGTGCAAAAGTATCAGCCTTGGCCTACAGTGCTGAATTGTATAAAACACTGCTTGAGGAATTTGATAAATTTAGCAGATTTTCCGCCATTTTGGACAAGAAAGACAACTTCTGTGACTTCCCAATTGCTTTCCTGTACAACAACCCACTTCTGAAAAGTGTTCTACTTTTAAAGGAAAGAATTTGGTCCAAAGCGAACAGTTTCTTTCCTTATGGATTAGACGGACCCCTTTTCAGAAAGGATCTAAGCCAGTGGTGACAGAGCAGTAATCCCTGAAAGTTCTTATAATCTTCGAGTCGTAAAGCATGCCAAATGACAATCAATGCATGCTCTCAGCGGACTGCACATGCGAGATCAAACTGAGATTGACATATTATCGTAATGTCCTAAGATATCTCAGAAATGTAAAGAGCGGGCGAGTAAAGAGTAAAGCTTTATAAATTCATGCGCCCTAAAACGTCGCTGTAAAGCGATTGGTATAGCATTCTAGGTAGGACTGATCTGAGGCATTGAGCGGAAGTATAATACAGGAAACTTCTCTCTCTCATTCTCTCTCTCTCTCTCTGTCTCTCTCTCTGTGTGTCTCATTCTCTGTCTATATGTCTGTTTGTCTCTTGATCTAGAGGGTTGCTGAATAATTGTTTCATGACCGTTAATCTTCCTAATGTGCTGTTCTTTGCCGTTTTACCACTCACTAAACTGGGTATACATGTACCACCGGTATATCAACACAGAACCCCCCTTCTCTCCCCCCCCCCCCGCCGCTCACTCACAGACACACACACAACACAAATACAGTTTATACAGTGGAACCTCCAATAACATCATCACACACCAATAATGACCTCCCTACATGTAAACTGCCACTTTCAACATTCTCAGTAGTGTCAGTTTACCATGCATGGAAAAGCAGCAACTATAGAAAATGCTCAGTATAGTGTTTTGCGTTTGTTTTTCACTGAAACACCAGAGTAATAAATTCGTCGTAAAGCTATATTATTATTATTATTATTATTTTTTTTTTTTTTTTTTTTTTTTTTTTGTTTGAATATCACATACAGCTCCTGAATTCCAGCAAAGCCTTTTCTGTTACAGTGAACATATTGCCGCTTAATACTAAACTTAATAACCATCACGAAAACATACCTATATAAAATTGACCCCTTAAACCCCGATTTTATAAAGTAAAACTGGGGTTTACAAGGGCATACATTATTGTTTTTATTTCTGCTCAATAACATAGATCGGCATGGCGGTTCTAACGAGTACTCACAATCTATGTTTTGAACAGAAATATGAAAAATATCAGAATTTGTATCCGAAAACTTTCTGTTTTCGGAGGTGCAATTTTCAATATATTTGAATAGGCATGTTTTCGTAATGTCAGTATTCACATATGGGCCGCGCAAAGCGAAACTGTGTCTTCGAACATGCGCAAAATGCACAGATTTAGATTCATCCAGCGCTTTTGCTCTCCATTGATACATGCTATAGTGAGCAAATGATTCAGTTAGCGGACAACGAAGGCCCTGGTTTGCAACTTAACTTCTTCTGTGCAAAGTGCCAAGCAAAACACGACTTTCTGAAAGTTGTCAAAAGCACAGTTGTCTTGTTTTCTTGTTCTTTGCATGTTTTTTATGAGAAATACTGCATACAAAAACACTGGAATATCGGTATAAAAGGTTCAACGACGTATATTTATGACGGAACTGGAATCATGATTGGCAAAGTGAGAACTCGTACGTTCTGACATGTTTGTACAAAAAATACCAAAAAATAACATAAAAATGTAAAATTTACGAATAAAAGATTATGCCCTTTTCGGGTCCATGCTATCTGGTCCGCTGCGATTTGATAACTGTTATCAAGTCGCAGCTGGCCAGATAATATGGGCCCGAAAAGGGCATAATCTTTTATTCGTAAATTTTACATTTTTATGCTATTTTTTTTTAAATAGAAAACCCCTGAAGAAGGCGAAAGCCGAAAGGCCTGAGGTAAACAAACACTGTTTATGATTAACTCTCAACATATAGTTTAACGTCTATCATTTCAGCATCCTTTCTGGATCAAGTGCAACCAATAAGATTTTTGTTAGATGTTATGCTCCTTCTCCCAGCTTATAATCAGCCTGCGCCTCCGCGCAGTCCGTTCAGACATTTTGTTACCCACATGAAGAAATTTTTTCATGTTTAATAGTTTTGCTGCTGTGCATCCTAAGTATTGGGATCTCCAGTCCTGAGAAAACACTGTAAACAGGTAACCAAATTAGAAGCCACTGAACATTGCGTCTGATTAGTGTCTTCACTGTATTCCAATCAGCAAGCAGTTTATAGACATACATGCGCTCGTATAGGTTGTGGACTTAGTCGAATAATCGGATAGGTACGGTAAAGAGTTATGGTGTTCGAACTCAGTCATAGGGTAAATTTGGTATTTTTATATTACAGTCGACTCCCGTTATCTCTAGGTACAAAGGACTCTCTGAAACACTTCGACATATCCGTGCCTCAACATATCAGATTTGCCAAGTTGAGATAAGTACATCGAGCAACACCATTTCACAAATGAATATGTAAACTGAGATAGAGTTAAATTGAAAATATTGTGATGAAGAGGAGAAATTGCTCCTTAGGAGCAATTTCTCCTCTTCTCCACAGTATTTTGCCACCTGTGGTTAGCTTTCCATGTTGAAACAGGGACCAGAGTGTCACTTCGAGATAAGCGGTCGTTCGAGATAAGCGAAGTCAAGATAACGAGAGTCGACTGTATTATTGATCGCACATGTAAACTATTGCTGGACCATTTCTAAATAGCGAAATTATACACATGGCATCGCATGTGATCTGACCACAAATACTACGCTAGTGGTTTACTATAGACCTATTTATGACTCTGACTTCACCAACGCATGTCTACTTTTAGATGACTGTATCATATTCTCATGCCACGAAGGATATATGAACCGAAACGTAAGAGAATGTGCCTTCTGACATATGCGCCCAGCGAAGACTCAAATCAGCCTGCGCATAAATGTAGTTTGATCAATCAGAGTCTTTGGCGTCCGCATGAAGGAACTAAGCTTAATTGGCTTTTCAAAATGTGTAAAGTGAATAATCTGATGAGAGTGCGCGAACGCGCAGGGTGATATGAATATTGGTTGGGCACACAAATCCGAAGGTATATTTTCGTACGTTGCGGCTTATATGAAAACAATACGCTGCGTATTTGTGTTTATCTAAACAGTTTCTACGGACTATTGTGAACAGTAATGTTTCAGCAGATTAGCCTGTGCATCTCAGTCCGATCAATAAAAAAAAAACAAATACGCTGTCGAATACTTTTCGGCCTTTATTGTCTGGAAATGGCTCTTACCTCCTAAAACATTTGCCATTCTTGTCTTAAAACTCTTGAACAACTCAAAACATCACTTACATCGTTAGACTTGCTGTAGAAAAGTCAAATGTATTCTTAAAGGAGGTATATTTTGAAGCAAAACCACATCACATAAATGAAAATAGCAGACTGTTTTACTGAGTTTGCCCATGTTTATGAATTCATGAAATGTCTTTTCCGTTTGAGCCTAAGTGTAGGTTGCAATAGTTTAATTCATGAACACAAACAGAACAAAATGTAAAAAAAAAAAAAAAAAAAAAAAAAAAAAAAAGGAAAGAAGGCTATGTAAGCCCGCTTCGACAAACCTCCGTTCTTGGACATTATAATTCATATAGCATTTTCCCTAAATGACTGGCTATTATTACGCCAACGCCTGCATGTCCGTTGAGCCCCAGACCTATATGCCTTCTCTAGTTGATTTAACTGTGTTTTGTGGATTCCAGTTTACGTCTGCATATTACAGCTGTGCACTTGCAGGTGTTTTGAATGCAGAAATATTGGGTTCTCTAGTTGGCAGTTTAATTTCAGCGAAGAAACCCAAGAATGCTATCTTTTTTATTCTATTATTGCATAAAAAGCAGTGCCACATGTTATTAACAGCCGTGCATTAACCTGGCGAAAAGCCGTGTATTAACAAGGCAATTCACGCGCTTTTAATGCACGGCTATGCAACTTTCAATATGATCGTACCGGGGCCACAGATTTGCTGCCGTTACGAGATGTGTACTGCCCCGCCCTAGAACGAGCATAATCAGTGGAAATTAGGTTCGCGAGACATCGTTGAAAAGGCGAAACAAAATACTGCAGGAAATATCGCAAAATGTAGCAAATGTTTGCAGTTTTATGCAATAATAGCGATCGAACATGGTTTTTCAATGCATTAACTTTCGCCAGGTCCCTTGGGAGGTGTTTAAAACCGCGGCCTTCGGCCTCGGTTTTCAACACCTCCCACGGGACCTGGCGAATGTTAATGCATGAAAAACTATGTTTGATCCCTATATTGATATTTGAACTTTACAACATCTCTGATAAAGTTGACCATATTTCAGTGTGTGAGGTTTTAATGTATCTGATGGACTGAACGTGTTATAAAATCTGATTAAGTAGTGAAGTTATATTTAATTTGCTTGAGCCGCACTCATAAAATGGCATTTGGCAACATTAAATTTCATTTGCGAATCAGCTTCCAAGCCTTCTACATTATTAAGATCTATTTTGTGCACTTTGTTCCAAAATTAGATAGGGATCTACTAAGAATAAAGTCCACAATCACTGACCACACCTTCATCAAAGACAGTCCGAACAAACGAAGCAAAAATTGCAAACAACAGTGAACTACGTGTATTGGGAAACTGGGTTTTAAACCGTTTTTTTCTTATTCCAGACCCGGTGCTATTCCTGCTGGCTTTTCCAGGGAGGTTCCTCTGTTGCGGTTCGTTTTTGTTTGTGCATCTGGCATCTGTGGTTTCGTTTGTGACGTTTATGTTGCCTTTATTTGTTCCTCATCTCACCTTCTTTTAGTTCCTTTGGTGAGGGGAAGGGCGTACATGTACTACGTCATTGTTGTATTTCTTGAGTATCTATCTATCTATCTATCTATCTATCTATATATATATATATATATATATATATATATATATATATATATACATACATATATATATATATATATATATATATATATATATATATATATATATATATATATATATATATATATATATATATATATATTATCTTATTATATATATATATTATCTTAACTATATATTAACTAATACTAATTAATGAATAAAATTATATAAATTATTTTTTTTCTAAAATTAAAAAATAAAATAAATAAATAAATAAAAAAATAAATAAATAAAAACAAACAAACAAAACATAGGTGAATTAAATGGCTTTTCAACATGGCTGTTACATAAGGACGCACAGAACAGGTAAACAAAATACCTCATATAACCCAGAAAAAATAATTTATCAAATTTAGGAACAGTATCAGTGCTTGCAAGGACACTATAGCGATTCCGAATAGACTGGAATTGAATCTAAGCACACGTTCTTCTCTTTAGTGTAGTTAATAATTTATAGCCTTTCGTGTTCACTGAGCTCACCTGGGTGCGTTTGGATTTACAATAAAAATCAAATGACTTGAACATCGATGTTTTTAAATTTAAGTAACTGTACTGCTAGTCAATACTGGCTTTTATGATTTATCAGTGAAATATAGCCCATATATTTTAGTTTTGAAAAAACAAAACATATTTTAGTTTTGAAAAAACAAAACAAAAAAAAAAAAAAAAAAAAAAAAAGCAAGATTTCATCTTACAAAATACAGAAATGAATTATCGATATCTTGCGGTATATCACAGTGGTGTAGTTGATTACATCAAGTTTGAAAAGCTCGAAATCAGTAGCTATACTTTTTACCAATATGTGCAGAGTAGAGTCTTCTATCTTAACACATTTCCAACAGAAGAGTTGTCTATTTAGTTTTTATCATTTACCATGGTTTATAGCAATTCCTATATTTAATGCAAACAATGTAGACCCTGTTCAGATACCTGATTGATACGGTTTGCCAATGTCATTTTAATGGGACGCTAGGCTTAATTTTGTTGGATGTTCGGCCTACATTTTACGGGATGCTAGGCCTAAATGATTAAAGATCACTTTGTGTTAATTCATTTCCAAGTTCAATGACTATCAGGTATTTTATCAGCGCTGGTTTGCCTGAACCCGATTGCAAGGATGGAGTTCAACTCCAAGAATGGAAATTCCAATAAATGAATATTTGAATCAAGCAATTTATTGCATCTTTAATTCACCATAATACTAAATCAATACAATCTCACTTGCATGCATTTCTATCTCATAGCAATACATTTTGAAAGCAACTTTAATGTCTTTATCCGCTGGTGTATTTAGCCTGTAAATATGAGTTAACTATAGTGGCGGTGGTCACGGACAGCGGAGTTGGTGTGTGCAGGGGGGGGGGGGAGTTTTTGTTTTTTTTTAACTTATTTTCAGGCAATAGTTAGGGGGTCAAGATTAGAAAATGCCACACAATAAAAATAATCTGAATAGCGTGAACACCTCCGACCCCATTGATCGATAGATCGAATGCTTTCTTTTTAGAATTGATCCCTTTTAAGAGGAGATTTGGTATCATGGAAAGAAAACAAGACTTCACAAAAGTTGTTACCTTTTCCACAAAATCGCGGTTACTCTAGCAGGTTAATACAGCCACTTTACGGCGAATGTCAAAACAATAAACACAGAGAATCGTTATTTAAAATGTTTGATTCCCTCTCCAAACAGAGACTACTTCAAATTAAGAATTGTGTCAATCATATATCAATCACTGCTACTCTAAAAATGAATTAGCTCTTGTGGATGAGGCGGTAGAGCAAATTCTGTTCATACGAATAGTTGCTAGAGAAGGGCTGCATCTCTTATGTATATCTTATCCAATCTCTTTGATATAATAAACCGAATACATGTAATTACATGTATAAACTATATATTACTGCATAAAAAAGCAACATCGCACGTTATTAACAGCCGTGCATTAACCGGCGAAAAGCCGTGCATTAAAAAAGCAATTCACGCGCTGTAAATGCACGGCTACGCAACTTTCAATATGATCTTACCGGGGCCACAGATTTGCTGCCGTCACGAGATGTTTACTGCCCGGTCCTAGAACGAGCATAGTCCGTGCAAATGGCGTTCGCGAGACATCGGTGAAAAGGCGAAACAAAATAATAATAGAAATAACTCGATATGTAGCAAATGTTTTCAGTTTTTATGCAATAATAGCGATCGAACATGTTTTTTCAATGCATTAACATTCGCCACGTCCCTAGGGAGGTGTTGAAAACCGCGGCCAGCAAGTGAAGCAAAACATGACACAATTATTGCACATCACCACGTAAAGCAACAGATGAAAATTTATTACAGTACAACATCAATGGCTCAAATACTGATGACTAGTTTACCGTGGTTGATTTGATCTTTTTGTTAGTGTTGAGGTTTTACGGCCCAGTCAACCCAATGGGGTCATGTCGAGCCCGGTCATTTTACCTACCACACGTTTACTGGGCAGGCTTAGTCCTCTAAGCAGTTAACCAGTATTGTGCACATTTATTTCGCCAGAAACTGACAACTGCCCTTCTTGAATCTGCGGAAGGGAGAGAATGACCGTAGAAAATATTTTTTATGATCAATCTCCACGAAAGAATGTTGCCGACCTCGGCGGGGGCTGAACCCGCTACCTGCTGGTCTCCAGTCGGACGGCGCATACAACTGAGCCATTCGATCTATTTGCATCACGAAAACATGCCTATATAATTTTGATCCCTTTAAACCCCACTTTTATATTGAAAAACTGGGGTTAACAGGGGTATACATTATTTTTCTTATTTCTGCTCAAAAACAGAGATTGTGGGTTCTAACGAGTACCCACAATCTATGTTTTTGAGCAGAAATATGAAAAATATCGGATTTTGTTGTTTGAAAATTTTCATTTTTTGGTGGTAAAATTTTCAGTATATTTGAATATGCATGTTTTTGTAATGGTATTTTTGTTCCAAGGAAATTCTTCCGATAGCTCAAGAAAACAAATATTCAGGGATCTGTTAGGGAAATGTTCTTACTTTATCATTAATATGTATATCGAATGTACTCATTAGAAATGTCTCATCGAGGCGACTCCAATAAGTATACTCAGCACACCATTATTTTTATAGAAGATCGTAAACATATCTCAAAATTATTCCCATTTCTCTCCTGACCTGGCGCTATGACTAACCCTCAGCGGATCTAATTGCCCATGTCTAGAACAAATTCCCTGAGTTTCAATAGAGTCATTTGAAGTTCGACTGTATATATAGACAAGATCTTAATTTGTACCATCAAGATTGTTAACATGATTTATTGACTGTCACATTTACTTCATTTATGTCATATCAATTAATAATTTATTTTAGGGTTCAGTAGGAATCGTTGATTTATATTAATTAGTATACTGTACAATCCTACGTAATTAAAAGCGAAGGTTCCCAGAAAAAGCCACAATCAGGAAGCACAGTGTGTCCGAGGCACCAAACGAAGAGATGAGGACCAAATAAGGTAACTGACGCACAAACAAAAACAAACTGCAACAGAGGAACAGCCTACGATCAAGGATCTGCTAAATTGGTTATAGTAATTGTCGCAAATAAACAACGTCTAACACATCACGAAAACACGCCTATGTAATTGTGACCCCCTTAAACCCCACTTTTATATAGTAAAACTGGGGTTTACAGGGATATGCATTATTTTTCTTATTTTGTTAAAAAACATAGATTGTGGTACTCGTTAGAACCGCCTCACAGAGGCGGTTCTAACGAGTACCAACAATCTATATTTAGAGAAGAAATATGAAAAATATCGGATTTTTTTAATCGGAAAATTTTCCTTTTTTTTGGTTGTAAAATTTCAATGTACTTGAATAGGCGTGTTTTCGTAATGAGTAGAAGAATAACTGAGAGTTCTTAAGCCTTAATACATTGATTGCAAAAAGGGCAGACAAAAAATGATTTTTGTCTCTTTCTCTTGTTTTTTTTTTTTTTTTTTTTTTTTTTTTTTAAATACGACATAACATTTCATGTAAATCGTCTCTAATTAGCAAATGACATATTGTGTGGGAAATAAAAATAAGTAAAATAGATTAACAAATCAATTTCTAGTATTTAAACAGTGTAGAGTGAAAAGGGGAGAACCTTTTTAATTTCAAAGGTTTGGCCATTGTATTTCAGTAGACTACCATTCACCTAACAGTTACATCTCTTATCAATGGTCGTAAAAGATAAACTATATACCGCCGAAAATAGTTTCTGTCTGTAAGAGGTATGCCAATAAATGTCAATACGCATGTTCTCTGAAGTATAAATGTAATTGTTAATCGCTTTGATGCTGGTGTCTACTTCAAGCACGCGGGCAACTCTTAGTTTATCCCACATATAAAAGCCGACCTATGACACCTAAAAATGTAGACAAACTACGACAGACAGTGCACATTCCACAAACCAGCGAAAACACAGCAAACAGGTCTCTGTTTTAAATGGTGGTGATCTCCTTGCCAAAGACGACCAATCAAACACAAAAAAAAAAAAAAAAAAAGATGAAAACTGACCCTGCAGCAAGCAACCACAAAGGACATACCATATTAGATTCACAGCTTTAAGACAGTTAGCTAAAAACTACTGGGCGTTAAACTTCATTTAAACGTCACTGCCAAACAAAGTTTCTTGTATCGTGCGGTGTGCGGATGTGGCGGTAGGAACCGATGCTTTGTTCATACTAGTGCCTCAATGCAGTACCACGCTCCGAGAAAATCTCGTGGTATTACCAGAGTCGCATCATACTGATATGGATATAAATGAATAAAGCATCGGGGTGTCGAGAAGCTTAATATGATTACTACTCTCATTCCGATAAAACACATTGCGATTTGAACCCGTATAAATGGAACTTTGTACTCAGTGGTTGCGTACGTTGGAAACTAATGGGATGCAAACTTGTCGCGTGAATATTCTTGGAAATGTTGCCGATCTTTTTCGGAAGATATCGAAGCAGGACAGTCAAAATGTCGATCAAAAAATCGTTCCGATAAAACAGCATTTTCTTGTCGTCCGAGAGAAGATAAAGGTTCAGTACCCAGTATTCTACTTTACACTTTCACGGTGATATTAATCTGTATTTTATCAAAATTATTCATTTATTTGGACTCCTTTGATAGAAAAAAAAGTATTGTTTTAGCCCTATAGGGGCTTTAATTGTAACATATACTAGCCTTCTTTATATAATTAATTTTCTCGGTAATTATATACGCTTACAAATAATTAGCATCTTTATAGACAAGAAAGTATATCAATTTTCTCTTTCCATACTATCGAACAACACCATTTCTTGTGTAATTAATACGTTATTCTGAAACGTGGACAGATTGAAAAACAGCTGTCAATATGTTGCGGACCTGATTAATTGCAACTTCCAAGCTCTTGACAGAAGTCTCATTGTCACGTAAATTGTTTGTCTTAAGTATTTTCCAGTTGCAGGAATGAAACTTTCAGAAAATATGGCGTTAATACAGTTACAGTAAACAACCACAGTAAAGTAAAGAACAATAGAATTATCAAAGATGTCCAGGAAGAACCAGAATCAGAGTACATAGCCTAACAATGACGTCGACCCAGCCGCAACTTTGCAGTAAAGAAAGACAGAATGGTGAGAAAACACAATTATCCAGGTAAAAGCTACTTAAGGCAAAAAAAAAAAAAAAAATTGTTTGAGGGGCCGGGAGGCAACGATGTCAAACTTGATTTGAATCACTTCTTCTGAAAAAAAAAAACTACTTTAAAGGGAGCAAATCTGCTTCCCATCTGTAAACCCCTTTTCGGAAGGAATATGATATACAGAACAGGAGGTCACGAGTTTTCATAATTGTCTCTAATGTGAAACATAGGGTATAAGATTACCTAATCCATATTAAATCACCTTAACACAGGAAATAAGCAGATTTTTGAGTACTACTGCTTAGATCTGTGTTGCCATGAGTGAACAAAAGGAGTTATTTCTTATTAGCAAAATAATGTTTACGTTTGCATATGTGGACATCACGAAAACATGCCTATATCAGTTTGACCTCCTTAAACCCCACTTTTATACAGTAAAACTGGGGTTAACAGGGGTGTACATTATTTTTCTTATGTTTGCTCGAAAACAGATATTGTGGTACTCGTTAGAACCGCCTCGCTGAGGCGGTTCTAACGAGTACCTACAATATATGTTTTGAGCAAAAATATGAAAAATATCGGGGGTTTTATCCGGTTTGTTTTTTTTTTTAGTTTTTGGAGGTTAAATCTTCTATAATTTCAATAGGCGTGTTTTCGTAATGAGCTGCATGTAATTAATTTCATCTGATAGCCAGGCTTAGGCTAAGTATGCCCAATTAAGCTTAGGATGTCTCGTATGCAAAGTTTGTATACAGTTCAGTAACAATACATTCAGACATGTCTGAACAAGTCTGTCAAGATACAGACTTGCTTGTACAAATATCTAGGGTTATAATCATAGACGTAACGCCCATTACGTATGTACGTAAAGAGCAAACAAAATGCAATATAGAGCACCTAACATTAAATATAAATCATTTTCCTTCTTTATCATAGAGATTTGCGAGAGCAAATATTTCTTTTACGAGAAGTTCCTATTCTGCCGTTCCTGTGGCTCAGTCGGATGCGCGTCCGACTGGTGATCAGAAGGTCGCATGTTCGATCTCCGCTGGAGTCCGGAAACATTATTTCGTGGAGACTGATCATGAAATATACTTTTACGGTCATTTTTCCGTTGATTCAAAAAGAGACGTTGTCAGATTCTGGCGAAAGAATGTGCAAAAGGACTGGTTTACCGCGGAGAAGACTAAGCATGTCCAGGAAAAGTGTAACTGACCGAATCGACATGACCCAAATGGGTTGACTGGGCCGTAAAACCTCCATTCAATCGATAAAGGACATATTTTGAAAGTGATGCTGAGAAAATTATTTCCAGATTTTTTTTCTAGTTGTGCTTAAAACTTATTCCGTTCGGGCTACACAACTAAACTGGTACACGACCTGCGTATTTCATCTTTCCAGTTACTGTTATATAAGTCAATAGTTGTTATATTTCCATACCTATTCTGACATAAACGGTCGTCTGCAGATTATTTTAACGTTAAATCTATCGGATTTGATAGATGTATGAAACATGAAGGCTACCTGGCATGTGTAGATCCTGATATGACGTCTCATTATAAGCCTTTTCCTCTGAATCTATGCTTTTATAAAATCATCCCATGATCGCCTGTGGCTTTGTAAGAGTTGTTTACATACGGAATTTAAACTCTTTTCCTCGCGGCCACATGACGGATCAGAGCATGTTTAATCAGTTCGTGTGTCTTGCATTATCAGAAAGCAAGAGACACTTCTGCAAGTCACAGTTCATTGACACCTCAGTATATCAATATAAATGAGTGGTGGCACATCATTTCTTACAAGAGTGCTTGTGCATCTAGCAAAGACTCGGATCAGCCTGCACACCCGCAAAGTCTGATCAGAATCATTGCAGGGCACTTTCTGGGTAGCCAAGGATCCAAAACGATTTTACGAGGATCGCGAATACTCTAATCAGACTTCGCGGATGCGCAGGTTGATCTGATTATTTGCTGGGCGCAGATTCTATCTTGTAGGAACTGCTGTTACCCGGCTCCTTTCCAACCTCGTATTCAGCCTCCTTAGTTTATCAATTTTATGTGTTGTGGATTGTTGGCTGTTTTGAAATAATCGCCTGTAAAGGCAGCGATATTGAACTTCATGCACTCGGTAGATTTTCTGCCATATTCTGCAAAGGAAAACAGCGTTTGCTGCATCCTGATTGCTATCCTGCACATTACGTCGCCTCTGAAAAGGTCTACCATACAGAAGTTGATTTGCTAACAAGGGGTGCCCTTTTCAGAAGGGAGATCAACAATGTTGACAAAGTCGGCTCCCCTGAGAGTGTATTCATGCATCTCATCTACTGATTATGCAAGCTGTCAATCAAAAAAAAAAAAAAAAAAAAAAAAAACATTATCAAGACAGCGAAAAGGAACTAGAGTCGCAACGTGAGACAAAGTTCCTTCTGGCATGTGCGCCGAACAAAGACTTAATCAGCCTGCGCATCCGTGCAGTCTGATCTCAGTTTTCGTTGTCCGTATGAAGAATTTTTGGATCCTCGGCTATTCAAAAAACGCCCAGTAAAGATTCTGATCAGACTGCGCGAATGCGCAGTCTGATCTTAATCTTTGCTGGGCGCACAAGTTCGACTGTATGGCTTCTCACATTGCGACTCAATAGAATAATAGCCCGTACTGTCCGTATCATGGAATCGATGTCCATATATTGGCATAGTGGCTTTTTCCTCACGTTGCGGATGAAGTAGCCTTTGATCATCATGAAACATAATGCATTGTTTGATTTTTATTAGTCAGTTGTCCATCGTTAACCATTATCACTATCTAGGCAAAGTCAACAGACGACAGATTGATGACGCATTCTTACTTTTAACAGAAACCAGGATTAGACATTTTATGTAACTTATCTCCAATGAAGACAATTCGCATGAAATGTCAAATTCTGTTTTCTTGGAAAAATAAGAAATCATTATGGCAAAATGGCGTCTGTAATTTTCTCCAGCATGCTAAGAGTTAATAAACAAACTGCAAATAATGTGACCGTAGTTGGTAAAACAGTATCTTAGGGCCTCAGACTCAATGACGACCTCTTCGTAAAACTTTAACCAGTGGGTTGGGGCTTGACGATATGTCTTTGGCTTGGTCTGCCGTGGTTCAACTATTGGTTTTCGTTTACTCTGGCATACAGTAGAGTTGCCATGAATACTCGTCTTTGTTTATTATGGTGATTAATTTGATTTTTATGTTTTCGCTTTGATGCATTGACTGAGTTGGGAGCCTTTATGCGAACCGATTTTTTTTTATGAATTTCTGTATTAGGAGTAGCATCGGGACACAGGGTGAAGTTGAATAGCTGTAAAAGTGCTTTAACACCCCCTCCCCCCTCCCCCCGCCCCCCCCCCCCCCCCGGTGGTTTACTCTACTGACCGTTCTAAGGCGGTGGTCCCGGTGTTAGTCTTACTCTTTGTTGCTTTGTGGTTTATTCTACAAGGTGATTTGTTTTATGTCTTACCTTGTGTCATTTTGTTCTTGTGTTTTTCAGTCCTTTTAGCATTGCGATTACCTCGCTTGGGGAAGAGAGAGCTAATCTTAGTGCTTTTCGTACGTTTGTTCGATTTGTGCTTGTTTGGATTTGTCGGTTTCCTCTTCCTCTTGGTGTCTGGGAAGGGCTGCGGTTTGTAATTGTGGCACTGCCTGGATTTTCTCTTACCCTTTTTTAGTTAAAACAGTACCTTATCTTGTATACTGTGTATGCAGCTCAGAACCAGACCGTTCAAACCAATAATACAGCCTACATCACGAGAACATGCCTATATAATTTTAACCCCCTTAAACCCCACTTTTGTATAGTAAAACTGGGGTTTACAGGGGTATACAATATTTTTCTTATTTCTGCTCAAAACATGGATTGTGGTAACTCGTTAGAACCGCCTCGTTGAGGCGGTTCTAACAAGTACCCACAATCTATGTTTTGAGCAAAAATATGAAAAATATCAGAAATTTTCATCTGAAAGTTTTCATTTTTTGGTGGTAAAAATTCTCAATATATTTGAATAGGCGTGTTTTCGTAATTTATATGCAATAATACTCAGATGTGCTCAATATATAGTTGCAACATTTTTATGTTCTTCAAAGTCCCTACATGTTTTGTGTGCAAATGTATATTGCGCAGGCTAATCTTAACCTTATGACTGCTTGTCGTTTCCAAATTAAAAGTTCATCAGACCTCAGTAATTGCTCCACGGTGAATGCTTTCTCCTTCCGCTTTTTGTTCTTTTCAGAAGGTTGGTGCCTGCCTATTGCTACCTGTAATAGTATGTCCCATCGTCGTACGTTTACTTTTATTCTGGCATCAGATCGCGATTGAGCTATATACTATATTTTAAGACAGTTTTGTGTTTTGCTGTGATATTTAAACACACAGGTAGATGACGCTACGCGGTCTGAACAGATACGTTTTCAGTTGGATCTACCTAAGAATTACGGACGAGACTTCGACACCACAGAATGTTCATTAGATAGTAAAATGGGATTTGTTTTAAATCTTAAGACAAGTATGGTAGGAAGGTGTTTACCATACGCATTCGGACAGAAAAGCATGAGCTAGTGTTAAGTGTTCATCACGAAAACATGCCTATATAATTTTGACCCCATAAACCCCACTTTTATATAGTAAAACTCGGGTTTACAGGGCTATACATTATTAGTCTTATTTCTACTTAAAACCATAGAGTGTGGTACTCGTTAGAACCGCCTCGACGAGGCGGTTCTAACGAGTACCCACAATCTATATATTGAGCAGAAATATGAAAAAATATCAGAATTTTTTATCTGAAAATTTTCTTTATTTGGTAGTAAAATTTTCAGTATATTTGCATAGGCATGTTTTCGTAATGGTGTGTTGGCCGTAAATGTCTAACCGTACTTCATCATAGTGCAGATTATATTTTATTTTTTTTGGGATCATTTAACCCATCTCGATTACTTTGAAAATCGAATACCGATTTAGGCGGTGCTAGGAGGCGTATACAGCCTCGCAAACCGCAATGCTGTATATAAAGAGACTTAATGAAGCCGAGTATCCGATTTTCGTTATTTTGAGTGCTCTTTGTTTCCAAAGGCAACCTTTTCTGTTTTCATTTTACTTCACTCAGCTGGTGTTAAGTGCAGTGTGACGTCCGTAAAACGTCTTTCCGTACATCATTATTGTGCAGACTATATTTTCATTTTCTTTGGAATCACTGACCCACTTCCGGTTTCTTTGAAAATTGAATACCGCTTAAGCCGTCGCTAGGCGGTGTTTTTAATCTCGTTTGTTTGTTTGTGTTGAGGTTTTACGGCCCAGTCAACCCAATGGGGTCATGTCGAGCGCGGTCAGTTTACCTAACCACACGTTTACTGGGCAGGCTTAGTCCTCTAAGCGGTTAATCAGTACTGTGCACATTCTTTCGCCAGAAACTGACAACTGCCCTTCTTGAATCAGCGAAAGGGAGAGAATGACCGTAGAAAATATTTCATGATCAATCTCCATGAAAGAATGTTGCCGACCTCGGCGGGAGTTGAACCCGCGACCTCCTGGTCTCCAGTCGGACGGCGCATCCAACTGAGCCACCGAGGCCGGCATACAGTCTCGTAAACTTCTGTACATGAAGACATTTAATAAAAACCGAGTCTCCAACTTTTGTTTCATGTATGTGTTCTTTATCTCTAAATTGTTACGTTTTTAGTTTTTCATTTAAACTACTTTAGAGTAAATACGATAGCTCGAGGTACTGCTTATACCACAAAGTACGGCGAGAGAAACGTGCGTGCAGACATGAGAACGTGTACCTTAGAGGACGTGCGCCCGTCAAAGCATCAGATCAGTAAGTGCAATCCACACCGTCTGATCAGGCCCTTCTCCTACTACCGATATATATGCTACCGCATCCAATTATTTTTAAGCCACTAATAAATTGTATAGACTCCTTTCAGACTGGGATAATCCAGGGTTGGATTTTATCACGCTTTGCATATAACGAATTAGGTCAAAGGTATAGTACATGTACACAGAAAGTCACATGTTTAACGTTGTGGTAAACATGGTAAACTGGTCGTACAATTCAGAGGATGTTGAGTTGGATGCCTATGGTGATAATTGTGGGATAACAACTCGTATTGTTCCATCAAAACATTACGAAAACATGCCTATTCAAATATACTGAAAAATTTACCACTAAAAAAATGAAAATTTCAGATGAAAAAATTCTGATATTTTTTATATTTCTGCTCAAAAACATAAATTGTGGGTACTCGTTAGAACCCCCCTCGACGAGGCGGTTCTAACGAGTACCCACAATCTATGTTTTTAGCAGACATAAGAAAAATAATGTATGTCCCTGTAAACCCCAGTTTTACTACATAATAGTGGGGTTTAAGGGGGTCAAAATTATATACACATGTTTTTGTGATGGCAACACTTTTTGTGGGTACTCATTAGAAGCGCCTCATCGGGCGCTTCTAATGAGTACCTACAACATATATTTCATGGAGAGAGTATGGAAATTGTTCCAGAATTGTCATAAAAAATCCTTTTAAACAGGCCCAATACTCCTACTCCTTCTTAACAAGCCCTCTGGTAAATATAATAATCATAATGTCATTTAATGCTATGGATCTGGTAAAACCTAAGTTCATTTACAGATAGAGAATATTATCACGATGCAATAATATATAATAATAAAATTGTAATACAATACAAAATACAATAAGTAACTTCAAGATAAACAATTAGACCAGCACGTATTCTTTTTCTGGAGCATTTGAAAAGCGGAACTCGATTTTCCAAGATATCGGAATTGGCTAATAATCTTTAGGGGGAAAAATAAGTGACGATACCCAGGAAATGCCTCAATCGCGAAGCACAGACCTCCCGAGGCAGCAAAAGAAGGAGAGAAGAGGAGATGAGGGATAAATAAGGAAGTACGAGAAAATCTTCTATGGCCGCCATACGGAGCTTAATACATTACGAAAACGCGCCTCTTCAAATACACTGAAAGTTTTACCACCAAAAAATGATAATTTTCAGATAAAAAATTGTGATATTTTTCATATTTCTGCTCAAAACATTGATTATGGGTACTCATTAGAACCACCTCGACGAAGCGGTTATAACGAGTACCCACAATCTATGTTTTTGAGCAGAAATCAGAAAATAATGTATACCCCTGTAAACCCGTTTTACTATATAAAGTGGAGTTTAAGGGGGTCAAAATTATATAGGCATTTTTTCCTGAAGACCAGCTGCAGTGAAGTCAAATAAAATTTCAAAAAGCACTGAACACCAAAAAGAACGAACATAGAAGTCCCGGAAACTTGTATATATTTATTTTTTTTTTTTTTTTTTTTTTTTTTTTTTTTTTGTATATTTTTTGGGGGGTACGTGTTGCGATTGTTTTATCATCATCATTTTTTTTTTTTTTTTTTTTTTTTTTTTTTTTGCATTTACCTCATATGTTTGTCTCTTACAATACGGTCAATAGTTGAAACAAAATATAAATATAGGTAAACATTCGGGTTTTTCAATTCCTGTACCTTGCCAAAAAAACGTAACCTTAGCATCGGAAAGATATACGGCTGAATTTTTGTATATATTAAGCTTGGATAATGGTTCATACAAAACCGCTGTATAGCAATGCGAAACGAATTGATTTTAGAGAAAAGCATGCATTTTGCATGATACTGGTTTAGAGTTTTGCCAAGCAACTGTAAGTTCTTACGTACAGTACACATGTATATACTAATAGGTAAAATAGACCCAATATGCATTCAACTCGCGATAAATTAATCTGTATAGTTGATGTCTGAATATAAATTAGCACTGACTGTTTCAAGTTCTTGTCTCATTTTATAAAACGGTGTGTATTTTATGAAATTTTGATAAACATTTTAGTTTGCGGAAACTACGTCAAATATTATGTTTGGTCTGCATGCAGTCTTACAAAGTATAGTTCGTCAATAAAGGTTTTGAAATTATGGACATGAAGAAATGCGAGGCGATTCCTCTCAACATGCATGTTTAAGACTTACGTAAGTACAATACAGGGTGCTATACGAATGTTTTTTTTTATTATTATTATTATTAAAACAAAAAGCGATGTCTGGTAAAATTTAAAATGTGTCTTTCAAAATGGTATCATAAAATTTGCAATCAAGCGTTTTCTTACAAGTTTATTGTGGCGGCCATATTGGAAGAAAAATCGAACATTTTTTGTTGTTAAATTATTTCTATTTATCTTCTAATATAGACTATAAGAAACGGGAGAAGGTTTATTTGAAACACAATTTGCACGCGAAATTTAAAAATTCATATCAGACAGGAAAATGGGGTACTCTCCCTTAAATGCGGAAAACAACCGGAGTGTCACTAATGACGTCATGTTTGCATAATCGCATGAGAAAATAAACCTTCTGCTTTCTGTTTTGAGCATTTCTTTTCTTTTTCATGATTTAACATGAATACATAAGATTTTGTTTACTTAGAAATTGTTAAGGATCAATGGGCCTCCATAGAAACGTGCGAGTTCTCTCGAAATGCAATGTTTGCATATCTGCTATACGGCTGGTTTATATACAGACATGTCAAGGCAGAAGTAAGTGCGAGGATTGTGGCCACGTAAATCGATTTAAGCCGCCCCCCCCCCCCCCCCCCCCCCAGTGAAATACTTCTACTGACCATTCCAAGGCAGTAAGGCAGTTCTTCTGTCATGGTTTATTTTTGTTATAGTTCGTCTTTGAATGTGTGTGTCGCTTACATATTTTTGTTTTGGATAGCCATTTGGCCACTTTATGGGAAAGCAACTATCCGTTTGGCTTTCCGCTAGTGATGTTTCCATTAGGGTCTAGTTATTTCGTGTTTGTGTTTCGCTCCCTTTGATGGTTCTGATGGGAGGTGTGGGATAATTGTATCGATTCCTGATCATTGCCTTCCCTTCTATTTTTCTTCCTATATCTAAATAAATCGTTATCTTTCGGATGCTAGGGTTAGCAAAAATTGATTACTAGAAACCGTACTAAAAATGATTTCTTTCAAGGACTGACTTACCAATCTATAATAAGATCGGCATTCTTTTTCCTGAACAATTCGAAAATTTCAGGGACCTCATTGTTTTCTGTTATAAAATGGTTTACACTTGAAACATACACAAATGTCTCTTTTGCATAATAAAGGCATCGAAAGTGCTGACTAAACAGTGTTAAAGACAACTATTTTAATAAAAGAAATAAATTGATTCTAAAATGAAATCTTATTACATGTAATGCATCAACGACGCTTCAACTTGTTATTTGTCTTGAGAATGTGGTTCGAGTCATGCCATGTATACATTTTTTTTTCTTAAGGAAAGTGTGTTTTGATTCAAGTTAATTAAAACTTTATCTTACTTTTTGTCCAAATTTATCGCGCTGTTCAATTCTTTGAACATACTTGACAAACTGTATTCATTTATTAGCTGAGACACAGCAATTCCTATAGGAATGTATGTGCTCCCATCGAAGACTTAAATCAGACTAGGCATCTTCACTGTCCACCAGAAGACGTTTTAGATCTTTAGCTACCACCAGATTGCCATGAGAAGACTCTGATCAACCTGCACGGCTGCTGAGGCTGATCTGAGTCTTCTCTGAGCGCACGTGCCATCTTGTTGGAAATGCTGTAATATGACTTTTATATATTTTTAAAGCATGCCAAATGTAGCGAAAACCTTCACAACATATATTGATATTATCATTTGTTAAATGTTTGACATGTTTGTTTTTTATATAGAGCACTCTACTTTATATTCGCATGTAGTTGTGCAAGTTTCATAGTGTACATGCTATAGTATGCTTTGTGCTGCTTCCAGTTTAAATACACGACGTGAAACTTATTTATTGCATAAAAAGCAATGTCGAACGACATTAACAGCCGTGCATTAACCGGCGAAAAGCCGTGTATTAACAAAGCAATTCACGCGCCCTTAATGCACGGCTACGCAACTTTCAATATGGTCGTACCGGGGCCACAGATTTGCTGTCGTCACGTGATGTGTACTACCCGGCCTTAGAACGAGCATAGCGAAATTGCGTTCGCGAGACGTCGGTGAAAAGGCGAAACAAAATAGTGCAAACAATAACGCGAAATGTGGCAAATGCTCTCAGTTTTTATGCAATAATAGCGATCGAACATGGTTTTTCGATGCATCAACATTCGCCAGGTCCCTAGGAAAGTGTTGAAAACCACGGCCTCCGGCCTCGGTTTTCAACACCTCCCTCTGGACCTGGCGAATGTTCATGTTTGATCCCTATATTAATACCATTCTTATCTTAATTATTCGGACACTTTGCTTCCTTACCATACTTATTCTAACATTTTTGAAAGTTCAATTCACTACATCTTCATATGTCTAAAACTGCTGAATGAATGCCAAACAGAGTAGACCATGATCAGGCGTTCCGCGGCATCTGATTGGGTCTACACTATTTGCTCCGTGCGGCACCTGATCTGGGTCTACCCCACTGGCTCGGAGCTGTCTGTCTGAACGCTTAGGGTATATACCGTAATCGACTATAAAACAAAATCACAAAACAAGCTAAGATAACCCTCAAAGCGTCAATCACTGCAGCAGGCACGTTTAAGATTTTTTTTTTTTTTTTTTTTTTTTTTCAAATAAGTCACGACTTTTGATGTAAATCGTCTGCCAAGCAGACGAATCACATGAACTACCCAGACTGATTTTCCGTGAAAAGTAATAATAATAAAAGAAGCAGAATGTCATCTGCTACTGTGGAGCGCTGTGGTGCAGTGGTAAAGCATCGGACTCGAGATCGAGAGGTACCGGGTTCAATCCCCACTAACTGCAAGTGTTGTTTCCTTGAGCAAGAGACTTTATCCACATTGCTTAGTACTGGTTTCTACCCAGGAAAAAAGAGGGCCACATGGAAGATTAGTACTAGATTACTAAATGTGTTATCCTCTATAAATAAAGTCGATTATTATTATTATTATTATTATTACTGCTACAAGTTCTGCTTGACGCTTAAAGGGTTAATGATTATGGATGCATTAACCCGTTTATTCCGAATGGATTCTACCTTCACTCTTCGGACCGGCCCATTTCCTATATAAGGGGTGTCTGTTGAATTTTTATTATTACCATGTTTTATAGAAATCCCCGTCTTTAATGCAAACAGTGTAGACCCTTATCAGACACCGCGTTCTGCGGCGTCTTATCTGAGTCTACACTGCTTGCCAATGTCCCTTTTACGGGACGCTAGGCCTAAATGGGTTAAGCATTACAAACCACGAATTGTTGATCCAGGAAACATAAAATATTTAATACTAATTTAGTGCAATAAGGTTGCGTATGGCGTAACATATTTTGCCTCTATTCTTGCCGTTCAACTATACAAAATGGTAAATGGAAAATAGAAATTTGTGGTCTCAGACGTTCAGTCAGCTGGAAAACAATTAAGCTACAACTTCTGAAACATTTCTTTCAATCATGAGCGCCCAGCGAAGATTCAGATCAGCCTGTCTAATCAGAATCTGAATTTGGCGCACTTTGGAGAGCCATAACTTCAAAGTAACTTCATGCGGACAACGAAGACTCTGATCAGACTGCGAGGTTGCGCAGGCTAATTTGAGTCTTCATTGGGGGCACATGTCAGAAGGTACGTTTTCTGACATTCCGTGCCATGCTGGATGTTAACCGTTAATAGTTGAACGGTACGCTGACTTCTTACGGTTTATATCGACCAGGTCTATGGTAATGTGCGCATCAGCTGTAAGCCTTAGAAAATTTCGAATTTTTATTTTCAAAATAATCCATATCAATTATTCTACATTACAGAATGCCTCATTCTATGCCTGATTTAGCGACCATAGAAACCATTGACATGTCGGAAATTCTTGTTCTCATTTCTCTGTTTATAAATAGACATTTGAAATTCAGAAATGAAAAGTGTGTGCAAGAGAGAGAGAGAGAGAGAGAGAGAGAGAGAGAGAGAGAGAGAGAGAGAGAGAGAGAGAGGTGAATGGAAGACAACACTGTCAAAATCAATTTCAGCGCCTGCTGAAAAGGGGGTAGCTCTAACAGGAAACAATATTCTCCGAAATGTCACGATAACATACTTTTATAATTTTGATCACCTCAAACCCCACTCTTACATGGTAGAACTAGGGCTTAAAGGGGTAAGCATTTTTTTTTTATTTTTGCTCAAAACATAGGCTGTGAGTACTCGTTAGAACCACCTCGACGAGGCGGTTCTAACCAGTACCTACAATCTATGTTTTGAGCAGAAATAATAAAAAATATCAGAATTTCTTATCTGAAAACTTTCAGTTTTTGGTGGTGAAATTTTCAGTATATTTGAATAGGCGTGTTTTCGTAATGAGGGAGTAATTTTGATCCTTCTAGAACAGACTCTTTTCAGATCTGATCGGGTGTGCATGTAGGCAAACAGGGAAATTATCGAGCTTGTACTAAAAGGGGAAATATATTTTCATTCTTTAGGGTATTTTAATAAGTATCGTACAATAATAATAATAAAAAAAAAAAACAACAACAACAAAACAACAGTATTTATAGGTCAAAGCCGTAGTCTCTCCCATACGGTTCCTTATACGGTCACTTGAAATACCGTGTGTTCATACATGGTAGCCGAATCGCAACATGAAATCATGTACCTTCTATCATATGCGCCCAACGAAGACTCGTATCAGTCTGCGCATCCGCGCAGTCTCATTAGAGTTTTCATTGTCCACAACAAGAACATTGTTATTTCTGGCTATCCAAAACGCGGCCAGTGAAGATTCTGATCAGACAGCACGAATGCGCAGGCTGATCTGAATTTTCGCTGGGCACACTTTTTTGACGTTGCGGCCCAATTAGTTACATGCCGTTTTTCAGATTCTCAGGCCTAAAAAAAATGTACACCTAGATCAGATCCCACAGAACGAGGATTTTTACTCATCCAGCAGTTTTAGTCATATGAACATGTATTAATTTGACTTGATCATAAATTAGGAAGCGTATGGTATAAAGTAAAAGTGCCCGAACCATTACGAAAACAAGCCTGCTCAAATATATTGAGAATTTTACCACCAAAAAATGAAAACTTTCAGATGAAAAATTCTTGACGTTTGCATATTTCTGCTCGAAACATAGATTGTTGGTACTTGTTAGAACCGCGTCGGCAAGGCGGTTCTAACAATAACCCGTAATCAATATTTTGAGCAGAAATAAGAAAATTAATGTATACTCCTGTAAACCCCATGTTTACTGCATTAAAGTGGGGGCAAAACCCTATAGACATATTTTCGTGATGATTGAGTAAAGTCCAAAAAGTGATATAAATGGAACTACTTTTTTAATTAATTTTCAACAACTATCCTAGAAGTGTGCGGAAAAGACATGTGGCCAGTCTCTTAATGAAAAAAAAAAAAAAAAAAAAAGAAGCTAACCGCACTACATTTACATTTACCACAACATTTTGAAATACTACTCGTAATCTTATCAGGGAATAACGTTTGAAATTTCTATAATTATTTTCTCCTACAGGAACAATTAACATGAAACTTATTTTTTTTCCTGAGAAAAAAGGGAAGTAAATGTAAATTTGTCGTCTACTTAATTTTCCAAGAGCGTGCTAAAATTACGGAAATGTATTGCCAAGTGATATTGTCATTACAACAGCAATAACGCTTTTTCGAAATATATTAATCATTCACCAGTCTTGCATAGGTCGAAGAGAATGACGTTTTGGAAAACTGCTTTAGTTTAAAGTGAATAGGGAGTTTTGATTAAACATATTTCTGCCATGAAAGTTATGATGACTTCAAATGTCAAGTAACATGCATATAACCTCAATTTACATCAGCCAACAAAATACGTAATGTTGGAAAAATTATATAGCATTATTATATCGGTGATGTTCGAAAACGGTTGATGAGAAAACTGTTACTCTAAATAGTACATGGAATTCCATAACTATTAAAATACTTTTCGATTTCTTTCTTTGAAATAGTGCGTGATGAAATAATACTAATACTAATACTGAATAAAAATATTAATAATAATAATAATAATAATAATAATTATAATTATAATAATAATAAGAAGAAGAAGAAGAAGAAGAATAACTATGTTTGTATGTGTCTAAAAGACCATTTTACATCATGGCGATGCCCATTTATACTTGTAAGTAAGAATGCCAAATATTGTAAGAGTTAGAATGCCAAATATCGTAGAATGGAAAATCTCGTTTTAAATTAGAATGCCGAATAATGTCATTAGTTATAATGCCAAAGATTATAATAAGTAAAAATGTCAAAGATTATCAGAAACATGCCCAAGATAATAACAAATAAGTTACCAAAATCGTATTAAGTAAGGTACCAGATATTGCAATGAGTTAGCTATTCAAATGTCGTAATAATTCCAGAATGTAAATTGCTCCATTACATGTACCTTTGCCAATTTTTAGATACAAGAATAGCAAAACTGCACCGTTTTGATTATTTATTACAAGATTAACTTCTGTTTAACAGCAGTCATTGTCAATTTGTAAACTTGGTTCACTGAAATCCGTTTTAGTATTTACTCAGCTAGCATTCTTTATAAATTTATAGCGGGTCGTTATCGGCCCGTCAGCTACCCTGACGGGCCGATAACGGCCCGCTATAGATTTACAAAGAATGCTTACTGGGTATATTCTTACATGCAATTTTTGTTTTCTTCAGGACATGATTATATAGATAATACAGAAAGCGCCATGCAAAATCGAATCAGACAATATAATTTTATATTTCCCAGAGAAAATAAGGCTTGCTTCTGATTTTAAGTGAATCGTACCTGACGACAGTTTTAATGAAATCTCAAGATATTTTTTTCTATATATTTATTATAATGTCGTCTATTGATTCTCAGATTGACGCTTTAACGGTTAAAACACAGTAAGGCTATATCAGTCTACATTATACAGAAGTTTAAAACACAAAAATATACCTAGGATTATTTCATTAGCTTTAAGAATAAAACAAAACAATAACACACTTACCACACAATGTAAGAAATCCTTATCTGAACGTCAAACGTAAATGCAATAAGACATCAGTCTAAACAAGCGATGAATGTCGTATAGAACCTATAGCGGTATTAGCCAATGACTGTTGAGAAACTGTGACTATCGGTAACAACGGCTGCCTACGACTGAAAAATGCCTTTTTAATTAACAATGACAGTAAAGGCAATATTGTAATGGCTACTGCTGCTGCTGGGATTTGCCTAACATCTACCACATTTAGGATAATGATCAATTATCCAATTTAGAAAATGTTCTGTCACTTGTGTAGAGACACACTTACGCTTATCGTATTACAGTTTCTGTGACATTCTTACGTTCTTCGGTAAAATCTTCTTGCGCCAAATTTCATACGATTACTGGCGGCTGTTTTATTAAGAAGTTATCCATTGGAAATATGCTAATAATTACCCTTTAACAATATATAGGCAAATTCAGGAGACGAAAAACTAACGATGAGGACAGACATGCGCATGCAAGAGTAATTCTCTGGTTAGACTTTCTATTTTTGTTCAAGGTAGTTAGCTTTTCAGACTTCCATTGTGCTTTTTTGAACACAAAGCTACTTCTGAAAATGGATCTCTACTTTAAGTGGAAGAAATTACTATACAGTAGAGCAATTTGTTTTCTGGTTAGAATGAACCCCTTTTCAGAAGAGATGCAGTGCAATTTTGACAGCGTTACACACCTTGAAAGTGTTACTATCCCCCCTTTATGACTATGGTTAGTGTTTATATGTGCCTTCAAATGTTCATGAAATGCGAGTGCTATTTAAAATGTCACTTAATCCCAGCCTTGTAGATAGAAAAAAGATAACTGTGCAAACAGTGTAGATCCAGATAAGACGGCTTATAATGAGCCGTCTCATTAGGTTCAAAAAGGTTTGCCATCTGACACTTATTGCTAAATGTTGCAGTGTACAAGAGCTTTGCATGTCTACTTGTTGCTACTCATTCGTACGGTTTCCAGAGTGTGTCGCCTTATTACATTATAACCTCAATGGCTCGAACCCGGATGGCTCGTTTATCCTGGATGATTCGAACTCTTTTTTCAGTCCCTATAAAATCCTTCCAATAGCTCAAGAAAACAAATATTTAGGGATTTTATCTTATTTTATCATGGAATTGTATGTTGTGTGTACTCATTAGAATCGCTTCATCGAGGCGATTCTAATGAGCACACTCAACATACAATAATTGTGTAGAAAATCGAAACGATTTCCCTAAATTATCGCTATTTGCTTCCTGAACTGGTGCCATGATTAACCCTCAGTGGCTCGAACTACCCATGTCTCGAACAATTTCTATGGTCCCAAAGATGTTCGAGCCATTGAAGTTCGACTGTATGTAGTCGAGTCTCTGGTTTTCGATCTTTAAATTTTAGTGTTCTTTGTTTTCAAATGCAACCTTTTATATTTGTATTTTACTTCACTGCAGCTGGTGTAAAGTACCGTGTGGCGGCCGTAAACGTCTCCCCGTACTTCCCATGGTGCAGATTAAATTTCTAATTCGTTTGGAATCATTGAGCCTATTCTGCTTATTTTAAAATCGAATACCGCTTAAACCGGTGCTAGCGGGGCGTGTATAGATTCGCAAAATAAAATAAGAGAAAAGTTCAGGGAATGCCACAATCACAAACCGCAGCCCTTCCCAGACCCGAAGAGGATGAGGAAACCGACCAATCTAAACAAGCACAAACCGAACAAACGTACGAAAAGCACTCTTCCCCAAGCGAGGTTATCGCAATACTAAAAGGACTGAAAAACACAAGAACAAAAGAAAACCACATTGCTGCATATGAACATACATATTATAACCCAGTCTCCCGATGTTCTTTCTTTACTGTGCTCTTTGTTTTCAAAGGCAATCTTCTAGAGTTTTTACCTACAGTTATAGGAGTCATCTAGAAACAGCTGCGTCATGTGAACACATCTATGTGTAATATACATTTGTTATTCATAGCTCTGTATAAGGCAAAATTTTTACCTAATGTATTGGCATTTGAGTCGGGGCACAGCAATTCCTCAAATTTTACATGTGCGTCCTGCAAAGACGCAGATCAGCTTTCGCATCTGCACAGTGTGTTCCGATATTTCGCTTATCGCATTAGGACGGTTAAAGTCCTTAGCTATCCATAAATCGCTCAGCGAAGATTCAGATCAGACTGCGCGGATGCGCAGGTTGATCTGAGTCTTCACTGGGCGCACATACAGTCTTGTAGGAAATGTTGTGCCCCGGCGCATTTGTCACGTTCCCCTCGAAAACATGTCTTGTAGGTACTCAATAAATCTCCGCAAATTCTCCAATGAACGCTTCTCTGGAATATCCGCAACAGATTTAGGAAGAAATGAGGCAGCGTTTTTAATGTTCAGCATTTGAAACCAAATAATAAGTGGAATAAGGAAAACTAGGGTAATTAAGGACATTAAGACACATTTCTCTAGCAAAACGATTCCAAAAAGTAATCATAATAGTGAAAACGCTGGTTTGAAAGTAAACAAAAAAAAAAAACTGTTTTAAAATTTGCAAAAGCCTGAAAATTCACCTTATAATGTAGAATCCTACATAGGCTTCTTAACATAATGAAAAATCACCACAATTGGACGCTAATAACATCAAGAAAACATACCTATATAATTTTGACCCCCTTAAACCCCACTTTTATACAGTAAAACTGGGGTTTACAGGGGTAAACATTATTTTTCTTATTTCTGCTCGAAGACATATATTGTGGGTACTCGTTAGAACCGCGGTTCTAACGAGTACCCACAATCTATGTTTTGAGCAGAAGTATGAAAAATATCAGAATTTTTATCTGAAAACTTTCAGTTTTTGGTGAAGAAATTTTCAGTATATTAGAATAGGCGTGTTTGAGTAATGAGCGGCCACATTTTCTTCGCTACAGTACTCTATAATTGTATATTAGACGCAATGTCTATTACATGCAGCAGACACTGACCGGTGTCTGGGCCATTACGCAATCAAATTAATGTACACAAAGGGCCAGACTAGTGCGGCTATATTGGCACGTAGAATAAGAAATAAAGTTGATTTTCTGACGACACAGATAAATTAGCTAATTTCCATAACGACAAGTCGCTATCATTTATATCGACTTCCATAATAGGAGACCATAAATCCCATCCAGAGAGAAAGCTGAAGTCGTGGAAAGGACTATCTAAATAAGCGCATTACAAAAACATGCCTATTCAAATATACTGAAAAGTTAATCACCGAAAAATTGAAAATTTTCAGACAAAAATTCAAATATTTTTCATATTTCTGCTGAAAATATAGATTGTGGGTACTCGTTAGAACCGCCTCGACGAGGCGGTTCTAACGAGTACCACAATCTATGTTTTCGAGCAAAATGAGAAAAATAATGTATACCCCTGTAAACCCCAGTTTTACTATATAAAAGTAAGGTTTAAGGGGGTCAAAACTATATAGGCATGTTTTCGTGATGATATTAGAAGAAAATGAATATGACATCAACTGTTATACTAGTTATCCGGAACTTAGTTGACAATACAATACAACAAATGTTATCTGCTATTTTTGCGGGCGGCTGAGAAAAGGGACCTTAGAACATATGCGAACAGCGAAGATCTACACCAGCTTGCGCATCCGCATTCAGAATTTTCGGTGTTCGCTTACACAATATAAGAACCTTGGAGAAGATATAGAACTAATAGCGACGATCTTGACCCGACGCTTGGCTCAGCAAACAGGTCTTGGGCGTCGCCATTCGTATATGCCCTAAGGGTCTTTTTGTCAGCCTAAATTCATACGCAAATCTTAAAGAGGCAACATCGCTTAATATCAGATCATTACGAAAACACGCCTATTCAAATATATTGAACATTTCTCCACCAAAAACTGAAAGTTTTCAGATACAAATTCTGATATTTTTCATATTTCTGCTCAAAACATAGATTGTGGATACTTGTTAGAACCGCTTCGATGAGGCGGTTCTAACGAGTACCCATATTCTATGTTTTGTTTTTTTTTAGCAGAGATAAGAAAAAATAGTGTGTACCCTGTAAACCCCAATTTTACTATATAAAAAGGGGTTTAATGGGGTCAAAACTATAGGCATATTTTCGTGATGTTGATATTTTACAGCAAGTGAAGGTGAGAAGTGGTCAATCAGGAGTTTACCCATACCGCTATCTGTGTACAAATACCGAAAGGATTGATGCTTGTGCGTTAGAGCCACTGCATTCCACTAACATATCTGTTTTCACTGTCCCCGTCAGTCTGTGCGTCCATCATGTATCTCCATGATTTGGGCATACGTCAGAGAATCTCTGTTGCAGCCATGCGGTTCTACACCAACACAAGTCTGCCATCGTCCATCATCTTAATTTGTTGACTTCTTGGAAGTTATGTAAGTTGACGAATGACTCCTAAATCTCAACACTTACGAAGAAGGGGAGAAACCTATAGAGTCCTAGTTTCTGCATTGTTAAAAATCCTAGTAATACTTAGCAACAAATTGCAACCTATTCCTCACCGTGGTAGATAGTGCTTAAGATAAGGCCATACCGTCAAGGACGGTTATAACGGATTAGTACACATTCAATCTGGAAATATACTTAGTAATCCATAGTCACCCATAGAAATCCCTAGTAATCCATAGTGTAACCTGTACTAGCTTTTTTAACATGTTCCAAAGATTCCTACGCATAGGAAGTAATAAGAAGGGACTGGAATGGTGTATGAGTCCTATCACAGAGAACCACGAGTTGCTATTGGTTGCTAACTTCAGATGGTCCTAAAGCCATCTTCCAGGCTATCAGGTGTGTGGTCATCGTCTACGTAAATGGTTGGGGTCCAGGTGCCCTTTCTTCAGTTGCAATCTATCTTCCAGGAAGTCAACATCTATGCGCAACCTACAAAGACAAACTTGTGTGGTGCTGAACCTCATTGCCCTAGCCAAAGATGAATTGGGGAATGTCAGAGTCATGTTGGAGTTGCAGGAGGAGGAGCTGGACAGGCTAAACACTTATAATAGAAGCTTAGTATACATGAGCGGACTGTTGACTATATGATACCGTGATTGAGCCTTTCGGATCCGTAGCGATCCCTAGTAATGCATGATAGCCTGTTCTAATTTATAGCTCACTGTGACAACACGTGCTAATCACTCATTCGATGTCCGTTATCAGATGTCAGCCTGTCGCAACCTGGATTAGTAGAATTGTGTACAAAAAAGCAAACTTGAAGCCACAGAATGTTGCCTCTATGTAAACAATGGCGGGCATCTATTAAGTATATCAAGACAATTTAATATATTACCTGAGGCCTATTGGGTTCGTATGATTAGTGCATATTTCTCCATGTGGGTTAATCTTGAGGGGAGATGGTTTAATTTCTTCTGTTTCTTCACTTTCGTTCTGGTTCCTCTTTCTTCCCTGCCCCTCTCTTTCATCTCGTTTGCTATCTCTTCTAAATCTCTTCTAGCTCTTTTCTTTTTTTCTCTGGGAGACGACACAAAATGACCCACAAGGGTTGATGTGTCGTTAAACCTCAACACAATCAACAATAAACTTTATTTTTTTTTTGTTCTTCTTTTAATGCATAAGACATATATTCTCCATATCGAAATATCGAAACATTTTTACTATTATTTGTTATTAATATTTACATTGTACTATATATATAACTAAAATGAAGATACGTAGGAAATGCCAGAATCACGAAGCACAGCCTTCCAGAAGCTTCGATAGAGAAGAATAAGAATGAAACAATGACAAAACAAATGGTAAATATAAAAGTTGATCAATCGCTTATAATGTTTCTGTATTCCCAGTCAGAATTCTACCTGACTGGCCGATGATGGCCCGATGTAGATTTACGTAGAATGCTAGCTGGGTTGTTCTATATACAAGAGCTGAGGCTTTTCCTTTTCTAAGAAATCCACTTGAATGTTGACAGTTGATAAATCAACGTGGTTTGAAATGTCTTAAAGACCAATAAACATCACGAAAACATATCTATATAATTGTGACCCCCTTAAACTCCACTTTTATATAGTAAAACTGGGGTTTACAGGGGTATACATTATTTTTCTTATTTCTGCTTAAAACCATAGATTGTGGTACTCGTTAGAACCGCCTCGACGAGGCGGTTCTAAAGAGTACCACAATCTATGTTATGAGCAGAAATATGAAAAATATCAAAAAATTTTATCTGAAAAATTGCCATTTTTAGTGGTAAAATTTTCAGTGTATTTGAATAGGCGTGTTTTCGTAATGTTAAGCAAACGATTAGGGCTGCATATATGCGTACAACGACGATAAAGAATATAGCATACATCCACTCAGCCGAGTAGGACCGAATTTGAAAGTTTCCTTTACTACAGAAGATTTTACAGTTTTACCGTATATGCTATTCTTACCACTCCTGGGCTCTTTCAGCAGACGACAAACTGGTGATTTCGTATCTTTACCAGAAACCAGGATTTGACATTTCATTCAGTTTGTCTTCAATGGGATCATTAACCCATTTTGGTGTCTTGGGAATTCCATTTTCGCTTGAGCCGGTGCTAAGAGGCGCTTAGTAGCCCTGCAAACAACACTGCGGCCATTTTGGATTTCCGATCGGAACGATTTTAGCTATTTTTGATCTACAAGTCATCCCGAGGCTATTTACCAAGTTTCAAGTCAATTGACTTTTTGATTCAGGAGCAGGAACTAAACCATATTTTCAAGATAGTCGCCATGGCGGCCATCTTTGATATCCGATTGGAACGATTTAGCTACTTTTGATCTACAAATTACTTCGATGCTTCCTACCAAGTTTGAAGTCAATTGGCCTTTCGGTTCAGGAGAAGAAGCGAAAAACAGATTTTCGTGGCAGCCATCTTGAGTTTCTGATCGGAACGATTTTAGCTATTTTTTGTCTACAAGTAACCCAGATGCTTCCTACCAAGTTTCGAGTCAACTGGCCTTTCGGTTCAGGAGAAGAAGTTAATAAATATTTTCAGGATGGCTGTCTTGAATTTCCGATCGGAACGAGTTTAGCTAATTTTGATCTACAAGTCACCCCGATGCTTCCTACCGAGTTACAAGTCAATTGGCCCTTCGGTTCAGGAGAAGAAGCAAAAAATAGATTTTAATGACGGCCGTCTTGGATTTCTGATCGGAACAATTTTAACTATTTTTGATCTATAAGCCTACCCGCTGCTTCCTACCAAGTTTCAAGTCAATTGGCCCTTCGGTTCAGGAGAAGAGGCGAAAAAAAGATTTTCAAGATGGCCGCCACTCCGATTTTAGCCATATTTCATCTATAAGTCACTCCGATGCTTTCTACCAAGCTTTGAGTTAATTGGTCTAGGGGTGTAGGAGAAGTAGGTTTTTAAAGCATATTGTTGACGCTGCACGACGCAAGACGAACGACGGACATTGACCAATCACAAAATGTCACACTGAGTACTTAGTGCTCAGGTGAACTAATAAAGGACATTGGTAATAAATGGCTGATCTAAATCTTCGGTGGACGCATGTACAGTCTTGTAGGCAATGGTCTGCCCCAGCTCAGATATCATGTGGCATCCATTTAGACTTGAACAGGATTTTACTGTATTTCTTTTTCGATTGGCTTGTCTCAGGATTATACGGCTTCCTCTTGGGATTTAGCATAATGGCGCATTACGTTAACTAAACTGGCAAATGGATTGTAATTTAAGGCAATAAAAGCCTTCATAAAATAAACAGAAGAATTGTCTGAGGAAACTGTTTCTACGTGTCTTAATCTGATCATATTATGATCCGACTATGCAAATTTGTATAGATGAAATCTGACTCTAAATCGAGTCAAGTCCCAAATTACTTTGTGTCGTCATAGTCGATGTTATACCTGTATTAAAAGAATTACGGTTGTTTATTTTATTTTTCTCTCTCTATTTAGTTTTGTATTGGAAACGCGCCACAGTCTGTCTATGGCGTCACAGTCTATACGGTGAACGATGTTAATAAAACTAAATCTAGCGTTAAACATGCATCAGGAAATAGTATGGCGATTTTCTGATTTTTGTTAGGAACATAAGGACAACAAATCTATAGCCAAATTGTAATGTATTTTCTTTAATACATCCATCTATAAGGAGCTACGTAACTTTTAGAACAGAGCCTGAAATGCAAGAGTCGATATGGAGGTTCCCACGCACCAATAAATAAAGACTGCGACAGAACGTATTAGAGTGGGCAACAACGTAGGTTTTGGAGCCTTATCCCGGTTATACTTGTGCAAAGTTACGACAGATTGTTTTTAGGACAGATGACGGGAGTTATATTGGAATGAGGTCCATGCACCTTCAGTCTTCGTAATGAGGTTTTATTGGTGTTGCTTCTGTTGAAATTCTTTTTCGTTTGTTGCTTCTGTTTTCAAGGAAGGGTTCTTTTATATCGTCGCTTTAGGTTTCAAGCCCCACACTCACTATTGTGTGTTTCTATCATTTGGAGGGTGCAGCTCATTGGCTGTTACCTTCTCTGAGAATTTCCATTTCTACTTTCTAAGTACGAAATAAGTCGTTTCCCTCCACTGTTCCTTTTGTTGTATAGAAACAGCTGTCATAACAACAGTATCAAATCTCTCTATATTCGCCCATTTTTTGAAACAAAACACAAATACGAAAGAGCTTACATGGGTAAATATTTTTGTCTTATTTCTACTAAAAAGCATACATTGCTGGTACTCGTTAGAATCGCCTCGATGAGGTGGTTCTAACGAGCACCAAGATATATGTTTTGAGCAGAAACGTGAAAAATATCTGAATTTATATCCGAACATTTTCATTTTTGGTGGTTTAATTTTCAGAATATTTGCAAGTATAAGATTTTCTTGCGTTGCGTCCTAAGTGTCAATAAACCATTACCAGAATTTGCTTATTCAAATATACTTCAAATTTTACAACCAAAAAATGAAAATTTTCAGATAAAAAAAATCTGATATCTGTCATATTTCTGGTCAAAACATAGATTGAGGCGGTTCTATAGAGGACCCACAATGTATGATTTTGAGCAGAAATAAGAAAAATAATGTATACCCCTGTAAATTACAGTTTTACTATATAAAAGTGGGGCTTAATGGG
Source organism: Anodontia alba (assembly GCA_964016985.1). Lineage (NCBI taxonomy): Eukaryota > Metazoa > Mollusca > Bivalvia > Lucinida > Lucinidae > Anodontia > Anodontia alba. The sequence goes on along the minus strand of OZ024836.1, from coordinate 25,397,630 downwards.
TCAAAATTGAATAGGCATGTTTTCGTGATGAGTTTCCTACAAAACAAACCACTATACAATTAATCCTAAAATACAAGGTAAAACAAGCTATGCACATGATATTTTGATATATGTTTGTACTTCCTTCAGAAATTAAAAAAATACAGTTTGAGATTCCATGCAAGTTATCTGTTAACGTAACGATTGCCATGATATTTCTATTTTCGTATTCGACCTAATTATTGCGCATGCTCCTATAAGCGCACAGTCAAGCAATTTAGTGGTCTTTAGATTACAGCAAGTTTGATTTTACGGCATCTTTATAGAAATGTGTGGGTACTCATTGGAATTGCCTCGATAATTCGAGGCAATTCAAACAAGTGTATGCATTTATAAAGAAAATCAGAAAATAATATCGCATAAGCATAATGAAGTACGCTCCTCATGAAAACTAGTGATCTGCTGATCCTTCATTAAAGTGTGCCCTTATTAGGTAAATATTTTATAACACGTTTTCCCAGTAATTTTGAAAAACCTAAACGCAGTAATTAGGTAGAATTTGTTATTTTCTAAGGTAACAAGAAAAAATGTAACAATACACTGGCTGCTGAATTTGTCATTAGTGTGGTAAAGGTTATATACATGTAATTGATGAAACAATACTGGGGTAAACAGGGGTATGCATTATATTTCTTATTTTGCTAAAAACATAGATTATAGGTGCTCGTTAGAACCGCCTTGTTAAGGCGGTTCTAACGAGCACCCACAATCTCTGTTTTGAGCAGAAATATGAAAAATATCAGAATGTTTTATTTGAAAAGTTTCATCTTTTTTCATTCCTTTAGTTTAATTACTTTGCTTACTTTGCTAAACAACATAGATTGTGGGTGCTTGTTAGATTCACCTTGTTGAGGCGGTTCTAACAAGTACCCACAAACTATGTTTTGTGCAGAAATATGAAACATATCAGAATTTTTTTAACCTGAAATGTTTCATGTTTTGGTGGTAAAATTTTCAGTATATTTGAATAGATATGTTTTCGTAATGGTTATAGCTTAAGATCAGATGGCTGTGCAGATAAATCTCATTTCTCGAGAAACATATCTTGTGCAGAGACATTTCTAATGAGTACCAACAAAAGATATTTTGAGGAGAAATAAAATGTACCAACTACGAGTCGTATAATGTTGTTGTTGTGCGGATTTGTAACGCTACCAGGACCCGAGGTACATCCCAGCTAGCATTCTACATAAATCTACATCGGGCCGTCATCGGCCCGTCAGCTACCATGACGGGCCGATGACGGCCCGATATAGATTTACGTAGAATGCTGACTGGGATAGAGGCAGCGGCGATTGCTATGATGTACATGTATTTGTACAGCCTTGCTTTCATGGATCACCCATGCACACTTGGTGCCGCTGTCTATCACCAAGCGCCGCCCTGTCCACTTTATACTCAACCCAGGGCACGTCGAGTATGAGCCAGGCGTACCAATGGCCTGAAAATTGTCTCGACCCGAGCGGGATTCGAGCCCACGATATCCCGCTTGAAAATCGAGTGCACTAACCACTAGGCCACCCAGCCCACGGTCGTATAATGGTTCAAAAGTATCTTATTTAGAGGTATGGTAACATAATGAAAACCGGTCTGTTCGCTGTAACTCATATTTAGTAAAACTGTTACCACTCTGTATTAAGACTATCAAAGTGATTACTGCTTTACTGTTTGTGCCCTCCGTGTGGAAACCTGCGGCAATTTGTTGTGATTAGAGTAATTAGTGATAGTCATCTCTTCCCACATATACTTCAATTTGGACTGCATATAATATAGCCTTTTGTGTGGTCTCCTTTATTCCGACCAGTTAATTACGTGACATCCATCAATATCCACGAATATTATTAATTTGGAGTGCCTGGAAGCGATTTGTAGTACGACTCGCATCCTTTGAAGTGCCGCAGAAGCTTTCACCTATTCATCCGTATACGGTATTTGCTCTGAATATGTGAACACCTCAGCTTTTCACCATTATTCATTACGAAAACACGCCTATTCAAATATATAGAAAATTTCGCCTCCAAAAACTGAAAATTTTCAGATAAAAACCTCTGATATTTTTCATATTTCTGCTCAAAACATAGATTGTAGGTACTCGTTAGAACCGCCTCGCCGAGGCGGTTCTAACGAGTACCCACAATCTATGTTTTGAGCAGAAATGAGAAAACTAATGTATACCCATGTAAGCCCCAGTTTTACTATATAAAAGTGAGGTTTAAGGGGGTCAAAATTATTTAGGTATATTTTCGTGATGGTTGTGTTTTAAAAGGTGTCTAAATTATGAGTACATGTATGAGTAGTCCGACAGGAAGCCCCTTGGGCCGACATCGGTCCAATATAGATTTAAATTTAATGTTAGCGGGAAACGGATACGCCCTGTAATAAAATACCAATATATCGAACCGACTCAGATAAGGGGGTGGCATCAATTAAATATGTTTTTTGTTCTTGTTCCTCCACGAAAACATATTCTGGGTACTCATTAGATGCGCATCGGTGAGGCATTTTAATGAGTACTCACAACATATGTTTTCAAACAATATTAATACATGTATTTTGGTCCAAAAACGCTAGAGCTATGATGTTTTAATTTCGTGCATGAATGTAATCAGTCGATTTCTTTAAGCACAGCAAATAAAATAATGTACTGTAAAACCCGCACATTTCTATACCTTTTCAGTATAGAAACAAATACTTAAATATATCGATTACCATTCACTATCTTGATTTTGCACGCACAAAAGGAATATACGAATGCGTAGTGTCACAAAAAAAAATCCGTCTCAAGCGATATGCAAACCAGGGGTCAGTGTAACCTACACGTGTATGATCCCGCGTAACCTGGGCAAATTCTTTTTTTAACTGCAACTGATTTAGTTTGCAAAATGATCGAAACAGACTTTTTGCGAGGCGCCAAGGACCTTGCGTAAGAACAGATTAGCCAGAGCGTTTGTATCGCCTATTATATTAAGGACGTTTTTATCTTACTTGTGAATATAATCACCGATACTGGTAAGCTGTTTTTATCCTAAATATCCGGACACCTAAATTCCTTGTCATACCTGTCTTCAGGTTTGAACAGGTCCTGTTTTCTGCCTTGTTTTGTGTCTTAAACTATTATTTATATGAATTGCAAACTGTGTAGAGCAGATCAGACGCCACGTTACGTGGCGTCCGATCTGTCCTACATTGTTTGCTTAGGCCCGTCTGTCTGAATAACTAAGTTGAATACAGTACGGTAGAAGGACAAAAAAAAAAAAAAAAAAAAAAATAGAACTCGTCTGAACTCAAACGAGATACGGCATATTTCTGTTCAGTTCTTGTCTGATTGATAAACTTCTAAAAGAAGCATTTAGCATCAGATCTAATAACGAACGGCCAAGTAAATCAATCTTACTTCTCCGTCTCGTCAAATAATATTGGGTCTTACAAACTGTCTGTATATTGTAGAACTATGTTTACCTGCGCATCCGCGTAATCAGATGAAGGCGTTCTCCGTTTGCCAAACATATTATACAGGGCTTAGAAAAAATATGAACGACTTCCGAACAATCTTATCTCACTCCGCATATGACAAATTCATTTGTTGGCACAACTGACATACGCTAGACATTTCCTTTTGGTTTGAGATGGTTCTTGTTATTTTTGCGCCGACGCACTAAATTAAAACAACCGTGGTGTCTTCTCATCTCGTCTACTAGTCCGATTTCAATAAATCAATGTCGTAATGAAACATTGTTCGTTTACGACAACCTGAAGTTGGCAATTGTCAGATTGATGTTTCGTGTCGTTTGAATTGGGACCTTATGATCAGGCTGACATGCAGAACTCATCAAACGCCTGGTCTTTGGTCGATATACATGTACTACAGTTATACGTATTAAACCTAAATATAGGGACAGCGCACGTTTATTCCGTACCATACTCACACATATCATCACAAAAACATGCCTATATAATTTTGACCCCCTTAAACCCCACTTTTATATAGTATAATCTGGGGTTTACAGGGGTATACATTATTTTTCTTATTTCTGCTCAAAAACATAGACTGTGGGTACTCGTTAGAACCGCCTCGCCGAGGCGGTTCTAATGAGTACCCACAATCTATGTTTTGAGCAGAAATATGAAAAATATCAGAGTTTGTTATGGGAAAATTTTCACTTTTTGGACGTGAAATTTTCTATATATTTGAATAAGCGTGTTTTCGTAATGTGAACACAGAAACTCCTTACTGTATTTGTTCTAAAACTTGAACACGTCTGTTTGACTACCTTGCGGAGCATCTGAAACCTGCCGGGTGAGAGACAAACAATACAGACATCTGATCTGACGCCGCGTTCTGCAGACTGATGTCTGGGCCTACACGGTTTACATGTACTAATGCGTTGCTGTCCAGATCTTTAGTAAAATTGGTACATGTAGCTGTATTCAAAGCTACATTTTTACTGTGTTGATGGACAGCGAACCAACCTAGTATTCTACTGAAATCTATATCTATATCGGACCGTTATCGACCCGACAGGAATTCCTGTCGGCCCGATAATGATCAGATATATATTCAAATAGTATTCTAGCTGTCACTAAGCAAACTTGAGTCTCTGATGCTCGCTGAATAATGTAATGTTCTCGTGCCGACCGCAATTATATTCACGCACGAACGAAATTCGATGCGACAATTCTGTGAAAGTTGAAATTGCTTCAACAGAGAACCAAATATTTCAAAATAAATTGGTGGATTGGTCGAAACGAGCTGATAATAAGCCACAAGTCCATCATTATTTCTGTCTGCAATAACTTTTTTAGAAAAAAAGTTTATGAACGAGAAACGCCTATGACACGACATATGCTATGCAAAATATGGTGGCCGTGGCAAACAAAAAGATATCACGTGATTTGCATCGTGCTAATACACTACCCAGCTAGCACTCTACTTAAGTCTATATCAGACTGTTATCGGACTGACATACATGTAAATCCTGTCGGGCCGATAACGTACGATATAGATTTAGGTAGAATGCCCAAAGCTGTTACATACCCAGGTTTATTTCAGTTTATGGATACGCGCACATGGTGATGTTGTACTTTTTTGCACATGATTTGCACAAACAACAATGATTGAATTAAGGCAGTAAAAGCTTATCCTGCTGGGTAAAACATTCAGCAGACCTTACCATTTTCAAACATATTATCACTGACCCAGAAAATAGGTTACTTCTTGGAAAAATAAATAATAATAAAATGCATTCATCGAGTTGCATATATAAGTATATATAAGTAAAGGACATGAGTTATAAATGGGGAAACTGCTATCCTTTGAGGGAAGAAATCTTTGTCAAACTGTTTTTGCTTCACTTCTGAAAAGTGGTCTTCTCTAAAAGGAAGTATTTGCCCCCTCCCCCCTTCTCCCCCCCCGCCCCTACCCCCCCCCCCACACACACACACCTCCACACTCGACCCGGCCCCCATCCCCCACATCTCTTACAGTTGTCTACCCCGACCCCTTTCGCACTGGAAACAAATTATTTCCTTTTAGCGTATGGATCCCTTTGTTAACCCATTTATGCCTGGCGTCCCATATAAAAGTGATGTTGCATACATAGTAGACATAGATCAGACACTGTTTGAGGAAAATACAGGAATTTCTATAAAACATGAAAATAATAAAAACTGACCAGAAAACCCTTAAACTGGAAATGGACCGATCCAATGAGTTAAGGTAGAAGAATCCACTCGGCTTAAATAGGTTAAGGAACTTGATGAGCAGGACAACAAACAGGAATTCATACATGTTGTCTCCCTTGTATAAAGTAGCAGACATTTAAGCAAAATAGTAGGAAAATTCGACAAACTAAACGTTAATATTTTAATATTATTTCGTAGTATAGAAAAAAAAAACACATAACATTTGAGAAACAACATATACAGAAAGTGCTCTCCATGCATATGAAATTGGCCGCGCGCCGTGATAAAACGTGTCTTCACGTATATGCAAACAGCGGAGGCCCAGCTCAGCCTGCACATCGGCGCAGTCTGATCAGGGCCCTTGCTGTCCTCTATCTGAATTAATGTACAATATAGAATGTAACAATGGAGAGCAAATGTGCTCGAATGACTTTGCGCATAATGCGCGGTACGAATCTGAATCTGTGCATTTTGCATATGTTCGAAGACATCTTTTCGCTTGGCGAGGCCAGGTATACAATATAAACATTTAAAATTTAACAGAATACATATGAGAGCAGTAAAGACAATAGATCTACTAGCTTAATTCCAACGTCTCGAGAATAAATTTTCAAATATGTTTTGTAACTACAGCACTACTGGGTACCATCAAGTTAGAAAACTATTTAAATAGCTCATCAAATTCCTCTTGTTCTTACTTTCACTCTTAACTCTTTCACTGCCACAGGCGATAATAATAGGCTTTTGCAAACAACATAGATCCAGATGAGACGGCTCACTGAGCCGTCTCATCTGGATCTACGCTGTTTGACATTCAGTCTTTCAACTTTACATATAAACTTCTTTCCAAGCGATAGTTTGTTAAAAAAAAAATAAATAAAAATAAACAGACAACAAATGTTGTCTGAAATCGGGCACCGAAAGAGTTAAGCTAGCTCTGACTACTGACAAATTTGTGACAAATAGCTACTTCAATTTTTGTTTCCCAGACTAACGTCCATGGGAATGTGCGAAAAAGAAATCAGACAATTTCTCAAAAAGTGCGCAAAGGCTAATCGCCCTCTTAAATGAGACCCGCCATGCGAAAACCTATCTTAGGCATATATAAAAAATTGAATGTTTCATAAAGCTATTATAAATATATGTTTTGCACCTAGACCCAAGATGCTTTTTAGTGTAGATATTTCCATGACATACTAACGTAATGTACATAAATGGGGAATTGGGTCAAGGGGGTGGGGAAACATATTTCTATAACAACTTTTTTATGAACGCATTCGATATTGCATTTTAAACGGAAGTGAGAAAGAGAATTCAAGTCAGATATACGAGTACCAGACACGCGCAGACTATATTTATTTAGTGTTGTGTTCTCGTCATTCTGATGCAAGAAATATCCCCCATCCACTCCAAAATACAAAAAAAGTAATTTAATGTACATGTGTTAATTAAGGAGTTGTTGGGGAGGGGGGGGGAGGGGGTGGGGGGCGGGGAATGGTGAAGAGAACTGAATTATCTCCCCGTAATAATAAGCCAGAAGCATAAATTGTCCTTTCTCGGTGCTATGATTCAGACATCCGGCTACCGGAATATGAAATAACAACTGAATAATGTAGTTTCTGAAATCAGGTCTTCAACACCTGAGCCAAGTTGGGAAACTCCTCGCCTTACTGCAATATCTCCTTTCATACTCTGCTGAGTTGAGCACGACAAAAGGTTTATAAACTAAGGCCTTTTTTACGCGCGAAACCTCGTCCTCAATTCTGACGTAACTCCAAATTTCAAAAAGTGCCTTAAACCCTCATCACGAAAACATGCCTATATAATTTTGACCCCCTTAAACCCCACTTTTATATAGTAAAACTGGGGTTTAAATGGGTATACAATATTCTTCTTATTTCTGCTAAAAACATAGATTATGGGTACTCGTTAGAACCGCCTCGGGCGAGTACCCACAATCTATGTTTTGAGCAGAAATATGAAAAATATCAGAGTTTTTTATCTGAAAATTTTCAGTTTTTTTGGAGATGAAATTTTCTATATATTTGAATAGGCGTGTTTTCGTAATGTGGTGGTTTATTCTAGTACTGATTGTTCTAAGGCGGTGGTCCCCGTATTATAGTGTTACTCTTTGTTGCTTTGTGGTTCATTCTACGAGGCAATTTCTTTTAAGTCTTGTCTTGTGTTATTTTGTTCTTGTGTTTTTCAGTCCTTTTAGCATTGCGATTACCTCGCTTGGGGAATAGAGAGCTAATCTTAGTATTTTTCGTACGTTTGTTCGATTTGATCTTGTTTGGTTTTGTCTGTTTCCTCTTCCTCTTGGTGTCTAGGAAGGGCTGCGGTTTGTGACTGTGGCACTCCCTGGACTTTTCTCTTACCTTTTTTTTCATATTCGGTCTGCATAGGGAAATGTTGCAGCTAACCACACATAACTACAAGCATAGTGATGAAATCAAGCATAGGGGTCAATGGCGATCTGAAGCAAGATTAAAATAACACCATAAACACGACAACGACAGGGATAATCGTGGTTGTGTTTAAACTGTCTTTTAATCTGGCTTCATAATAATGGCGTAGACCTAGATGAAACTGTTCCTAAAAAGCGAGTTGATAAAGATCAGGGCCCAGTTGTTCAAAGCGTCGTTAGCTTAACGACGTCGTTAAGGGTCATTTCGTTAACTGTTTTAGCTGATCCAATACACAATATTCTGATATTTTTTGCTGAAAAAATGTGAGTAGCTTTTGCACTGCAAAAGCTACTCACATTTTTTCAGCAAAAAATTTCAGAATATTTGCGTATCACTCGATGTAAATTTTAACGAATCGTTAACTAACGACGTCGTTAGCTTTGAACAACTGGGCCCTGCAATGTTTGTCATTCTTCAAGGTCTTTGTTGACACATCAGTAAGTTGTCAATATTTCAATTGTTTTTGGAAAAGAATGCTCACCTCTACATGTACCATTTCCGGAGTATTCAGTAGACCATTATAAACTATGATATTTTTGTTATTTATTATATATTTCAAGCATACTGTCTTAAAAGGAAATAGGAGAAACTTTGCATCATTGGCTATCGACAATGCGCCCAGTAAAGATTATATTCAGACTGCGAGAATGAGCAGGCTGATCTAAATATTTGCTACTCCGAAGGTAATTTTCATTAAAGTTGTCCTTGAAACGACAGAATCCATTAAATGAAATTGTGTTTGTTCATTCGCATTTTGCTTTGAGTGAAGCTGTCGGTGTGTGTTTCCATATCCCACGTTAATTATACAGCTTATACAGTCACGGCAGTGCTGAAAAATTATTTCAGGGTAATTTGTAAGCCTGACATCAACTCCAAACCCAGCGGGATCAACCAAATTTAAAAACAATAATGGGGGCGGTAACCATCCAAATTAACAAACGTTTCGTACGAACGGTCAACACAGACTTACGATACAACTGCGCATACTGACCACGCAGCCGGCAGTTTTCATTGTTTGCGTGTGCGTGAACATTAAAGAATACTTCAAAACCGCGACAATGCGTTCCACTGTCTTAGCCTGCCTTCGCTTTTTACGTTGTCAATGTCGCTTATCATTATTTGGTATTTTCACGTCGTTCTTGCTGCAATGTTTGACAATTATAAATGTTTTAATATCGCGGAGGGATTGCTTGCATGCGAATAAACAGGAACGAAATTCGTTTCTCGGAAATGTTGTAAACTTAATTTTGCCGTTACTCTCCAGGGCAATCTAATATTTGAGCCGCACCGTAAAATAACTGCATTTGGACATGTGTGCCCAGGGAAGATTCAGATCAGCCTGCGCATTCGCGCAGTCTGATCAGAACCTTCACTGGGTGCATATTTGAAAGCAAATTTTCTTCATGCGGATAACAGAGTCTGGTCAGACTGCGCATATGCGCAAGATGATTTACATCTTTTTGGATGCACATGTCAGACTAACGTTTTCTCATGTTGAGAACTATTTAATGGCGCCACTAGAGGTCAATGAGTGGCGGCATGCTGACAATGTACTTACATATTGAAGAAAAATATAATTTTGAATTTACCTTTATCCGAACTTTCCATGGGACAGTCGGCAAATCGACAAACTGTTTCTGAATGTCATTATCTGCTTTGCAGTATTGTCGGACTTCGTTTTCAATGACGGCACGTAAAACGTAAAATTTTATTGAAGATACCAAGATATGCCACAACCACGAAGGACAACCCTTCCGAGGCACCCAAAGAAGGAGAGATTCGAAATAATTAAGAACATAAACGCCACATATGTAACCACAATCGCACAAGCAAAGAAGATTTGCAACAAAAGAACCCCGCATTGGAACGGTCAACACTACAGGGGCCGGTGTGGAGGTGTGTACAGGCGGGGACTGAGGCGTGGGGGGGGGGGGGGTGGGGGGGTGGGGGGGGTAGGAACTAAACCCTGTTTTATTCGTGCTAAACTCAGCCTTAATTCTGATGCAGCTCAAAATTACAAATATATGTTCGGTCCGCATAGGGGTTCTCTACCTCATCTGTCAAACATTCTAATAAGAAAATGTGTAAAAAAAAACAAACCAAAGGGACCAATAGCAATCTGAAAACACACACACACACACACACACACACACACACACACACACACACACACACACACACACACACACACAGAACCACGATAAGGCCGATTACAGACATTGATGGTATTGACAGTCAGGTACCGACAATCTGAAACAGATCAATACGGGAGGCGTCATTTAAACTAAGGACTGACTCACCGTCATGCAATTAAAGAGGGACGCAAAGTTATCAATCGTATTTGTGTTAACAACCATGAATACTTGCCGCAGTATATCCATGTCGTTGCTTATCTTTTTGTAGCGAGAGACAATCGTTTTAGATTGCAGGAAAAAAAAGTCTTGCCAAGAATCTTTCTGAATTTATAGACTAAGATGTCATGCAATTTAAGGTCAGAAAGACCTTCTTGCAGAAGTATTTTCAAAGCAACGTTATATATGGAGACTGGTTCGGAATGACGTCGATAAAATTTCGAAAATGTTTTACATAGTCTATGACTGATGACGTCATATATGAAAAGTGATATTATATTATTGCTTAACCAGTATCATAGTACAGAGAGAAACATATACAAACAAGCATCTATAGTTTGCGTAATTAACGGCCGCTCTGAATCAAACTATGGTCACAAGTTTGCCAAACCACAGCCTTTACGAGGCATGGAAGTAGAAATAAGGAACGGGAGACCATGCAATACAAAACGAGATCATTACCCAATGGAAATTTATCCATGAAACGGACACACGTAAAAGTTACACTGGCGTTATTAGAATCCACTCCACTACAAGCATCAATCACATTGCTACGTTAACGTTTAACATGCTGGGAAAAATTTTCAGCAGATGACGATTGAAATATTTTCTTATTTTTCCTAGGAAACAGGGTTTGACATTTCATGCAAATTGTCTCCATTGAGACAATTTGAATGAAATCTAAAATCCTGTTTTCTGAAAAAAAAGTAAAACTGAATATTATTAAATTGACGTCTGCTGAGTGAGCCGAGAGAGTGGTTACCTTTACCACCCTATATGATGATTTATTTCTTATTTTTCTTAGAAAATAGGCTGTTACTTTCCATGCAAAAGAGATAATCTGCATAAAATATCAAGGCCTATTTTATGGACAAAATAAGATTATATTTCAAAATATCATCTGCTGAAACTTTTACCCAGCGTGCTAAGCGTTAAGAAGTGCATTAGAACTCTTTTACAATCTCAACCGCTCCACCTGAGTAGACTAGCAGTTTAGCAATATCCAAATCATCAACAATCTTTTTTGTGTAATTAGTGAGATCGCAGTCTATGCGTCTACAGCGAAAATATTTTAGGTCTTAAATGTATGTGGCACTTCATGTTACAAATTAGTCTGCTTGCTGAATTGATAACATCAACTTTTCGAAGGCATCTTCAACAGTAGGGATATATTGCGATTCGTCAAAGTAATGCTGCTTTTCAATCAAACAAACCATCGGAATTGTCAATTGCATCAGACTTTTGAACGATATTTTTAGCTCTGTGAAAAGTTTGTGATTATTACCACCGCATCTCGTTTTGAAGAGGTAAAAATAATTGAAGATACCCAGGTAAAAAAAGGGTGAGAGAATAGTCCACAGAGTGCCATAATCACAAACCGCATCCCGTCCCAGACACCAAGAGGAAGAGGGAACAGAAAAACCAAACAAGCGCAAATCGAACAAACGTACGAAACGCACCAAGACTAGTACTCTCTTCCCCAAGCGAGGTAATCGCAATGTTAAAAGGACTGAAAAAACACAAGAACAAAATAACACAAGGAAAGACATAAAACAAATCGCCTCATAGAATAAACCGCAAAGCAACAAAGAGTAAGACTAACACCGGGACCACCGCCTTAGAACGGTCAGTAGAAAAAAACACACCGGGGGATTTAAAGCACTTTTACGGCCAGCCAATTTCACTCTTGGTCCCGATGTAACTCTTAATACAGAAAAAAACATACAAATTCGGTTCGCATAAAGGCTCCCATCTCAGTCAATGCATCAAAGCGAAAACATAAAAATCAATTCAGCGCTATGATAAACAAAGACGAGTACTCATGGTTAATTCTATTGTGTGACAGAGTAAATGAAAACCAATAGTTGAACCACGGCGGGCCAAGCCAAAGACAAATCGTCCAGCCCCAACCCACTGGTTAAAGTTTTACGAAGAGGCCGTCATTGAGTCTGAGGCCCGAACCGTCATCGTGCAATTAAAGGGTGAAGCATAGCCATCAACAGTGATGGGGTTGATAATTGTCATGCCACAATCACGAAGCACAACCTTCTCGAGGATCCAAAAGAAGGAGAGATGTGGAACAAATCATAACAAAACATACGCCACATATAAAACCGAGTAACAGCTTCTGGAACGGTCAGTAGGAAAACTACTAGTGTGTGTGTGGGGGGGGGGGGGGGGGGTGAGGGGGGGAGGGAAGGGTTGGGATTGGGGTGTGTTATACTGTCTGTCTTGATTTGTTTGCTCTTACGCCATTGTGTTGTTATGACGCTCATCGTTCAGCATGCTGGGTAAAAATTTCAATACTATGATTGTTACTTATATGGACATCTTCTATACCATCGTTTGCTTAGGCGGATATGTTTTCGACCAGGTGGACAGCTACACTTTGGATCTCTTTTTTGCTTTAGTGAACAATAAGCTGTGAATATCTTTGTTGCTCAAGTGGAGAGCTGTACTTTTTATCTCTTTCTTGCTTAGGTGAACAACATACCTATGCAGCATTTCTTTGTTGCTTAGATGGACAGCTCCGCGTTATATTGCTTAAGTGAACACCTAAACTGTGACGCGCTTTGTTGCTCAGATAGACAGTTACGGTTTTATCTCTTTCTTGCTTAGTTGAACAATAATGCCCCTGAACAGTTATGTTGTTCAACATTCCAATGTCGCATTTATGTTGTGGTTTTACTGCATTGTTTCATTCTGGCCTCGAACATATATATAGCCGAACATATATTTGTACTTTGGAGCGGCATCAAAATTAAAGGCGATGTTTCATGCAAGTAAAACTGGTTTAAGCCCCCCCACCCCCCGCGCCCCAAGCCCAATCGCTCCCCCACTCCCCCCCCGCCCCCCATACACACATACACGTAGTTTTCCTACTGTCCGTTCCAAGGCGGTTCCTCAGTTGCTGTTCGTATTTCCTTGTACGACTGTGATTTCATAAGTGGCGTTTGTGTTCCTCATCTCTCCTTCCATTGGTGCCTCGGGAGGGCTGTGCTTTTGAGAATCCTGACTTGAATATTCATTTCCAAAACGTTTCCTCTGTTGCCATTCTTTTATATTCTAGCGTCGTTAGTTCTATATATTACGTTTGTTTTGTCATTGTATGATTTTCATCTCTTTTGGTGTCCCCGGAAAGCTTCGTGAATTGAGTACTTCCTGGCTATCTATACTTATCTTTGTTTGTCCCGTTGTATGATGCCATTTCATATTATCAAACCTTTATCCGGTGCCCTGTGCCAACTGAACTGTTATTGTGCCATTTCCGGAGATTCTGTACATTTATGTTTTGTTAATAAACGAGACTTAATGCATTACAACCAGAAAACAGTTCTGGGGAGACAATTAAATGTTATATTTATACGTTCCATTTAAACATTGTAAGATTTATAGAAGACGCCTTTGTTGCATAAACATTATTTCAGTCAAAGTTACAGCTAATAAATATTGGTAACAAGGAGAAACCAACGTAAAGGTAATTGATTATGGCGTCTGTTCTTAATTAACTCAAATTAATCAGACAGACAGGTCTGAGCAAACAGTGTGCAGACTCAGTTCAAACTGGTAAGTGCCATTGTTTGCCATTCGGATAGTATCAACAGACAGGTAGATAATTGGACTTGGTCAAGAATGAGAAAGTACAGTAAGCATAGAGGGTATCCGAATATTCAGGACAGATACAGCTCTTCTAAACGACTACATACGTATTGAACCATAACGTCAGAAAACGGACATGTACGACGGCGAAGATTCAAATCATTCGCGAAGATTTATCAAAATCTTCACTTGGAGCATTTTGGAAAGTCAATAATGCAAAGTTTCCTCGTGCGGACCACGAAGACTCTGATCAGAGTATCTGAGTCTTCGTGTGGGGCATACGTCAGAAGGTACGTGTTCTCACGTTGCGCCTCTATGCTTATAGAAGATACTTAATACAATGTATTATAGAAAGACAAGAATTCTAGACAGAAAAATTGAATTAATTTCCAACGGTTCGATTTAAATGTCGTAAGAATTTCCAAAAATGATTATGTTTGGTGTATTGTCGGTCATTTGGGAATATTGATATCTTATATTAACACTGAAAACGGAGCTCTGCTGGGAAGAACAGGCTGTTTTACTTTATTAAATTTCATGATTGTTATATATATATATATATATATATATATATTGTGCATGTAGAAACAATCCTTTTTTAGGATGAATTTGTGATAGTGTGTATGTGGGTGCTGATATATCTGTATGTGTGTGTGTGTGTGTGTGTGTGTGTGTGTGTGTGGCTACAGTCGAACTTTAATGGCTCAAATATCTTTGGATAATGTTCTAGACATTGTAAATTTGAGCATGGAGGGTGAATCATAGCGTCAGAACAGACAAATAGGGATAAATTAGGGAAGTCTTTTCGATCTTCCGTGAAATAATTATATGCTGAGTGTACTCATTAGAATCAACGCGATGAGTCGCTTCTAATAAGTACACGCAATATACATATTCATGATGCAGTAAGCACATTTTCCTAAAATACACCTTAATAATGGTTTCTTGAGCGATCGGGAGAACTTCCTACAGCCTCAAAATTAAGTTCAAATCAGCCACGATAAACGAGCATTCGGTCATCGAGGCATCGACGGTTTACTGTATCGGGTACCAGTCATCGAGTTCGAGGTTATGTCTGTATCTTTGCCATACTAGTGAGTATATTTATAATGCAAACAGCCTTATGACATGTACGGCCAGAGAAGACCCAGATAAATAGGCTAACCAGCATATTTTGATCAGAGTCTACTCTGGACAATAACATAATGCATCGACTGGGACTACGTTTGTTCCGTATGCTTTCAGATAATTTTCAATTACAGAAGATTCACCTTGTGTTTCTTAGTCAAGGTATCAAAATGTCGTCTTTACAGTTTTGATTAACACTTTAAGAGTTATCTGTTGTAGTTATTATTAGGAAAAGGTAAATACACTGATCCGTTTACGTGAATCCGCAGACTGATATGTGCACAATCAAAATGTTTATTCTTCGTTACCATTAAAACACCATTTAGACTTTTTACAGACGCGCCTGTGTATAGCTACATGTAGGCTTGATATTTCAAGTTTGATTCTTTTTGCCTAGCAGACGGTAAAAAGGATACCGCATTATTTTACTTTTGTACTTGCCCGAACCCTTAACTAAATCCGTATGACTACATAGTGATCTTGCTGAATTCCAAACAGTGCAGTCCTTGGTCAGACTGATGCGATAGGTTTACCTGGATTTACTTCTATTTTCTCGAACAGGTCTGTTCGAATGCTCCAGGTTAGCTGATCTGTGTAAAATGCATTGTTGTAGAGAATAAGTGACACGGACAGTATTTATAGTGAAATGTTAACTGACGAAGTAAATTCAAATAATATCATTACAAAGCATTAATTAATCACTTTAAGCCCTACAGACCAAAATCAGATGCTTTTGCAAACTGTGCAGATCCAGATGGGATGGCTTATCCGTCAAATCAGGCTCTATACATTGTACATGAACTACTCACTTTGACCGACACCATTGCTAGAAAACTGGGTTTTCAAAAAAATCTAAAAATGAAAGTCAGAGATGGAGAAGACCACGACAGAAATTAAAGTGTGAAAGGGTTATGGCGAATTGATATACTTTCTTTGCCTAAACCAACAAGTATATTCGGAGCCTATATAAAGATATTGTGATATCACGTGGTGTACGCTGGGTTTTCTGAATAGTATCAGTGTCAAACGTTGGTTGGTTTGAAGGTGCTTCGGCAGTTTGATGCCGATTCCAGCATTACCGCTGATATTACATCTCTATCACAGCAAACTTAAACAGATGCACTTTTACTTTTGATGCTCTTGTACCATATATTTATTAAACATATTTGTCAGATAGTGTTTACTTTCACCTTAGTTAATTAAAATGTTTGAATATTGAAAAGCCGTTGCTACAATGAAATGAGTTGTAGCGTCGAAAAAAGTAACTGTGGACATGTGCGCTCAGCGAAGATTCAGACCAGCCTGCGCATTCGCGCAGTCTGATCAGAATCTCCACCGAGCACGTCTTGGGTAGCCAAAGATAGAAAGTTTACTCTTGCGGACAACGAAGACTCTGATCAGACTGCGCGGATGCGCAAGCTGATTTGCGTCTTCGTTGGGCGCACACATCAAAGGTATGTATTCTCACATTGCGGATCAAATAGTTAATACACCGGAGTATCAAACACCAGCGAGATCAATATAATGACGGTAATAGAGATAGCATCTAATGGTGTATTTGCACAAGTAATAAAACAGTCTTAACCAAACACCATCACCATTCTGAAAAACCGGATCATTAACCATCAAAGTATCCTGTTAATTTAGTGTTGCTAGAAACGGATTCTCGGCCGAGGAATCAAACACTCTTAGCAAGAGCTCATCTACTTGCTCCTAGTTAACGTTCATCGAAGCATTCAGCCTGACGTAAATATCTTAAACAGTCTAACTCCATAACTGACCATATTTGTCCCAAATTAAACAAAAAATAAATAAATAAAAAAGAAAAAATATCCGTTGATGTGTCTAAAAACTAGTTGATGAATGACAACAGATAAAAGCCCTGAACAGAAACCATATTCTGAAACGTGGGATTTGTGTCTATGCTCAGCCTACCGGCGCAGTCCTTTTTATCTGAATACTTAGAGAAAGTACGGTAGCCGAGAAACAAACTACTTCTTGAGTATGCCAAGACCGTATTTCTTGCATTGTGTGCATCGGAGTAATCCAGCCATTCTGGACAGCAAATCGAGGGTTGGGCGCAAGACTATAGTAACTCAAACATATTTTTGAAACCCTTGCTTAGGGGTATACGAGCAATGGCACCTAAATTTTCATTGTTTACAGAAAGAAATGTTTTAATCTTCATAACGCCTTCATGGTGAGGAGATTAGGTTTAGGGAAAAACAACCATCTGACTTACGCCAGTCTTGCGCTCAACCCTCGAAATATTCTTGGTGCAGAATTAGACAATACTGTAGTTCGGAGCAAACAAATCGCTTTAGAGAAACACTTTGTGCACATCTAGATTATATTGTTGTAAATCGAATATGTCCTACCATTCTGAACTATCCAAAGCGATTGCCTCTCAACAGCAGTCGTCCTTCTCTACGGCAACTTCACAGATCCCAAAGTTTATTAAGCCATTAATGTCTAACGTCCAATATAAGGGACATTTTAAACAGTGAATTTATCCAGATCAGACGCTGCAGAATGCGGCGTCTGATCAGGATCTACACTATTTGCATTAACTACAGAATTTTTATATGAAAGTCGGTTTCCTTCAATTGAAAAGGGACAGAACCAAAGAGGTGAGGTGGAGAAGTCCACCCGGAATAAATGAGTGACCTTTGAATCAACTTTACAAAAGTCATTTCCTTACAACGACCACTTTTATCAACTCAAAAGCCGACTGCTATTGATATGTTGCACAATGATGGAGAGCAGTGAATGACCTGATCGGACTACGGCCATGCACTTTCTGATTTGTTTCTTCACTGTTTGCATAATATCTTTACCTTTACGTCTGGCTGTGTTCAAGTTTAACCCTTTCATCTCTGAGTTTCTTTGAATCTGGTCATAATTAAAGGTCAAAATAGGGACTTCAGTCAAAAATCAAAACAGAATTGTAAACAGTGTAGATCTGCACGAGATGGCTCATGGGTCCTCTAATCAGGATCTAAACTATTTGAGAAGACAATTGCTTTGGTCTACAGAGCTGAAAGGGTTAACAAATATCAATCACCATTAAATGTTTAATTGTCCCTGACTTATAATTGAATTATTAATTCTGTCAATATTCAGTTCACATAGTTGCTATTGGTTTTTATAGCTGAGGTTTTCTTCTGTATGGAAGCAGCAGTGTCTATGAAGTGCTCTCTACTTCGATACATATACCACTTTATATATTACTTAATAATAGATTGTCCGATGAATTGTCATTGATAATTTCGATTTGAGGTTTATGGAATTGTGTTTGCTTTATTCTGATTTTTTTTAATCAAAAAACAATACATTTTTTTTTTAATTTTCCAAAAGTAGCTTAATTTTTGACAAATTTTCCACCTGTAAATAGTAGCTGAATCCTTCTCAAAGTTTCTACCAATAAATAGAAGACGTATGAAGAGACAAGTATTAAAAAACTAGCGAATCGTTTAGCTTCTTTATACCCGCGTTATATATATTAAGCTATCTACCCTTCAAGAATATAGGATGGTGGATGTCTTGTTAAGGAGAGAAAATACTAACTCTTACTCGAAACAAATCAGAGGCAAATCACACACTATCAGTAAAATCAAATGAATAAAATTATCATAACTAGAAATATTATTTTTTACAACACTATTTCCTCAACAATACGCAAGAATAAAGTTAGAGAGGGGCATAACTGACAAAATTAATCCGATCCTTGTTTTCAAAAGTTAATCAGCCTACCTAGGTCAACCAGAGCTCAACATCACGAAAACATGCCTATATAATTTTGACCCCCCCCCTTAAACCCCACTTTCATATGGCAAAACTGGGGTTACAGGGGTATACATTATTTTTTCTTATTTCTACTCAAAACATAGATTGTGGGTACTCGTTAGAACCGCCTCGTCCAGGTGGCTCTAACGAGTGCCCACAATCTAGGTTTTGAGCAGAAATATGAAAAATATCGGAACTTTTATCTGATAATTTTCATTTTTTGGTGATAAAATTTTGAGAATATTTGAATAGGCATGTTTTCGTAATGAATTGTTTTAGAGACATCTTGCTCACAAGTTTTCGTTTTGTTTTTTGTTTTACAGTGGGTCAACAAATCATATATAAATTTAAAAAAAAAACTCATACAATGTATCCGTTCTTGACCATATGCCAAGCTTGACGACGTGACGAACGAACGGACGAACGAATGTACGAACGACTCAAAAGCAATATGCCCCTCCAACTTCTTTGAATTTTGGAACATAAAACAAAACTCTTTAAAATCCCTGGTATCTAATTGGTGTCTGCATAGTGTCTGTATAGTGCACACTGTCATTTAATTTAACAAGTCTAGTCACTGTTTTGCGTATCCATCAGACATGAAGCGACTTTGATCATTATTTATAAGATATTAAACTTTACCCGTCTATCGGCTAATCCAGCAAATGTTAAACCAATGATATGAGTATCTTTGTTTTGATTGCAGAAACTAGGCTTTGATATTTCATGCAAATTGACTCAAATGGAGACAATCTGGTAGAAATATCAAAGTATATTTTCTCGGAAAATAAGATAATAAATCAAACTGTCGTCTGCTGAAAATTTTACCCAGCATGCTAAGCATTAATAATCTGGCCTCATCCTATTGTAACTACTAGATCCTGTTACCTTATCTCATGAATTATGCGCGAAGCATGAAAGCCACATTTTGCATGCTATATTCGAACAGAGAAGCCTGGATCAGCAAGCAAATTCACGCAGTCTAACTGGTGTTCTGCAATAGACTACGGGAATGCAAGGCTTTGATTTCCGTTTTGTGAGAGTGTTCCTTGTTCTCAAGGGTCTTTTTGTTAGAATAATTTATAAGGGTCTTTTCACCTGCAAACGAAGTAAGGCCCTTTGTGTTCTGTATCAAATTTTCTTGTCTCTATTTCAGCTGAATATGCATACACAGTCTGGCATTACGATGCGTCTTGTATCAAATACTGCACGGGTTAAGCAGTCTGACCATCTGAAGACGTAACATCTAGAACATAACTATCACTTAATTAAGACTGATAGAGAAAACGTGTATGATTTATAAAAAAAAAATAAAATATACCTATCAAACGTAGAATAACGCCTTAGTCTTCCAGCTCTTCTATATGTAGTGTTTTTGACGCCAGCAAATAATGAAACAGTTTTGCTTTTCTCTTCAGTATGTCCAAAAGTACAGAAGATGTCCAGAAAGATCTACAATCAGTGATGATAATGCACCAGTGACACGAAGAAGACGTACAAAGAAATCAAGACAAACAGTTATGTACCACAAACCAAGAAAAACAAAGCAACCCAAACGAGCTGATCAATATACTAGACAGTACCCACAAAACAGAACCATCGTGAAATCATGCCTATATAATTTTGACCCCCTTAAACCCCACTTTAATATAGTAAACTTGGGGTTTACAGGGATATGAATTATTTTCTTTTCTTATTTCAGCTCAAAAACATAGGTTGTGGGTACTCGTTAGAACCGCATTGTCGAGGCAGTTCTTACGAGTACCCACAATCTACGCTTTGAGCAGAAGTATGAACAATATTAGAATTTTTTTTATCTGAAAATTTTCATTATTTGGTGGTAAATTTTTCAGTATATTTGAATAGGCATGTTTTCGTAATGAATATGACAAGGAGAGGACAAAACATGATAAAGGCCCACAGCAAGTAAAACCAAGGCAACTCAAAGAACAAAAAAAAAAAAAAAACATCAAAACCACCACCTTTTAAAACAAGGCCTACGGAAGTAGATCGAAATTGCACCGGTTTAGGTCTACTTTTTGTACATCATTTGAAACAATTTAGGCTTATTTCTTTACAAAGAACCCTAGTGTGGAGATTTATTTACTTACCGTCCAAAAGCAGTAGATCTTTTGTTGTGTTTTCTTTTTGAGACAGTGTGTCCGCTAACTTAGGGGCACTGTTTCCGTGCTTTGTCCTATTTGCTGCCTTATTATTGTGTTTGATGTTGTGACTGGCCAGCATTGCAATCGCAGTCTCTTCAGTGTGAAGAGGGATTGTTGTTTCTTGTTCGTTCAAGCCATGTGTATTGTCTGTCATGGTTTTTCTCTTAGTATCATTAGCCCAGCTAGCATTCTACGTAAATCTACATCGGGCCATCATCGGCCCGTCAGCTACCCTGACGGGCCGATGACGGCCCGATATAGATTTACGTAGAATGCTGACTGGGTAGTAGGCCAAGTTCTGTGATTGTTGCTCTTCCTGGATATCCTATATACCATTTGCCGGTGACAAACACAGATCCGGCATGCCCATGGTAATGGACTAAGCTCGCATGTCCATGTCCATGTCCATGTCCATGCATATCTCATGATACCAAAGGGGCTATCAAAAGTGTTTGAAAATTTCAGATGCAAAGAAACTGGGCCATAATCACCTTATTAAACTGCACGAATATACAAGCAAAACCATAGTTAAGACACTCATGAAATGACAAACCTAGGAAGCACAGACTTCACGAGATACCAAAGGAAGGAGAGATGAGGAATAAAAATGATAATACAAAATAACATAATGTTTATGAAACCACTGAAGCAAGAACGAAGAAGAAACAGAAGAACCGCCTTGAAACGGTCAGTAGAAAAACTACTGCGGAAAGAGGGCTGAAACTAGTTTTGCTCGCGCGAAACATCGCACTTTTCCTATGATGCAGCTCCAAACATTAATACATCATCAAGAAAACATGCCTACATAATTTTGACCCCCTTAAACCCTCTTTTATATGGTAAAACTGGGATTTACAGGGGTATACATTATTTTTATCATTTCTGCTTAAAAACATAGATTGTGGGTACCCGTTAGATCCGCTCGGCGAGGCGTTTCTAAAGAGTATCACAATCTAGCGAGGCGGTTCTAACGAGTACCCACAATCTATGTTTTGAGCAGAAATATGAAAAATATTAGAGTTTTTTTTATCTCAAATTTTTTTATTTTTGGAAGTGAAATTGTCTATATATTTGAATAGGCGTGTTTGCGTAATGATACAAACAGAAATAAAATAGAAAGCAAAGTGGGCAGCCGTCAAAGTCCTAGTCGTAGTTGGGATATACCATTAGTCCGTTTTCCTCTGACACGTAACAATTATACAGGGTAATATTAGTTCTGTGCTATAAATAATGGAATTATCTAGTATGGAAACTACTACATGTGTGGAAGGAGGACTGAAACTAGTTTTACTTGCGCAAAACCTCGCCCGTATTCTCTGATGCAGTCCAAGCATTGTTTTAAACAATACAAACAGAAATAAAACAGAAAGCAAAGTGGACAGCCATTTAAGCCCGAGTCGTAGTTTCGATATGCCATTAGTCCTTTTTTCCTCTGACACGTATCAATTATACGAGGTAATATAACTACTGTGCTATAAATAATGAAATTAGCTAGAACGGAAAACCACTGCATTTGCCGTGGAAGAAAATGAATTTCTGGCGCGAGAGACATACAAAGCGGAATGTCACAATGCTTATCAATCAATTTGAAAGATATTGTGTGTACGGCGGGTGCTGTGTTAAGTCCATCAAGAAATATATCAATCATTCTTTTTTATCCCCAGTAATTGGCTGATTACTTTCAATCACTGCTAAGAAACGTCTTATTTACGTGTGGTGTAGGCAAATATTGCGCAAACACATGCTTTAACATCTTCACCTCTAAATTTCTTAAGTAGACTCCTTTCTTGAATTTGGTCAGATTCATTGTTTCAAATTGGGGTCTCAGTCTTAAATCAAAACAGAATGGTAAACAGTGTAAATCCATTATGAGCCGTCTCATCTGGATTAACACTGTTTGTATAGGCATTTGTCTTGGCCTGCAGGGTTGAAAGGGTTTAGAAGACATGTTAGTTTATCAGAATACTGCAGACTATTAAATCTTCTGGTAAAAAGGACGTCCAATAATTTGAACCCCTATATGTATCATATTTGCCTATATCTTACACAGCCCTAGTTAAAGTATTATCAGGATAACTATTTCTTATAGCTCAGCAAAGTACGTATGTTGTGGGTACTCACCAGAATGCCTTCTGGAGGCGCTTCTAATGATTTGTCATAAATAAACAAATAAATAATTAATAAATAAATTAATAACTAAATAAATAAACAAACAAACAAGGAAATAAATAAATAGATAAATAAATAAATAAGTAAATAAATAAATAAATAAATAAATTAATAATATGTTATATAATTTTTTTTTTTTTTTTTTTTTGTTCTTTTAGAGACATCAGGAAAAACAATACTTTTGATACTCCTCTCATCTGGAGTTCATGTACTTGTAATTTATGACACTTTCACAGGAACGGGATATTCTGGTCATCAAGCGGTAAGGTAGCTTGAAGTGCTAATCAAGTTGAAAAGCTGGTTTAGAAACTGCAAAATTCTCAAAAGCATTCTTATAGTGTAGGCCGCCTAATCCCATGTTTTCATGATATATTATTGGTAGAACATAGAAGTACACATTTCAGGGACTTGTTAATGCAATGTATAGTCTAAGCATTCAAAATATGGTTTCTGACCAGTGTCTACATTGATTACCACTCATACAGCAGTTTGTAGACACATCAGTAGTATAGGGTGCAGAGTATACTACCCTATACTACTCACACCTTGAAGCAATACAATGGATTTTTTACTCAAATTTAGGACAAGTGCAGTAAGGAGTCAAGGTGTCCGAATATTTAACTCTTTCGGCACCAGATTTCAGACGACATTAGTCGTCTGCGTTTTTATTTTAACAAACTATCGTTTGGAAAGACGTTTGTATGTAAAGTTGAAAGACTGAATGTCAAACAGCATAGATCCAGATGAGACGGCTCATCTGGATCTATGCTGTTTGCAAAAGCCTAATATTATCGCCTGTGGCAGTGAAAGAGTTAAAATGAATTCGATACACACTTTTACGGTGCGTATCTCCAGTCTGTCATACGCATTTTGGTGCATTCAATTCTACAATGGATGCAAATTTCATTTCCTACAAGATGGCATATGCGCAAAGCAAAAACTCAGATAAGCAAGCGCATTCGTAGTCTGACCAGAGCCTTCGCATGGCACTCTGTGGGTAGCAAAGGCCCGAAAGCGTCTTCCGGCAGTCGGCGAAAACTCTGATCAGCCTACTCTGAGTCTTCGCTGGGTGCATATGCAATCTTGTAGGAAATGCTATGGTCCGGCTTATTTTCCATTGGTAGTACAAGATACAGTTTTGCGCCCAAATATATACTCTGTGGATATAAATCTGTCATGTATAATGAATAAGTTTAAGAAACAATAATGTAATATACGATAGAACTGCTTCAACAGTATATACTTCGTTTAACCGTTTTACATAGCAGCACAAAACAGAGTGCCAAATATTCTAGAAGAGTGTAAAGCAAAAGAGCATTTGACGCCATAGTCCTAATACATTTAAGCCATCCAGTCAAAATAATAATCATATATGAGTTGGGGCACAACATTTCTTAATGTGCATATATAAGATTAGATGCGCCAAACGAAGACTCAGATAAACCTGCGCATCTACACAGGCTGATCTAAGTCTTCACTGTCCACCTGAAGACGATTTTGAGCATTGGCTTCCCATAGAATGCCCTGTGAAGACTTTGATAAGACTGCAGAGATTGATAGGCTCACCTGAGTCTTCACAGGGTGCACGTGCAATATTGTAGGAAAGACTGTGCCTAGGCTCATAATTCATGTGATAAAGATAAACTCGAAGAGAGAGAGAGAGAGAGAGAGAGAGAGAGAGAGAGAGAGAGAGAGAGAGAGAGAGAAACATATCTTTCCGTCTGCAGGACAAGGAATTAACAGAGGAAATATGTTAGAATTCATGAACTCGTCTTACATGGTTTAAAAAGTACCCTAATCCATACAATATTACCGTATATATGCCAAATACTTACACCTGAAATATGGACCTTAAATGTAAAAAAAATGAATATCTTAAAAGCTGCATTTGGAAACAAAGAACACACAAAAAGAACAAAAACTCGGAAACTCGGTGTTATAAGTCCCTCCATAAGCAACTTTGTAGTTTGCGAGGCTGCTTACGGGCTTAAGTGGTACTCGATTTTCTAAGTGACAAGAATGGTCTCAATGATCCCAATAAAGGAAATAAAAAATATAATATGCACTAAAGTGAAGTACGTTGCGCCGTTTTACGGCCTCATATGATAACTTGATGATTTACTTAAAACTCAGTAAACACTGTTGTACGGCATCTGATTTGGGTCAAAACTGTTTCTAAAATATGTGACTAATAGTATAAACGGTATGTTATGCGGCGTCCGATCCGAGTCAAAAGTGTTTGCTCAAACTTGTCTGTCCAAATACTTAGGATAAATACGGTACGTTTCATCGTTTTTATTGTAGTTAAAAAAGTAACAATTCATGTAAAGTCTGGGACAGAGCAACAGGACCGATCAAACCATACTTATGCGTTCAGAAAGGTGATAAAATTAGTAGTGTCAATCTAAGTGTACTAGATATTCTTTCATTTTCTTTTGGCATTTAAAAGTAATATATTGACGATTTACAGCAGTAGGATCATATGACCTGGTGTTGAAAATTATTGTCTTTACGAGCAGTTAGGCAAATTAGACTAAGCAGTTAGGGCAAATTAGAATAAAGCAGGGCGTTTTCTGACTTCCGCTTTGATCTTCAGCACACAAATGCCTTCCGATAAAGGGGACTGTTCTAAAAGGAAAAACTTGCTTCCATGGGAAGCAGTATTTTTTCCTTTCGGAGTAGACCCCTTTTCAGAAGGAAGGCAAAACCATTTTGAAACAATAACCTCAACTGTGAGCGTATAATTTCCCTAAGGCTGACCTATAAACATTCTTCTCCTTATATAGTTTATGATTCGCTTTTTTTCGACCTATGCGTAATGTATTAGATTCATTGTATTGGCAAGGAAGAAAAGCGACGTGAGATAAAGGATATGAGTGAATAGAAAGAAAGGCAACTACCTATCACCTTCGTCCAAGACATCAAAGGAAACGAAGGACGCACTCAAAGCAACGGCACCACAATCAAAACACTACGAGCAGAAAGTCAAAGGGACAGTTTCTATCCTACAATTGGCCAAACGACTATCCAAAATGAAATTTGCACCAGGACATACATGCAAAGATACACAATGACAGAAATTGCAAACCACAGCAGAAGCACGGCTTTGGAATGGTCAGTTAAAAATACTGGGGAGGCTTCAATCGAGTTTACGTGGCCACAACTCTCGCCCTTAATTCTGCCGTGGTATATACAAGATATTTTTAAGTCCGCATGAAGGGTTTCTAACTCATCAGTGCAACAACTCCGAGAACATTAAAATCAAACGAATACAGAGATAAAACAACGATGAGGACTCAACAGCAAGAAGTAACTGAAATGCTGAAGCAAATTAAAGCCACCATTAGGACTCCTTTGGACCCGACCAGAGCCAGAGCATCAACTGACTTACTTAAGTCTTTAGGCCCGGAGCCGGCCCGACCCGCCAGTGTGCAACCAAAGAGGGAAGCAAAGTCATTAACCTTGATTGGGTTAATAGCTACCGTCTAGCTACCTTACCGCTTGATTGCATGTAGTCTGTCGTATTACATTTATGTTGGTCCTATTCTTTATATATCGAAGACTGACTTTACGAAATTGAGTATTAAAATCATTGCAAGCATATATTTCTCTGAACTTTTAAACTAAGTCACCATAAAATTCAGATTCCGATAGGCCTTGTTGCAGAAGAGATTTAAGTCAAACATTTGATTTAAAAAATATAGAAAAGTTTTGCGGAGTATATGGTACCGACAATCCTGATTTAGAAATTTAACAGGCCGTAAGATTTTCTGCTATTCCTATAAGTGGGTGGAGGAGTGAGGGTAGGGGGACTTTTCTTATTCATTTTTGCTTTTTTGTGCCCAAGGCTTTTCAAAAAAAAAGAGATTTACTCTAAAAGGAAATACTCTTTTAGAAGGAAGGCAAAACCTTTTTGAAACAGTGACGTTCCCCGAAAGTGTTAAGGATGAATTATAAATTTCTCCCTAAGTATAGTTAATCTTTCGCCTTTCTTCACATTCCTTCTTGAATAATGCATACATGTACCTTATCTGTTTTATTTGTTGTGGTTACGAAGGAAAACGACGTGAGGTGTCGGAATTGGACTGAAGGCTTTACGGAACTCTGACAGACAGCACACTTTCCATTAATTTTTTATACTAGCTGTGTGCAAGCATCTTCTATAGATATAAATGTATCCTAATGTATCTGACTTCCGATTCATTGGATTTCAGTTACCCAGAATAAAACATAACGTGGCAATTTATATAGCTATAGTCTGACTGAAAGTCGTACTATACACCAGCTAGGTTTGGTATCTATATGACAGGAGCGATTGCCTGAAATTCTATGAACCTCTAGGACTGATTTGGATTTACGCTGAAAAAAAAATGACATAATAATAATAATAAAAATAATAACAATAATAATAATTAGTATTAATGCAGTCGTTTTCTGAATTGGACATCCCTTTTTTTTGTAATTTATCTGTTTTTCCCGTCTCTAAAGTCATATGCGAACTGTGATGTATTTATAAAGTTCTTTTACGGTACCCGTTAGCTCCTTTGCGGTCCAAATCTTATTTCTTCAAAACTTTGAAGTTTTTTGTTTGTTTATTTATTTGCTTATTTATAAGATATTTGTAATTATAAGAGTACATAAAGCTTATAGATTGACAGCAGAATTTAGCGTTATCTGCGTTAGAAGTGAGCTATTTTCAGTAGTTACTAGGTCGGTAGTATCAAGATAACGAATTGCCAAAATGTGGTATATTCATACTGGTGGCGGTTAGGCAACCGCCCCCAATAATAGTGGTTAATTCTAGGATGGTGGCCAGTACATGTACATGGTGACCAGGCTGTCCTTACCGGACCTTATTCTATAGAGATGGTATAAAGGGGTCTGCTGAGGACATTGGACCGCATCATGTGCCTCGTGTAACCAGACTTTAATGGATTTAATTGTAAAAATGCTGTTTGCACAGCTGGTTAAATTATTATTCATCCTTTGTTAACTGCTATCTATTCACCTTCACCTTCTCTACATACAGTCGACTCTCGTTATCTCGAACTCGCTTATCTCGAATAACCGCTTATCTCGAAGTGAAAATCTGGTCCCTGTTTTAATACAGAGATCTACCAACAAACAACAAAATATTGTGGAAAAGAGGAGAAATTGCTCCTTAGGAGCAATTTCTCCTCTTTTCCACAATATTTTCAATATATCTCTAACTTAAGAGTCAAATTACATATTCATTCTGTTAAAGGTGGTTGTTCGATTAATTGTTTTCCTCGGTTCCGCAAATCTGATATGTCGAAGTACGGATATCTCGAAGTATTTTTCCCCATGGGCTTTAAAGCCTTCAGAAATTCTGAAATAGACACTTATCTATTTTATTCCATTCTAAAATGATAATTGTTCTGCACAAAATTTATTTCCGTCTGTTTGATTATATGTCTAAGTATGTCTGCCTGTCTCTGTTATTCACTTTATATCCCTTTCTCATTATAAAATAAGTAAAACATCCTCAAACCACAAGAATCAATGGCAAAGTTATTCTTGGAGAATTTTAAGTGTCGCATTTCTGGCTTGTTTTCAAATTCGGGGAATATTAATACTTTTAATAAATGACAGTTCAATGTCTAATCCATCATATCATTTGAAGCCATTTCAAATATTTCTCTTACGCGTCAGCTTCTCTTCTTATACACAATTGTCTGTGTCAGTTCCTAAAAGTGCGCAATGCACTTAGGGTTGGCAGCTTCTCATGTCAGTTAAAAGGAAATGGATACTCTAGCAAAACAATTATATATCCATTCTGTAAAGAGATTTTCTCTAAAAAGAAATAATTTGCTATGGAAGCGGATTTTTTTTTTTTTTTTTTTACTTTAAAAGTTTTCCTCTTTTATGAAGTATTTGATGTACAGCAAAGCAAAGAAGAAGTGACAGAACGTGATTTCCATGGGGAAAATTGATGACAAATCTACCAGCTGTATCCACTCTTCTAAAATACAAGAAAATGGCAATCGCGAGAACTGACCTTTATGTCATATGATGACAATTAAGAACCTGATCAGTGTGCGTATCGCACGGTCTGGTCAGGACCTTCTTTGACCGCTTTGACTCATTGGAAAATGCTTACTGCTTGTGTCGATGAATAGGACAGGTCCTCGTCAGAATGAATGGATGAGACTTCGCTGTTTGCATACGGCAGACGGACCTATTGATCAAGCTGCTCATCAAATATCAATATCAAAGGGCTGAATAGCCCTGTAATGACAGATTCTATGAGAAACTAATAAATTCCCGGTATCATTCTCCATTTAAGTTTGTGAGACGCTTCTTCGTCGAAACAAACGAGCTACAGCGAACAAAAAAGGCGCTGATCAGCCTGCGCGTCCGCGCAGGCTGATCTGCGCCTTTGTTGTTCACACATATATTAAGGAGGGTTTTCTCAGCGACTCTCGCCATAGATCAAGCACAAGTTGCACTACTTTTGTATGGACAGCTCTTCAATGGCGTACTAATATACACACACTGAAACATTGGGTCTACTTTTGTGCGCGGATAAATACGAAATTGAATAGTGGTCAAAGTCACTTTCTCTAAAACCGTGCATGGCAACGAAGAATGACAGATAGAATCTGTCATTAATTAATTCTTCAATATGGGCTTCGCCATGCGACAACGTATCTTCAGGTTTATGCAGACAGCAAAAAACAAACTCAGCCTGTGCATTCGCGCAGTCTGCTCAAGGCATTTACTGTCCGCAAATAGAATCGTTGGATACAAAATAATGTATGAATGGGGAGCAAAGGCCCGGATGATCTTTACGCATGTGCAGTATAATCTGAATCTGCGCGTTTTGCGCATGTTTGAAGACACCTTTTTTCGCTTTACGCGGCCCATATATTGGTCTGCCATAAAATGTTTGACCTTATCAACTGCTGTATTTACAACTAAAATGCAATAGACACTTGATGTAGGGTTTTAGACGTGTAATACGAAACTTCATCACGAAAACATGCCTATATAATTTTGACCCCCTTAAACCCCACTTTTATATAGTAAAACTGGGGTTTACAGGGGTATATATTATTTTCTCATTTCTGCTCAAAACATAGATTGTGGTACTCGCTAGAACCGCATCGTCGAGGCGGTTCTAACGAGTACCCACAATCTATGTTTTGAGTAGATAAATGAAAAATATCAGAGTTTTTTATCTGATTTTTTTTTTCATTTTTTGGTAGTAATTTTTTCAGTATATTTAAATAGGCATGTTTTCGTAATGTACAGAATATGGAACTAACTTGGCAAACACATGTTACGGCTATTCAATTTCAGATTCAGGTAGCGGAATGTACTTTAAGAGAATGAATCAGCTTTCGGAGTGGGTAACGACGTCAAAATTATGCTTGTGTTAACTTCTGAAAATGAGTCTAATCCAAAACAGTGAAGAATTTGCTTGCAATTAGGTGAATTTTTTATTGCAAAATATATATAAAGAGCTCCGTGTGTAAGAAAACACCAAACATGTCTGGCTTGTACAAATGGCAGACAATCTATTAAGTGGCCACGGTCCTGCAGAGCGTCACAAATACGTGTAACGTCGAACTAAACGATGGATGCCAGATTATAACAAGAGACCCACGGGCCACGGGTCGCTCACCTGTGTGACATAGCCACTGCAGACAGGCAGATGTTATACAGCATTTTATCAATCCTGTCATCGCAACTAATGAAAAGATCACCATTAAAGCAGTTCTTAATTTTGAAGAAGAATATTATATATGGCATGACAGTCAATGGGCTATGATCATTTAAACAAACTCTCAATCACATTTCAACAGTAGGATCAATGTGAAATTTGGTGGCAATTGCCTAAGTGGTTTCTAAAGAATCATGATTTTATACATGTAAAAAGCACAGTGGCAGGGAAATATAATAAACATAAATAAGATGGCAGCCATCTTGGATTTCCAATCGGAATGATTTGAGCTACATGTGATCTACAAGTCACCTCGATACTCCCAATGAACTTTAAGTCAATTGTCTTTTCGGTTAAAGAGAAAACGTTCTTAACAGATTTTCAAGATGGCCGCCATAGCCGAAATTTTGGATGTCCTGTCGCAACGATTTGAGCTATTTTCGATCTACAAGTCATCCCGATGCTTCCTACCAAGTTTCGATTCAATTGGCCTTACAGTTCAGAAGAAGAAGGGAAAAGTAGATTTTCAAGTTGCCGTCATCTTGGATTTCCGAACGGAACGATTTTAGCTATTTTTATATCTACAAGTTATCCCAATGCTTCCTATCAATTTTTCATATCAACTGACCCATTGGTTCAGGAAAATAAGCGAAAAAAAAGAGTTTCAAGATGGCCGTCATGACGGCCATCTTCGATTTCCGATCCAAACAATTTAAGCTATTTTAGATCTACAAGTCATCCGAATGCTTCCTACCAAATTTCGAGTCAAATAGCCTTTCAGTTCAGGAGAAGAAGCGAAAAATAGATTTTAAAGTTGTCTGTCATGGCGACTATCTTGGATTTCTGATAGGGACTATTTTAGCTATTTTTGATATACAGGTCATCCTGATGCTTCAAACCTAGTTTAAAGTCAATAAGCCATTCGGTTCAGTAAAAAGGCGTGAATAATAGATCGGCCATCTTGGATTTCAAATCGGAATGATTTTTAATCTATAAGTCACCCCAATGCTTTCTACCAAGTTTCAAGTCAATTGGCTTTTGGGTTTAGGAGAAAAAGCGAAAAAAATATTTTCAAGATGGCCACCATGGCGGTGTAATGACTAAGTTAGAGAATATATTATTATTGGTGTAGCAGTCAATATTCGGTACACGTGCATAACTGTCATCTAAAACTGTTTGGTCTCTAAAGAAGTCATTTAATAGATTTGCTTTGTCTGTATCGTCTGAGTATACTCGACCATCTTTTTCCAAAGTCGGAACAGAAGATTTCGTAGAAGGAGATATGAAAGCTTTTAGAGTGGACCACCAGTCTTTAGATGACAGGGGATTTGTTTTTAGTTTGTTTGATAGCTCATCAATAAAGTGTTGTTTAGATAAACGGATTGATTCCGTTACTTTATTTCTAAGTTTCTTAAATTTATTCCACAATCTGGGCGTATCAGTTTGCCTTGCTTTATGGTATGCACGTTTGCGTTTCCTTATTAATTTACGAATGGCAGTGGTTATCCAAGGTGGGTCGGATGGTCTTATTCTTATGATCTTGTTTGGTATGCATTCAGCTACTAGAGAGTTAAGGTGGTTTGTAATATTAGTGGCATGGACATTGACATCTGGATCTGATAGCGAATCCCAGTCTGTATCGAAAATTTTGTTTCGTAACTGGTCGTAATCTCCTCTGTCATAACTCCAAATGCGACGTGTGAATGATTTCTTTGAAGTCTTAGAATACTTGAAGACGCCATAAACCGGACAGTGGTATCGCATGTCTTGATGGAGAAAAGGTTCTGCTACACCACTATAAATAAGGTTACCTTTGTCACTAGTTAAAATAAGGTCTATGAGAGAGGATGAGTGTTCTGTGTAATGGGTTGGTTCTGTTATAGTCTGAGAGAGGGAGAATTGTTCACAAAGCTCAGATACCTTACGGGCGGTTTGGTGACTGAGCATGTCGAGGTTGAAGTCTCCTGTAATGATGATGTTGTTTATTTGTGTGTCCATAGCAAGTGAAATAGAATCTTCTATGCTAGAGTGGTATGACATATCAGAATTCGGAGGACGATAGAAAAGGCCAAATAATATTCTTATATGGTTAAGCTGGATCTCAATCCACATGCATTCTGTATCTCGAGGTTCCAAATCATACCTTCTTTTGTGGTAAACTGAGTCCCGAATATATATCATTACGCCACCATGGCGGTCTCTTGTCCTGTCCTTACGTTCAGGTGGTTTGAAATTGGGTATGAGTAACTCAGAGGTCTGAATGTTAGGATGGAGCCAATTCTCAGAGAAGGCCAAAATATCAAAGTCAGAAATTTCGGCAGATAGAATATCAAGCTTGTTTGCTATGCTTTGTACGTTGTAATGTATGAAGGATAAGTGTTTAGAGAGGTTTGACGTATTAAGGAAAGAGAAAGAGTCATGTGATGAGCTAGAAGAACTAGAGATGGAGGAGGTAGTAGAAGATCCGGGGCCTGGATTGGGGTGTACATCTCCACACGCAAGAAGGAGAACCCATAACCAAGTAACAAAAATTATTGTTGCACCTGATATTAAGCAACCGTGGACAAAGTTGATATTATTTACAATAGTTAGTAAGTGTTCCTTACCAATGGGCAGTTTTCTTGTTATCACAAAACCGTTGCTGTGGTCGTGTTTAAGGGAAGCTGATTGGATGTGTATTAGAAAGGACGATGTGGAAACGGCATTAAAGCTTGAGGGAAGAAGGAAAAAAAGCTGTAAAAATATTGAGAATTTCCAAATTGGGGAGTACTTACGTTAGAACGATTTTAGCTATTTTTGATCTACATGTCACCCTGATATTTCCTACTAAGTATCGAGTCAACTGGCCCAGGGGTGTAGGAGGAGTAGTCTTTTAAAGCAATTGTTGACGTCGCACGACGGACGACGGACGACGGACATTGACTGACTACAATAGCTCACCATGAGCACTCCGTGCT
The DNA here is from genome assembly GCA_964016985.1 of Anodontia alba. NCBI lineage: Eukaryota > Metazoa > Mollusca > Bivalvia > Lucinida > Lucinidae > Anodontia > Anodontia alba. The sequence goes on along the minus strand of OZ024836.1, from coordinate 25,363,598 downwards.
CAGGTGAGCTAAAAGCAAGCTTTAGTATTTATGCCGTGGGCGCGATCTTTTCCGAAACGTCTATATGCGGTATATATATTCAATTCAATCAAATATTTTGTTTGAGAACAGCGATCAACTCTTTTTAAACACGTGAGTCATTAGCGTGGTCAAGTGGTTTGCGCTTCTGTCTTCGGATAATGAGATCGGGAATTCGAACTGAAGTGACGTATACTCATAATTTCAATACCCGCCTATAGGTATTCAGCTTATGAGTATAAGATACTCAAGTTCATAAAACGTTTTACATATATTATAACCAGATTGGACTGACTCATATGTCATTGTCTTAGCAAAGAACCAGTATGATTTCTCTGTAATGGCAGCTGAACCCTACTTGGAGCCAATCTACAGTTGCATTCACAGTTAACACATGTAACAGCAAACCATAACCGTTCAATTTAGTTGACGCACATTTCTGCATTTAATGAACTCCAAGAATGATATATTAGACGGTTATATTTTGAACGAGAACTATCTGTTGGAAAACAAATGTTATGGCAAATCAATGGTATTCTTTGTGTGTCTCAGAATGCTGCTAAATGAGCAAAGCCCAGTGTTACAATTAACAGGTTTCTGTCCTACAATGCACTATTCTGTCATGTCATGTTTGACTTAGTTTAAATTAAAAAAAATAAATAAAATGTTTCATATAATTTTGTTTAAGTAGCCTTGTCAGTCCAGTTTTGTTATAGTACTATTATAGAAACCGTGAGCGGAAACAGTTTCTCACGTGTGAAATGTAATCAAATTATTTTTAACTAGTCTTATACATTATTTATTTATTATTCTAAAATGGTCCCAAACAAATCATACTGGAGAGAACAATTTGAAATACTAATTATCTAAAAAAAAAAATTTGGATTTTGCCAGTTTTGTAATAGGGTTGTATCAAATAATGCATGAATCTTTTGTTCATTTGTTTTCGATTAATCAACAAAAAAAATGTAAGAGAAAAGTCCAGGGAGTGCCACAGTCACAAACCGCAGCCCTTCCAAGAAACCGAGAAGAAGAGGAAACAAACAAAACCAAACAAGCGCAGATCAAACAAACGTACGAAAAGCACTAAGATTAGCCCTCTCTTCCCAAAACGAAGTAATCGCAATGCTAAAATGACTGAAAAACATAAGAACAAAATAACACAAGACCTGTCGCCAGACAGGATAGCTCGCCTGAACTCGCGCTTATCAATGAAATAAAAAAATAAGACAAGGACCTTAAAAACCCTGATCATAATTAGTGTTTTGTGTGTGTGTGGGGGGGGGGGGGGTGGGGCGGGAGGGATGGAGGGAGAAAGACATGGTACTGAATATAATTTTGAATGAATATCTTCCATAGCTGCTATCTTTATACCAAATATAAATAGTATGATTTGAAAAGTAGCTGAGTAAATAAAAGACTTTATGATCCTTGAGGTAAAACTTCAACACAAAATTTCTCAGTTCGTGAACTTGACCTGCAGGTCATAGGGCAGGAATAGTGCGAAATAAAATTTTGGAGCAATATCTATAAGCATGCCAAATATAAAGTAAGTCTATGCAAGGATTTAGAAATTAAGATATCTTCAAAACTTAGATGCAAAACTTTAACATAAAATTCTAAGTCTATGACCTTGACCTCTAGGTCATAAGCAGGGGTTGGAATGGTGCCGGATAAATTTTGGATCAATATCTATAATCATGACAAATATAAAGTAACTCAATGCAATGATTTAGAAATTAAGATATCTCAAAAACTTTGACATAAAACTTTAACATAAATTTCTAAATTTGTGACCTTGAACTCCAGGTCATAAGCAGGGCTGGGAATGTGCCGAATAAAATTTTGGATTAACATCTATAACATCTGTAATCATGCCAAATATAAAGTAACTCCATGCAAGGGGTTAGAAATTAAGATATCTTAAAAACTTTGACGCAAAACTTTAACATAAATTTCTGTCTGTGACCCTGACCTCTAGGTCATAAGCAGGGGTGGGAATGGTGCCGAATAAATTTGAGATCAATATCTATAATCATTGAAATACAAAGTAACTCCATGCAAGGATTTGGAAATAAAGAGATCTTACAATTTTTGACGCAAAACTTTAACTGAAATTTCTAAATTTGTGACCTTGAACTCTAGGTCATAAGCAGGGGTGGGAATGGAGCAGAATAAAATTTTGTATCAACACTGATAGTCATGTCAAATATAAAGTAACTCCATGCAAGGATTTGGAAATTAAGAGATCTTAAAAACTTTGACGCTTAACTTTAGCATAAATTTCTAAGTCCGTGACCTTGACCTCCAGGTCATAAGCAGGAATAGGTATAGTGCCAAATAAAATTTTAGATCAATATCTACAACCATAGCAAATATAAAGTAAAATCCATACAAGATTTAAAAAATTAAGACTTTATCGCAAAACGTTACATAAATTTCTAAGTCTGTGACCTTGACCTTTAGGTTATAAGCAGTAGTGCCAAATAAAATTTTGGACCAATATCTATTGTCATAACATACAGTAAATCCATGCAAGAATTTGGAAATTGCTCGTAATAGATCTTAAAAGCTTTAACATAAAATTTCTAAGTCCGGGACGTTGACCTGTGGGTCATAAGCAGGAATGTGTATAAGGCTCAATAAAATTTTGGACCAATATCCATAATTATTCCAAATATAAACTAAATCCGTCAAAGGATTTAGAAAATATGAGGTCTTAAAACTTTGACGTAAAATTTTAACAGTTTGTTAACGCCGACGCCGACGCCGGCGCCAACGCCAACACCGAGGATAGTGCAATAGCTATTTCTGTACTTTCGTACAGGTAAGCTAAAATCTTAAACGAAAGTTTTAACATTTAAATTGTAAGTCTGTGGCCTCGACCTCAAGGTCACAGTCATAAGTGCTGATGGTGCTGATAAAAATTTGTGACCAGTATCTATCATGAAACCCAATAGGAACTAAATCCATCATGTAGTTTAAAAGTAATGAGATCCTAAAAACTTTGACATAAAATTTTAACACGAAAATTCTAAATCTGTAACCTTGACCCTTTCAAGACCTAGGGTAGTGGGGATTGTACTGCGCAAAATTATAGACGACCAATATGTATCATCAATCCAAAGATGAATCAAATCGATGGTAAGGTTAAGAAATAATAAGGTCTTAAAACTTTAACAAAAGCTTCAACATTTAAATCATTACGAAAACAAGCCTATTCAAATATATAGAAAATTTCATCTCCAAAAACTGAGAATTTTCAGATAAAGAATTCTAATATTTTTCATATTTCTGCTCAAAACATAGATTGTGAGTACTCGTTAGAACTGTCTCGCCGAGGCGGTCCTAACGAGTACCCACAATCTATGTTTTTGAGTAGAAATAAGAAAAAAATGTATACCCCTGAAAACTCCAGTTTTACTATATAAAAGTGGGGTTTGAGGGGGTCAAAATTATATAGGCGTGTTTTCGTGATGTCCTAAGTCTGTGACCTCGACCATAAGGTCATGGTTTTAAGTGCTGATGGTGCTGATAAAAACTTTTGACCATTATCTGTCATGATACCAAATAGGAACAAAAGCCATCATTTAGTTTAGAAGTAATGAGATCCTAAAAACTTTCATGTAAAAATTTAACACGAAAATTCTAGGTCTCTGACCTTGACTTTGACATGACCTAGGGTAGTGTGGAAAGTACTGCGCAAAATTTGGACCCGTATGTATCATTACATCAAAGATGAGTCAAATCGGTGGTAAGGTTAGGAAATAATAAGGTCTTAAAAACGTTAACAAAAAGTTTAACATTTAAATCCTAAGTCTGTAACCTTGACCTCAGTGTCACGGTCATAAGTGATGATGATGCTGATAAAAACTTTGGACCAGTATCTTTCATGATACCAAATAGGAACTAAATCCATCATTTAGTTTAGAAATAAACCTTGACCAAAGATGAATCAAATCGGTGATAAGGTTAGGAAATAATACTTTAACGAAAACTTTAATATTTGTGGACGCCGACGCCACCGCTGACGCCGAGGGTAGTACAATAGTTCTCCGTGAACGTTGTTTAGGCGAGCTAACTATTTAAGACATAAAACAAATAGCCTTGTAGAATAAACCACAACGCAACAAAGGGTGAGACTAACACCGGTACCACTGCCTAAGAACCAATCCGGGGGATGTGTGTGTGTGTGTGTGTGTGTGTGTGTGTGTGTGTGTGTGTGTGTGTGTGTGTGTGTGTGTGTAGGGGGGTGGGAGGTGATGTGGGGATGGTGGTTTAGCACTTTTACAGCTAGCCAACTTGACCCTGGGTCCCGATGCTACTCCTAATACAGAAATACATAACAATTCAATTCGCATAAAGGCTCACAACTCAGTCAACGCATCAAAGCAAAAAACATAAAAATCAAATTGATCACAATGATAAACAAAGACAAGTACTCATGGCAATTTTACTGTGTACCAGAGTAAATGAAAACCAATAACTGAGCCACGGCGGGCCAAGCCAAAGACATATCATCAAGCCCCAACCTACTGGTTAAAGTTTTACGAAGAGGCCTTCACTGAGTCTGAGGCCCAAACAGCCGTCGTGCAATTAAAGAGTGAAGCATAGCCATTAACAATGATTGGGTTGACAACTAGGCATGCAGTCTGCCGCTTAAACATTTATTAAAATTTTCTTGCAGCCATTTATATTTTAAAAATTAAAAGGTGAAGTCAATTTAGCTTTATCAGCAAAAATGGATTGTGCCTCATATGATTCCGTACCCTGAAATGCTTACGTTTTCGAATATCCAAAGGAGAAAACACGTCAACATCAGGCATTTTAGAAATATTAAATTCTTGGTAAATATTATCATTTTAAATCCCAGTGGAAATTGTCTGTGTACAAATTTAATCAATTTTAATTCTGTTTGAAGTATTTTGATGTTTTTGTTTTAATCTAAAAGAAGAGTTTTCATCAGAGTTACTTTTATCCACTGGATGCACTGAAACATTAACAAGAGAATGACCTGTACGGTAAAGAATCACACTTTTTGCTAGTCTTATTCTTATGTTTGGTGCCTCAGGAAAGCATTGCTTCGTGACTGCGGCCTTTTCTGGGTAACAGCATTCATACCTTCCATTCGGAAAATGTCTGTTTTCATGGAAACAAAAGAAGAACAGAAACAGTATTTTGTCATGTGTACATATAGGTAAATGCTAGCTAAGGCAGACTACCCCGGTGCAGAATTACCGGTCGTTCATAGATAGGCGTTCCGTCATGTAGCACGTCGAGTAAATGGGCCACAAAATGCGAATGAGTGTTTTCATATCACGTGTGGAAAAAGAAAGCCAGGCTTAGACTACCCATCCTATCAGTTTCACCTAGACTTCGAATACCCTCTTACAGATTCACTGGCTCTTAAAGAATAAACGGAAATATTTGAATAAACATTCTGATTACATTATGTAGTTTCATTAACTGATCTTGATATTCCCTGTTTACATATGTGCCAAGGACACGTTTTACCGTGGTTTGTTTAAATGCCTTCGTTAGTTCTGATCCCATACGGATGGCAGCATGACGCAATGAGCCACAACGTCAGACATGTGTGTCCACAGGAGACTCAAATCGGCTTGAGCGTCCGCGATGTCTGATCAGTCTTCGTTGTCTGCATGAATTAACTCTGCATCCTTCGCTGTCAACAATGCTTCCAGTAAAGATTCTGATCAGACTGAGCGAATGCCGTTCTAATGTGAATCTTCGCTAGGCGCAGATTTCCGAAGGTACGCTTTCTGACCTTGCGCTCAGATGTAGCAACGTACATAAACAATGCTAATACAGCACCATCACTTCATACCATATTTGCGTATTGCCACTAATTAGGAGCATAGACAGCGACGAACATGAACAAGACATACGCATTTCACTCGAATGAACGGTCAAGGCCTATGTTTGGTTGTGGAGACTTCTAGCGCAAATCTTGCAACACTATTAGTGAATTAAAGGGACTAGATATGCCTGGAAGCTATTCCACTACTTTCTTACTAAGGGATAGAACAGCATTTGTGACTTTCTGTTTGGATTACTGGACACCATAACCATTGGCTATTCTTAAAAAAGAAGCAGTATGGTCCCAAGTGCGGCGAATCATTCCTGTTGGCATGTACCCCACTTTAGAAGCAAGACATCAATAAATTTGTGAGAGCTGGCTCATGGGAAGGGAACACTTCAGTTAGTTTGTTCGTTCTATATTCGAAGTTTTTTTTTTTTTTTTTTTTTTTTGTGGTAGGTTGCTCGTTCTTTTATCGAGATTATTTCGTTCTATTTTTTGAGGTTTATCATTTTTATCTGTTTCCGAGGTTTCTTTGTGCTGATTCCGAGGTTTGTGCGTTCTGATTTCGAGCTTTGCTTTAAGATTTAAGTGTGGGTCTATACTGTTTGCATAGTCATGTCTGCCCCAAAATTTAGATTGAAAACTGTATATGTCGCCTACGTTCTGTTCTTGCGCAGAACATTTCATTACCACCTTCCCACTCAAATCACAGTCCCACAATTCCTCTGTCCGTATTAATTAATTGTCTCTCGCGAAATACAGTAACGTACATGTCTCGCACCTGACGACTACGTGAGTGTTTAAGTGTTAATAAACATGAATGTTCTAAGATATTCTCTAGGTACATGTATAAATATGATTATAATAACAACACAACGTTGGCGTACAAGCATCCACATGGTCGAGCGGTTTATGGCTCCCGACTTCATGTCACCAGTTCTGGGGTTCTAATTCCAATGGAACTTAAGTCATGACTAGTTTGAAGTAATTTACTGTATTGAGCATTTCCTTATTACCTTTTTATCCACACGACATAAATACTGTTGATATATACGTAAAACAAACAAAAAACTAACGTACAAAACTCCGGAAAAGAGCGGATATCGGGTTAATATTTCTTCTTAAATGTACTTCTACATGAAATCATATTTTGTGGGAAATCATCAGTAGTGCCTCGGCAAAGCGCTTCTAACGAGTACCCACAGCATTTTTTGGCGAAATAAGACAAATATTAACCTTATATCACCACTTATCCGGAGCCGTGCTGTTTTTTTGTTTTTTGTTTGTTTTTTTTTTTAAATGCCTTACCTAGAGCTATTCCCGTGGGCCTCAATCGCCTACATGAGAACACACATGCTACATGCTGAAGCAAAGACCATTAAAGAAACCCATATTTCATAAGCATTCTAGCAGAGTGACAACATAATGACTTCATTTTTTCATCGTTACAAGAAGGTTTTGCCACTTAAATCGTTCGTTATAAGTTTCATTGAGGACTATTGAGGACATTTGCAAGCAATTCAGATTCGTTGGTGTCCATGATGACCTCACACTAACAAAGAAACAAAACAAAAAAAAAAAAATCATTAACATGTCGTTGAGTCCGATCTCACGTTCCTCTGTTAGGGCAAAGATAATTTTGCAAGGCGCATTTAAGGAACAACATACACATGTAAAGAGCAGACAGAAGAAAAGATAAGAAAACAGCATCAAGCGCTGGACTGGTCTTAGCTATCCAAGCTCACAAAGGACAGTAGAAGACAGGCTAAAACAGGAGAGAAACTATCTGAAAGACATCAGCAGTGCCACAATAACTGACAAGGCTACGGGACTAAAGTTAAATGAAGCGATGTCTCAGAGAACAACCACTCTTGTGAAGGCATAAATCTTGCTGTTGTAAGAAGCTGGTTGTTGTAGACCGGTTACACATTAAAGTCTAGCGACCGCTAAAACAGGTAATTAGGAAACAGTGCAGATCCAGTTCAGATGCCACAGGATGCGGCATCTGATCAGGGTTACCACTGTTTGCAAATAGTTTGGACATGTTTTCCTTAAGAATAATCAGACAGCCTGACATATCTCAGATCGAAACCGTACTATTCCAATTTATTATAGCGAGCACAGCTCGCGACGCGCACAGCGCGTCGCGAACGAAGTGAGCTCTACGGTAGAGAATATGGTCAAGAAAAAGTAGCATACAACAATATATATAATTCCAGCAGAAATCGCTCTGACCAGTTTTCTTCCTTTTTTCTTCCCGGAAGTTGTCACTGGAAGTTGGCAGGACTAGGGCGGACTTGATTGTACCGCCAGTCACAAAATTTGGGTCTCGCTAATAAGCGTCACGAAGTGACAAGAAACGAGTGTCAAGATGAGTCACGAACATATTTTTGCTGAATGTTTTTATTATTTATTATTTATTAATTTTTTATGTACTGATAATCATTCTCAATCGTGCCTTCGGCACTCATGAAATATACATTTTTTCACTTCACTCGATGAAACAAAAGTCATATTCACTCCAAACATTTGAATATCCTCTATATATAGAACTGTGGGGCAGTTATTCAGTCTTAAGTGGGTCAAATATACTACACAATGCCAAACAGTGTTTGTTTTACGGAGGCGGCTGTTCTTGACAGGTGGCAAATGGTGAAGGTTTCATTGCATAGAGTCCCAGGGGATGGACAGAAGCATAATAGTCTGATAGAAAATAAAGATAAAAATTTTGATATTTTTCATATTTCTGCTCTAAGCATAGACTGTGGGTACTCGTTAGAACCGACTCGACGAGGCGGTTCTAACGAGTATCCACAATCTATATTTTTGAGCAGAGATAGGAAAAATAATGTATACCCCTGTAAACCCCAGTTTTACTATATAAATGTGGGGTTTAAGGAGGTCAACATTATATAGGCATGTTTTCGTGATCCACTTGAACCATTACAAGAACAATATTTTAAACTGTGATTTTTGTAATGTATTCATGAGTTTATACATCATATATAGTACATAAGAGCTGGGGAATGTCGAGATCAAACGGACCGACCCGAGATAAGCCTGATAAATCCCATATATAACAAGAAAGACAAAACAAACTGCAAGCCTCAAAGTCTATGATCAACTAACGTATGCGCGCAGTCTGGTCCTAGGCCATCCTCATCATCAAACGACTTACACATTTAATTTGAATAAAACAACAACACACACGCGCGCGCACGCACACACGCACACACGCACGCACACACATATACACTCTTTTCAGTTCTGTTTTCTAGTTATAAATAGCTTTGTGGTAACAGGATTCATTAGTGTGACAATCCATTTTAACTAATCTTCTCCACTAATCTTTTTTACTAACTTTGTTCAACATCAATAATTCAGTGAAGCATTAATCAGCAAAAGCAAGAATCAGTAAAACAGCCTTTTTTCTTTTTTTTTTTTTTTTTTTTCTTTCTGTTTACTGTATGTGGAAAACAATGTCATTTCTAAGAATCATTAACTCATTAAAGGCACATTATCTTCAATTATCTCATTACGGTCCGGATATCTTCAATTAGCTCTTTTATTACGTCAGTCGGCAGGCTAAATTTCTCTTGAAGGGGGTTAGATACACAAGGATTTGTTTGTTTTTTCTCTGAATGCTGTTTGCTGCAAATTAGCTTGGCGCTTGGTGGGTTAAATCAAACGTCGTGATAGGACTACATTCTTCCTTCTCGGATAAACTGTATCCGAAAAGCAGAAATGCATTTTCGTTACAATCCGTGTCGTTTCCATGCCAAATAAGTGAGAACAACACTTGCTTACAAATGTTTTATTGTTTTTTTTTTTTGTTTTTTTTTTTTGTTTTTTTCTTAATTGCGCAAACGTCTCCAATTATGAAATTTCCTGTCCGTGCAAATGTGCATATTTAAATCATAAAACCATATGAGCATATGCACTTGGTTATGAAATTCTGCGACTTCCTGAACCATTACCACTGGGCCAATTTATCAGTCAGACGTCACATTGAATATATTTATTGTTTTGATTTTTCCCAGAAAATAGGCTTTGGCAATTCATGCTAAATGAATTGTTAAAGCCTATTTTCTGGGAAAATACGACAGTTATTTCAAACTGCTGAATAGTGTACCCAGTAATCTGAGTGCTATTTAAAACCGTATTTTCTCGAATTTTCGACTATTATTTGAATTGGTTGAATTATTATTATAAATGTTAACACTATTTACTTCACACACTGTAAAAACTCCCGTAGATTTTATGGTAAATACTGGCAACTTGCTCTCAGCTCCTTTACCCTAATTTTTTACGGGGCCTTTAGAACGTTTGCAGGAATTACGTCGTAGGATGGGGTAAGAAAGTGTAAGCTTAAGATACGGTGCGTTAGCCCACATCCCTACTATGTCCTATACGTTACATACCTTGCCCTACACTGCCCTACCAGGCGTAATTATTACTGTAAATAATCTATAGGCGCCCGTAAAATTTACGGTACATATACTGGCTGCCAATTGCCAGCATTTATCCCTAAAATCTACAGGATCTTTTCACAGTGCATTTTTAACAAGTTTATTGGAATACCAGATACTATTTCCAATAGGTATTGCCAAAATAGTAGAGAGAAAATCACAAATCAAACTAATTTTGATCAAACTGAATTCATCACGAAAACATGCCTATACAATGTTGACCCCTTAAAGTCCACTTTTATATAGTAAAACTGGGGTTTACAGGGGTATACATTATTTTTCTTATTTCTGATCAAAACATAGATTGTGTGTACTCGTTAGAACCGCCTCGCCGAGGCGGTTCTAACGAGTACCCACAAGCTATGTTTTGAGCAGAAACATGAAAAATATCAGAATTTTTTGTCTGAAAATTCTCATTTGTTTTTTGTGATAAAATTTTCAGTATAGTTGAATAGGCGTGTTTTCGTTATGTGGTCTGGATCTAAGCTGGTTGTTAAGGGCACTCTGTCTGAATAACTCGGCTAAACGCGATAACATGAAAGAGACACATAAATAACCCTTCGCCGCAACCTAGATAACAATTATAATGCTATAAGAATTAGAATTACATTACCTCCAATCCTTCAAAATTGTTCAGTAATTAAGTTAAGGGTGACAAATTTGAGAAACTGTCTTAATTATATAAACGATACACGAAATCATGTGAAAGAAATCTGCTCTGTCAATGTTGTTAACGAAGCAGGGGGATACGAACCTGTAAATTGACATGTAATGCTGTTGCACGTAATTGAACCGCAACATGAGGAAACGTATCTTTTGATATGTGCGTCTAGCGACGATTCAGATCAGCCTGCGCATTCGCGCAGTCTGATCAGTATCATCGCTGGTCATATTGTGGAAAACCAATGTTTTTTTTTCTCTCCACGCGGACAACGTTGAATCTGACCAGACTGTGCAGATGTGCAGGCTGATTTGAGTCTTTGTTTGGCATACATGTCAGAAGGTAAGTTTTTTTCCCATTGCATCTCAATAAAGTTACTGTCAGATGAAATACATGGGTACAGTCTTCATACTTCAAGCGTCAGAAGTTCCAATATTGTGTAACAAGAAATGTTTATGACCCCTTTGAAGAAAGAGGTAAAACAACTCAGACAGAATTTACTGCCATGAAAGTGTATCTGTCTCCTCTAACATTGCAAAAATTGTATTTGTCTTCACTGTTCGTATGATGTACGACTTTGTTTTAGAGTATGGTTCTCCCATAGCTATTATCAGTTCATTTAAATGGCAGCACTCTTCTGTGTAGTAGAGTGTTTCCCTGATTATTCGAAATCTTTTGATTTCGATCTCATCTAGCTAACTCCTTTAGGAACGACGAATTTATTCAGGTCAAAATTCTTTGCTTGGGCGTTTCTATCCGAACATTAGGGTAAATGCGGAATGTGTAGGTTTCCTTTTTTAGTAGACCTCTTTTTAGAAGGAACTGGGTGTGCATTAAAGCAAACAGGAAGTCACTATAATTTCTTCCTTCTTAAAATGGGTTAATATTTTCCATGTGTAAACAACCTGTAAAAATATGGCGAATGATTTCAGATTTCATTTCGTGCGTGCGTGCGTGTTTGCATGTGTGTGTGTGTGTGTGTGTGTGTGTGTGTGTGTGTGTGTGTAAAATGATTTCATGTATGCAGCTTTCAGAATTAAAACAACGTACACAATGATACTGTCCTGCCTATACTGATTAACTGCTAGTCTTTGTCTGTTGATATTTCCAACAGGAGTATGTCGTTTTATCCAATTCCAGCGTACTTTCTTTCATATCCTTATTACGCCAAGCTATGTGCTGTGCTAAATTTATAAAGCGCCTCTTAGTAAGAACAAAATTCCACCCGCAGATGGATTCCACTTTATAATACAGAAAGCAACATCTACTCTATTTGCCTTTATTCATCAGCTTTTAGACATAAAGTAGAACCTCAATGGCCCAAACATCTTACGGACCATAGAAATAGATATGGCCACTAAGGGCTAATCACAGCGACAGGTTAGGCGACAAATAGGCTTCTACAAAATAATGGTATGATGCGTGTACTCATTAGAAACGCCTCGACGAGGCAATTCTAATGAGTGCACTCAGCAATGTTGAAAAGAAACAATATCCTCAAATACCCCTAAATATTTGTTCAGTTGGACTGTTGAAAGAATTTCCTAGGGACTCAAAAACGAATTCGAATCAGCCAAGTAAAATTTCCATCGGTGTTCGAGTCATCGGGGTTTTATTGTATCATCTAGTAGCTAAATAAGCTTGTTCAAATTTCGGAACAAGCATGGTATGGAGTTAGTATTAAGAGTATTTAGAGCAAAATGGTTAAAAAATATTCAAAACAGTTACAATACGAGGGTCCTGCAAAACGTTTTGTCACTGGGTTCGGATTACTTCAGTGCTACGTTTTATCAAACACAGTTTTATTACAAATCTTCAAAGTATTCTCACTTTACTGAAACACATTTTTGTAACCTTTTTTACCCAGTCGCGAAAAGCAGATAAAGAGTCTTCTTTTGGTATCTGTTGGAGACACTGATAAATAGCGCTGCTAAGAGAACTTCTAGACGAACACTTACTTCAAGAAAGCATTTTCTTAAGCCTTGGAAAAAAAAAAGAAGTCACAGGGACTCAGGTCAGGTATATAAGGTGGTTGGTTTAAAACTTTCACCTTTTCAGAAGCCAAAAAAGACTTAACAACCTCACACGTTTGAGAGGATGCGTTGTCATGTAAAAGGTGGACTCCTGACCATCCTTTGCTTGGTCGTTTCTTATTGTAACAAGTAAATTGGTCAGTGTACATGACTGCATCTATTTCAATTTGAAATAACTCGGTCAATTAGAAAGCAATTTGTACGAAATAAACGGTTATCGTTAGCTATTCAACATGTCATTCAAGTACAGTGACGCATTTTAAAATATACCTGGGATAAAATTTAGGAAGCCTATTAGTGACAGAACGTTTTGCAGGACCCTCGTACAATTCATATAATAACAACAATAACAAATCTGTTAATATAACTTACTATCTTGATGAACCGTTTCTTCAAGATCAAACCAATAAGATGTTCCTTGACTTTCCGGAATGAACCGAACAATCTTGCATATACTTCTGAGTGTCCAGAATTGTTTATTATGAGTATGCTTTCGCAAATTTCTGCCAACTCGTTGACGTATCACAATGTTAAATTAAATTAGATTAGCACATACGAAAATACCAGTCTAGTTATAAAATAAGAAGTATAACACATTTAAACTGTTTCAGTCAATCTAATAAATAAAGACTAATTTGATTAATGTCTCAAAAATGTTTATTAAATTAACGTTACTTGGAACTTTTTTTAATCGATATACGAATAGTTAAATTAGTAAAGATACAGTTAGCTTCTGAATGTAATGATTACCACTCTCTGGGCTATGTAACTGACGACAAACTGATGTTATAATTTTTTTATTTGTCCCAGAAAATAGAATTTGACAATTCATGCAAATTATGCTTTTCCCAGATATAAAGAATCTAACCTTTCACGAATTAGGAGACAATTTGCATGAAAAGTCTAATCCTATTATCTGGAGACAGATAACAAAATATATATTTCCAAATGTCATCTTTTTTTATTTTTTTATATTTTTTTTATCCAGCACGCTAAGCGGTAGCGTTCTACTATCTATTGAGATGGCAAAACGAAGCCGTCAATGGGCATACGATTACAGTCGTAGAATGAATCAGACTATCATTCCACTGTTAGTAAGACTACTGCTGAGAGATGAGAGACAAAATATCGATTGGAGACAATCTAAGCATTATATTGCTTTAGTATCAGGCTGACAATGACAAGGATTCAAGACGATGCACTAGGTAAAAAAACAAACAGTTATTAGTTACGCTAAATTAGATATGGAAAATGCATGTTGTTTTTTTTTGTTTTTTTTGTTGTTTTTTTTTTGTATATTTAAGATTGGTAGATTTATGCCATTCGTACAAGGGAGACAACTTTAATTAATGTTTGTTTGCTTTCCTGAATATCAAATTTCTTCTGCAAAGTGGTGTCTAGGAGTTAATTATTTCACTTTGGAGAAAATCAAAGTGCTTTATCCATATTAATAAATACTTTTTTTTAATTTTATTGGGTTCTGCGTCATTGACATTACGAAAGCATGTCCATTCAAATATACTGAAAATTTTACCACAAAAAAAAAAAAAAAAAAAAAAAAAAAAAACACGAAAATTTTCAGATAAAAAATTCTGATATTTTTCATATTTCTACTCCAAACATAGATTGTGGGTATTCGTTAGAACCGCCTCGGCGAGGCGGTTCTAACAAGTACCCACAATCTATGTTTGGAGCAGAAATATGAAAAATATTGTATACCCCTGTAAACCCCAGTTTTACTATGTAAAAGTGGGGTTTGACGGGGTCAAAATTATATAGGCGTGTTTTCGTGATGACTAAATAATCGCAAAGCAACAGAAGAAAGACACATGCTACATATAGCGTCATCATCGTAATGTGAACGTGACGTCATATGAAAATAATAAAATCGCTTCAAATTGCTACAACACTATAAAGCAACGTTACATCAACACCTAAACCACGGGATAGTTTCAGGACTATTAAGAAATAAAAAATATGTATGAAGTTACCAAATCAAAGTATTGAGTTTCTTTCGTTTATAACTGGTAATACTTTTATTGTAAACCGAATGAATATTTGCACAATACAGTACAAATACATTTGAAGATACCCGGAAATGCCACAATCACCAAGCACGACTTTCCCGTGGTATCAAATGAGGGAGAGATGAAGAACAGATAATGTCAAAACAAACACCATATATGAAACCAGAGACGCATTAAAATGAAGACATGCGAGAGAGGAACAACCGTGGAACGTTCAATAGAAAACGTACTTGATAGGGAGCTGAAGGGAGCGGGGCTTAAACCAGTTATAGAAATAACTATTTCAGGAAGTGTGAAAATTATAGAAAACAGCCTACAAAAGACACAAAGATAAAGAAAAAAAACTTTTACGGACAGTACAGAGGAATTAAAACAAATTTATCCATCGAGGTGAACACTATGCCAAGCCAGACTTACCAAACAACAAGATATTAAACTTGACCAACTACCATAGAAGGCAGCAAGCCGACACAAGTCCTCCGGAAGGAGCAACACAGGAAACGATGCTTTAGTACGTTCATTAGTAAAACAACCTCATCGGCGGTTCTGGGCGGTGGTTAAATCGAGTTCACTGGTATCAAATCCTACCACCGTGCACATATGTATCAAATGGGAACGGTTAACTCGCAATCATGACCAAGGCTCATGTCCACACACATTACGAAAACATGCCTATTCAAATATACTGAAAATTTTACCACCAAAAATTGAAAATTTTCAGATAAAAAGTCTGATATTTTTCATATTTCTGTTCAAAAACATAGATTGTGGGTACTCGTTAGAACCGCCTCGATGAGGCGGTTTTAACGAGTACCCACAATCTATGTTTTGAGCAGAAATAAGAAACATAATATATACCCCAGAAAACATGCCTATATACGTAATTATGACCCCCTTAAACCCCACTTTTATATAGAAAAACCAGTAGGTCGCGGGTTCGACCCCAGCCGAGGTCGGCAACATTCTTTCGTGGAGATTGATCATGAAATATTTTCTACGGTCATTCTCTCCCTTCCGCTGATTCAAGAAGGGCAGTTGTTAGTTTCTGGCGAAAGAATGTGCACAATACTGGTTAACCGCTTAGAGGACAAAGCTGCCCAGTAAACGTGTGGTTAGGTAAACTTACCGCGCTCAACATGACCCCATTGGGTTGACTGGGCCGTAAAACCTCAACACAAGCAAACTATTTGTTTTTTTGTTTTTTTTTAATTGTAGGTTGATCAGTTGCATGATCAGACACTGATCAGACAACGTGTTATGTCGAACAGTGTCCGATTCTGGACTTACAATGCTTTTTTTGGATGTATCAGTATACTTATGCTAAATATACGTACAGTATGGCAGGATAACAGTTCATTTATTGTGCAATATTGTGACTGCAGTCATAATAGTGCAGTCTGTATATCATGATTTCAAATGCGTTCAAAATAAGGCGATAAAACATAGATTCAATCTCCATTGCAGCAATAAAACCTCCTTTTCATAACGCTTTCATTACTAAATAGGTCTTAAAACAATAATTTCAGATCTAGTTCCCGCGCTTACTAATTATCGAGCGTGTAATGGCTTGGTGCTTGCGTGAAATACTGATAATTTACCCTGGATTCTTTTCATAATGGCACAAATTCCCAGATTTCGTTTCACGGAAAGTTTATTTAATCACGCATTTCTCAAACAGTACCGCGATATATAAAGGAGACATTCAAATTAAATGGCGACATTATCTTGGTCTGTTTTCACCGTCTTTACGTTAAATGGCACCGATCTGCATATAGATGGAAATCGACTCTTTTATTTACAGGATTTAGGGGTTTCCTACTCCGATTCATTTTCTTTCTGTATGTCTATTGATCGTCTGTATTTTTGAGCCGCAACGTAAGAAAACGTACCTTTGGAAATAAACGTCCAGCGAAGATTCAGATCAGCCTGCGCATTTGCGCAGTCTGATCAGAATCCTCACTGGATACATTTTGGTTAGCCAAACATTCAAAGTTCCTTCATGCAGACAACGAAATCTCTTATAAGACTGCGCGGTAGCGCAGACTGATTTGATCCTTTGTTGGGCGCATGTGAGAAGGTACGTTTTTTTCACTTTTCGACTGATTTCAAATACGACAGAATATGGTTATAAAATACAATAAAATGAATTACCTTTGGTGAATAAAGTGTATGGGCACGGGACGTAGAGATTATCATTTCAAATATTCAAATTTACATAATATACGAATAAGTACAAAATTGCTTTTAAGAGCAATTTCAGTTTTACTTACTTTATTGCTGTTTAAATTACCATGTTTTGTTTCTAGGAAAGAACATAAAACGGGTGAAAGTCCAAATAAGAAGATACCGTCGAAAGGTCACAGTGACGGAGCACAGCCATACGCAGGCACCAAGTGAAATGCCAGTTAAGAAAATATCCTCGTAGGGCCATAGTGCGGGAGCACAGCCATCCCCAGGCATCAAATGAAAGTCCAAGTACTTTATAAAAATACCCTCGATGGCCAGAGTGACGGAGCACAGTCATCTCCAGGCACTAGATGAAATTCTATATAAGAAGATACACGAAAGGCCACAGTGACGGAGCACCGCCATCCCCAGGCACAAAGTTAGTTCAAATAATACCAGAAGCTCTGAAATAGAAGGGAAGGCAATGATCAGGAATCGATACAATTATCCCAAACCTCCCATCAAAGACATCAAAGGGAAAGAAACACAAACACGAAATAATAGACCCTAATGGAAACATCACTAGCAGAAAGCCAAACGGACAGTTACTTTCCCACAAAGTGGCAAAATGGCTACCCAAAACAAAAAGATGTAAGCGACACACACATTCAAAGACGAACTATAACAAAATAAACTATGACAGAAGAACCGCCTTGGAACGGTCAGTGAGCCACAATGACGGAGCACAGCCATTCTCAGTCACCAAGTGAAAGTCCACGTAAGAAGATTTCCTCGAAAGGCCACAGTGACGGAACACAAACCTCCCCAGGCACCGAGCGAAAGTCCAAATAAGAAAATACTCACAAATTGTCACAGCGACGGAGCACAGCTCTCCCAAGGCACGAAGTAAAGTCCATATAAGAAGATCGAAAGACTACAGTGACGAAACACAGTTATCCCCAGGTACCAAATGAAAGTCCAGCTAAGTAAATACCCTCGAAAGGTCAAATGGACGAAGTACATTCATCCCCAGGAACCATCTGAAAGTCCGTATAAGAACATACCCTCGAAAGACCACAGTTACGGAGCACAGCCATCCCTAGGCACCAAGTGAAATGTCCAGATAAAAAAAAACTCGTAAGGCCACAGTGACGGAGCACAGCCCCAGCCACCAAGTGAAAGTCCAAATAATTTTAGAAGATACACTCGAAATGCCAGAGTGACGAAGCACAGCCATCTCCAGGCACCAGGTGAAAGTTCGTATAAGAAGTTACACTCGAAAGACCACAGTGACGGAGCACAGCCATCCCTAGGCACAAAATGAAAGTCCAAACAATATAAAAAGATACCCTGAAAATGCCAGAGTGACAGAGCACAGCCATCCCCAGCCACCAAGTGAAAGTCCATGTAAGAAGATACACTCGAAAGACCACAGTGACGGAACACGGCCATCTCCAGGCACTAGGTGAAAGTCCATATAAGAAGATACACTCGAAATGCCAGAGTGACGGAGCACAGCCATCTCCAGACACTAGGTGAAAGTCCATATAAGAAGATACACTCGAAATGCCAGAGTGACGGAGCACAGCCATCTCCAGGCACTAGGTGAAAGTCCATATAAGAAGGTACACTCGAAAGACCACACTGACGGAGCACAGCCATCCCAAGACACTAAGAGAAAGTCCAGATTAGAAAATAACCTCGAAAGTCCAAGGTGACGGAGCACAGCCATCGCCAGGCGCAAAGTGGCTCTTCTTTGATATCTACTCTAATACCACATTTTAATTGCATGACATGCTCAAACAAGACATCGGTATGTCGAAAACAGCACGATCAAGTGATGAAAGAACAGATAAATGAAGAGGAACTACGACAGCCTTGAAACGGTCAAATTGTTCGGTGGAAGAAGTGTGAGAGCAAGGGTCTTAGACAGTCTGAGTATAATGCTTTTGACTGAGTGGAAAGTATTTTTTAATAATAAAGTTATTTCAGTTTACCCGAATACTCCATATATTTTTACCGCGTAAACCTACAATTAATTTTCGATATCCATCACGAAAACATACCAATATAATTTTGACCCCCTTAAACCCCATTTTATATAGTAAAACTGGGGTATACAGGGGTATACACTATATTTCTTTTTCCGCTCAAAAACATAGATTGTGGTACTCGTTAGAACCGCCTCGGCGAGGCGATTCTAACGAGTACCTACAATCTATGTTTTGAGCAGAAATATACAAAAACAAATCAGAGTTTATTTTTATCTGAAAATTCGCAGCTTTTAGAGGTGAAATTTTCAATATATTTGAATAGGCGTGTTTCGTAATGTACAGCTACCTATCCAAGACTTCCAGAGGAAGTACGTTTTAATTCCAGTTAACCAAGTTGCAAACAATGTTGCCATAGTGTGACGTGTGCACTGCGTGAGTACTGAACTTGGTAGTGCAAAAGCATACAGGCAGACTACCAAAGATGAAAAGTCAATTACTGACAATCGTATTCAGTCTGTCGTGTTTGCAGTTGATTTTAAAACGAAGCATGAGAAGCTTCCTCCCAGCTAGCATTCTTAATACAGCTACAGCGGGGCCGTTATCGGCCAGTCAGCTACCTTGACGGGCGATTAACGGTCTGCTGTATATTTATGTAGAATGCTTACAGCACTACGTTTCATTGGTGACTGAAGCTCCATAAGAGGTTATACAAATGTTGGCAGTGTTAACAATTCTAGACATTACGAAAACATGCTTATTCAAATGTAGTGAAAATTTTTCCACCAAAAGATGAAAATTTTCAGATAAAAAAAACTGATATATTTCATGTTTCTGCTCAAACCATAGATTATGTGCACTCTTTAGAACCGCTTCGCCGCGGCAGTTCTTACGAATACCCACAATCTATGTTTTTTAGCAGAAATAAGAAAAATAATGTATACCCCTGTAAACCCCAGTTTTACTATATAAAAGTGGGGTTTAAATGGTAAAAATGATACAGGCATGTTTTCGTGTTCACAATTCTAGAGTAACGAATAATATGAGAAACTGAAGTATACAGAAAGCATTCCCAGATCATTGTCGATATACAATCGGTGATTGGAGAAGGAATCCCAAGCAATAATGTCTGCCTGCTATATTTCAGATGATAAGATTTTATTGATAACTGCCGGCTGGAAAAAGTGTAATTCTGAAATTACCATCATGACACGTTAACCCACAAACCGCCAAGCAAACTTATAGCAGACGACAATCGTTTGTGTTATTTTCGTTCAGAGCAAAGAAGGTGTAAACGAGAGCATGTTGAGTCTAAAGCTTTAAATAATTGGAAATTAAAGATTTTTAAGATCATTGATGAACGTGAGTTATTTTACTCTAATAACCTTGATCTTCTCCCTCCTAAGCCTAAATTATCTTTTCGATATTTGAAACAAGGTATCCAAGGATTTCATAGGAAGTATGTTTTGGCTCCAGCTGATAAAGCTGCTAATAATGTTGTTGTTGTGTGACGACTTTATTATATCTATACTCTAATACAAGAACTTGGTAGTACCAAAACATATGAACGGATTTCTACTGACGAGAGATCTATTGTCAATACCCATTCTATCGATATTACTGCTAAGTTTGCAGTGAGTATTAAAGAAAGCAAGACAGACTTCCTACGTTATATTGGTTACCAAAACTTCATAAACGACCTTATAAAGCACGTTTCATTGCTAATTCTAGTTCATGTACGACTACTGTTTTGTCCAAACTGCTAACTTCATGCCTTACTGCTGTTAAAAAACATTGGATTAGATACTATGATACTGTTTATGAAAGGGACGGAATAAACTATTTTTGGTCAATTAAAAATTCTAATGATGTTCTCAATAAATTTAAATCCAAAAACTTTCAGGCTTCTAAATTATCTACATATGATTTTTCTACACTGTATACTACGTTACCTCATCATCTTATAAAAGATAAACTTATTGATTTAATTAACCGAACGTTTATTCGGGAGAATACCCAATATTTGGCTTGCAATGAAGAATGTGCTTTTTTCACTTCTGATGTATATAATAATCACAATTTATTGTCGTGTCAAAATGTCTGTTATGCCCTTGTTTATCTTTTGGATAATTTATTAGATTTGGAACTAAACTTTATAGGCAAACTATTGGTATTCCGATGGGAACTAATTGTGCTCCTCTTGTTGCAGATTTGTTTCTTTTTTGTTATGAGAGAGATTTCATGAAAAGTCTCTCTCACGTGAAAATCAGGCTGACATTGTTGATGCTTTCAATTCAACTTCAGGATACCTTGATGATTTATTAAATATTGACAATATTTACTTTGACCAAATGATGGACTGGATATACCCTACAGAACTCCAATTAAATAGAGCAAATTCTTCCGATACCGAGGCGCTTTTTTTTGGATTTAAATCTATGCATATCTAATGGTACAGTTTTACCAAAATTTATGATAAACGGGACGAGTTTGATTTTGATATAGTCAATTTCCTTTTTTTGGGATGGCGATGTTCCCCGGCGTACCTCATATGGGGTATACATATCTCAACTTATTAGATTCGCCAGAGCCTCTTCAAATCTTAATGACTTTAACTACCGTAATAAAGCCCTTACTGCCAAACGTTTAAGGCAGGGCTATCATTATTTTAAACTTCGTAAGGCGTTTTCGAAATTTTATCGCAGACACAGTGCCTTGTTAAAAAAAATATAGCGTCAGTCTGAAAACACTTCTGAAACGAGGTATATCGGAACCAGAATTTTACGGTGACTTAGTGTACGGATTTAGAAAAATTGTAGGTAAATCTAACTTTTTCGGAGCAATTCAGAAAACTTATTAACCGTTATAAAAGAATTAGCTATAGCCTAATGTGTGGATATTATGCGGCAGACTGCATGCCTAGTTGTCAACCCAATCATTGTTGATGGCTATGCTTCACTCTTTAATTGCACGGCGGCGGTTCGGGGCTCAGACTCAATGACGGCCTCTTCGTAAAACTTTAACCAGTGGGTTAGGGCTTGACGATATGTCTTTGGCTTGGCCCGCCTTGGTTCAGCTATTGGTTTTCATTTACTCTGGCATACAGTAGAATTAGCCATGAGTACTCGTCTTTGTTTATTATAGTGATTAATTTGATTTTTATGTTTTCGCTTTGATGCATTGACTGAGTTGGGAGCCTTTTTGCGAACCGAATTTTTATGTGTTTCTGTATTAAGAGTAGCATCGGGACCCAGGGTGAAGTTAACTAGCTGTAAAAGTGCTTTAAACCCCGCGGTGGTTTACTGTTGCTTTGTGGTTTATTCTACGAGGCGATTTGTTGTATATCTTTCCGTGTGTCATTTTGTTCTTGTGTTTTTCAGTCCTTTTAGTATTACCTCGCTATGGGAAGAGAGAGCTAATCTTAGTGCTTTTCGTACGTTTGTTCGATTTGTGCTTGTTTGGATTTGTCGGTTTCCTCTTCCTCTTGGGGTCTGGGAAGGGCTGCGGTTTGTGATTGTGGCACTCCCTGGACTTTTCTCTTACCTTTTTTTCTATTCTAGAGTTGTAAATATTGACTATTCCGAGGAGAAGGTCACCTTGCAGACACTTATGTATTTCCCTTGCTATATATATTATGTCATTATTTAACCCAGAATGCTTCCTAACTAGCAATTATATTCAGTATTATATTCAGTACTGCAATTACATGATGAAGGCCATCTTGAGATAACTGGGATTACATGGTGGATTTTCTGCCATATTTCCGAAGGGAAACCATTTTAATAATGTCCAGTTCATTTTGCTGCTCACCATTGCCCTGCTGCAAAGTGGTCTACTATAAAAGGAAAGTGTTTGCTCCCATGAGATGCAAATTCTTTCCTGTTACAGTAGACCTCTTTTAGACGGATATGAGAAAATTCTAATAATATACCCTGCCTCGAAGGTATATTTCTCTTAAAAATAAATTCAAATGATCTGCCTGGACATCATTAAACCATGAACAGTCGTTTTACTATTATCTTACATCTTCACAAAACATTGACAGATACATATTTGGAGAGGTGTATCTCCCAAACAGCATGACTGGTACGGACATTCGTGCTAATACTAGAAAATACTGTCCGATTTGATTTGACAAGGACGCTGTCCACTTTCTGTTCTCTACTTAGTATAAATTGTCAGAGTGATGTCTTGCAGACAATGGGTTTTGTGTCGTTAAATGAACTTATGGCACCTTAAGAAACTGGCCATTATGCCTCAAGCAAACTGTGGATGCCCAGTTTAGCCGTCATATCCACAGTCTGTTCAGGACCTACTCTGTTCGTCTACTATTGATCAGTATTTATCATGAAAACACGTCTTTATTATTTTGACCCCCTTAAACCCCACTTTTATATAGTAAAACTGGGGTTTACAGGGTTATACATTATTTGTCTTATTTTTGCTTGAAAACATAGATTGTGGGTACTCGTTAGAACCGCCTTGCCACAATCTATGTTCTGAGCAGAAATATGAAATATATCAGAGTTTTTTTATCTGAAAATTTTCAGTTTTTGTAGGCCGAAATTCTCCATATATTTGAATAGGCGTGTTTTCGTAATGAATCGATTTTTAGACGACTCATAACGAAAACACGCCTTTTCGACTATATTGAACATTTTACAACCAAAGAAAAGATAATTTTCAGATAAAAAATTCTGATATTTTTCAAATTCCTGCTCAAAACATAGATTGTCGGTACTCGTTAGAACCGCCTTGGCGAGGTGGCTCTAACGTGTACCTACAATCTATATATTTTTAGCAAAAATAAAAATAATAATGTATACTCCTTTAACCCAATTTTTACTATGTAAAATTTTCGGGTCAAGACTTTATAGTCATGTTTCGTGATGGGATACACATAGACGACTTTCCGTGATTTTTAAAGGCAGAAAACTTTTGTAATACTCTGTTTTCAACATATTTCAGAAAATCAGCTAACTTTTGCTATAATTCAGTGCAAAACCGTTTGTCGTAGCTACTTATGCACAAAATGTTTTATTCTACTCATTTTTAACCTCTTGTTCAAAAACATTACTGAAAATTTGACAATACTATTAGAAAAAAAAATCCTTAATTTAAAATCAGTGAAGAAAGACATAAAGTAGAGTCTAATAAGAATTTAAAAAAATCAAATTTACTATAAAATGTGCATAGGTCAGAACCATTTGTGGCCGTAAAATTAATTTTACACTATTATTTGAAAACAAAGCACAGAAGTAGAAAAGGACAATGTTTCCTGATAAGATATGGTCAATCAGAACAAAACATCTTCATTTAGAATAAAACGTCAAGTAATAAGCGTCGTCCTAAATGATGTCGAAAGGACAGTGCCTGTCTGCTTTCTTGTACACCAAGTCCTCCTGAAAAGTGATCAGCTCTATAAGCAAAGGATTTGCTATCAAGGAAATAATTGGGAGCAAAATCTTTCCCTTCAGGGTAGACCCTTTTTCAGACTGGATACCGGGCCGCTTCATATCGCTTACTATGAGAGAGTCAAGTACATGTGAAGTGATCACATATCGCATGATAAAAGGACAATGCAGCAGTTAATGTACAATCACGACTTGAAAAACGCTACTGTTACAGCTTTATCCTGTCATGCAGCCATTGACAGCCAGAGGTAACGAAAACCACAAGTTGAAGCATAGAGAGCCTGAATAAAGTTCAGACAACGCTCTTTATACCGACATTCGATACAACGACAAAACTCGTTATGATATTATTTTTGACAGTTTCACAAAACCTTTGCATAAGAGGTAATAGTTAGTCACAAATTATGCAAGAATATTGTATTCATTTTTTGTAAAGAAACGTATGTTGGATATTTGTTAGAATCGCCTCAGTGAGGCATTTCCAACAAATGTCCAACTCATATGTTCTATGGGGTAATAAGAGCAAAACAAGACCATTCTTACATATCAGTCTGCTCATTAAGTATTCTCTAAAACAGCAAACTCAACTTGATGACAACGTGTTTGGGAACGAATGCTGTGGTTGTAACGAGGGTTCAATTCTTTCTTGTACAGTAACAATCCAAGCCGCAACGTTAGAAAACGTACCCTCGGACATGTGTGCCCATAGCATTAGCGCAGGCTGATAAAAATCTTAAATGGGGGCATTTTTGAATTGCCAAGAATGAAATGTTTATTCTCGCGGATAATGAAAATTCTGATAAGACTGCGCTGATGCGCCAGCTGATTTAAGACTACGTCGGAAGTACACATTACGAAAATATGCCTATTCAAATATATAGAAAATTTCACCTCCAAAAACTGAAAATTTTCAGATAAAAAATCTCTGATATTTTTCATATTTCTGCTCAAAACATAGATTGTGGGTACTCATTAGAACCGCCTCGCCGAGGCGGTTCTAACGAGTACCCACAATCTATGTTTTGTGCAGAAATAAGAAAAATAATGTATACCCCAGTAAACTCCAGTTTTACTATATAAAAGTGGGGTTTAAGGGAGTCAAAATTATATAGGTATGTTTTCGTGATGCATGTAAGAAGGTACGTCTTGCTCATATTGAGGCCCATGTGCCTCAGTGCAAGGACTGATATTGAGACTCGAACATAATGAGTATGTGATGCCTGTAACAAGCTTGAATGTTTGTTAGGTAGAAGTTTAGAAAATTAGTCTAGAAAAATAAAATTCCACCCTCTATAAAAAGTGCAATAATTATCTCTTAGTAAAATGTATATATACAAAAATAATAGAACAAAGAAAAAATCAAAACACACCTCGACTTGATGAAATTTAGAGCGCTGTTGTCTAGTTACTGTGCAATTGCAACACATACACACAAACAGAGAGAGAGAGAGAGAGAGAGAGAGAGAGAGAGAGAGAGAACAGACTGACCTGTGGATTTGACCTTTACATTTAGTATTCATCAGGATAAGTCATGTTGTGCTGTTGGTTAGAAAATCTTGCTTCACATGTGAAACAGCCGGTCGCTCATTTAATTTAGTAATGACACAGATTTATGGATAAAAGTCAAACCGACAGGCTAGTTTGGTAGGTCTGCTAGATAAAACTCTCAGTATGGAATTTTATTGGATAATCCTATGTTTTACAAAAGTAAGTAAATGTTGAGTAAGACTGCTCATTGGCTGAATAAATGAAGATGCCACGCCCACTTTTAATTTCGAGCCAATCAGATTACTTTATCCGTTTTTTTTTTTTTTTTTTTTTTTTTTTATAGAAACTACACATTTAATGACAAACAGTGCAGTTGCAGATCAGTTGGCTTCTTCAGAAGGCAACTGATCTGGATCTACACTGTTTGCTAAGACAGGGAACGTCGTGTTCAGCAAGAGAAGCGTTAAATTAGCAAGCTTAACGAAATGGTACGACTGTTAGCTGACGATGTTTATTCCATGCTTTGCAACGAATAACGCTGTAGTGAATCTCTCGTATCGTATAATTTGATGGAAATGTCAAACTACAGATCAAATAAAAATACCTCTCTCTCTCTCTCTCTCTCTCTCTCTCTCTCTCTCTCTCTCTCTCTCTCTCTGTTATTATATTATTTCATTTCTTTTCTATTTTTATAGTAATTCGGCAACTTGTAGTAAATATTTGTTTACAGGACATGGCTTGAATATTAGAATTACGCTTAACATTAAACCATGTATACCTGCCGGCCTCGGTGGCTCAGTTGGATGCGCCGTCCGACTGGAGACCAGGAGGTGCGGGTTCAACCCCCGTCGAGGTCGGCAATATTCTTTCGTGGAGATTGATCATGAAATATTTTCTACGGTCATTCTCTCCCTTCCGCTGATTCAAGAAGGGCATTTGTAAGTTTCTGGTGAAAGAATTTGCACAAATACTGGTTAACCGCTTCGAGGACAAAGCCTGCCCAGTAAACGTCTGTTTAGGTACACTGACCGCGCTCGAAATGACCCCATTGGGTTGACTGGGCCGTAAAACCTCAACACAAACAAACATATAAACCATGTACCATTCTCGTCTGTACGTGTTTGTATGCATGTAAAGTGTCCTATAAATAATGCTTTAACCAACTGAATCACTCAGAAAGGCACATCAACGCGCAGCAAATTCTCGAGTCAATCACACAACAGGCTAGCCATGGACATTGTTATTCGCATGGAGATATTGACCCTTGTATAGTTGCAGTTCGTACTGGCTATTCGCACTACTGACATTATCTGTTCGCCTAAACCGTGTTTCCCATGTGTACATGACGCTTTTCAATGTAATAAAAAACTTACCTGTATTCTGCCATGGTGTACATGTAAATCCGCATTTGGTTTAAGTCCACAAATTAGAATCTCTTGCTCTGTTACAGGCTACTCATCTGAAATGTAGACGATAATATCATAATTTACTTTTTAGCCACTGATACTTTAAAGGCACCATATTCCTCAAAAATAGACATTTTTTTTATCCAATAAAGATTGAATAAACTGATGTACACTACTTATACGATCATAAAATATGGCATCTGGTAGCCTGTAAAATTTCATTTAGACTGTCCTTTTTTAACTGGATCAAAACTGAAATGATTTTTCGTCGTATCTTCGAATTAATGTGGACAACATTTATTCAGAGATACGATAAAAATCATTTCATTTCAAGAACGAGAGACTGAATGAAATTTTGCAGCCTGTCAGTTGCCGCATTTTATGATTGAATTAATATTATATATCAATCTATTGAACCTTTCTTGGATAATAAAATGTCTATTTTGAGGAATAGTGCTTTTTTTTTTTTTTCAGAAACATTAACAATAAAAAGCTTCAGATGAAACAATATTTAATTATATCAGTAAACTGTATGTAGAAACAGGCTAAATAAAACTTTCAGGACGCGACATTCTAAATTATTGTTCTCAGGTTTATTTGCAAAATGGAATTTTACACATTGGTATAGATGCATTTAATTCAACTTCTATTATTAAGATGATTAAATATTGGTAGTGTGCATTTCGAGTATTATATGTATTTACATCATTTCATTGTCACATAGTCACGTGTTTTTTTTTTTTTGTTGTTTTTTTTTTTTTTTTTTTGTTGTTGTTTTTTTTGTTTGTTTTTTGTTTGTTTTTTTTTTTTGTTTACTGAAACCACTGATAATAAGCTGACTGGAACACTGGAAACAATGTTGCAATGCCAGCTACAGACATGAATGGCTCTTTCACTTAGGTGAGCGAGTATGTTCCATGTGCCTCTTGTTTATTTTTGTACCATGCTATTTCAATGGTCCGACACTCCGTCAATCAGCTGTGAAAAAGGACCATTATGCCATGTGAACACCGATAGCCGTCTCAGCCTGCACACACGCTCATTCTGATAAGAGTATTTTTTGTTAATTTTAAAACGCAATTATAGTGTCTGGTAATGCTGTATTTGTGCAGCAAAAGCCCTAATCCAACCACACGGTGTCCTTGCACAAGGCTTAGAAATATCATTACGAAAACAAGCCTATTCAAATATACTGAAAATTTTACCACCAAAAAATGAAAATTTTCAGATAAAAATTTGGACTTTTTTTCTTATTTCTGCTCAAAACATAGATTGTGGGTACTCGTTAGAACCGCCTCGGCGGTTCTAACGAGTACCCACAATCTATGTTTTCAAGCAAAAATAAGACAAATAATGTATACCCCTGTAAACCCCAGTTTTACTATATAAAAGTGGGGTTTAAGGGGGTCAAAATAATATAGGCATGTTTTCGTGATGTATTATTTCTTTTTTACACGCAATGTCATATTGATATAATATTATTGTATATAAAGTCATTTCTCTCTTTTTATTTGGGTCGATTGTTTACAATCATGCCACAGTATACAAACGCCAAAATTTCCTTGAGGTAGTTAATTGTCCACGTAATTATCACTGTCCAATATAATCAAAGCGCGCATACATGTAAGATGAATCCAGATAACGGTTATTTTAAGCCGCGCTGTTCTAGTCCCTGTGACGTCAGAGTGCCGGGTAAAGAGGCTTCTCTGTAAAATCTGGAGCGATACATAGGCAAACAGTGCAGACCCAGATCAGAAGCCACAGACCGCGATGTCTGATCAGGGTCTGCACTGTTTAAACTGCAGGAAGCTAAGGATTAAACGAAACAGTCGCAGGTCCTCGTCCTGAACATTTTTTTTATCCCATACTCAGAGACAATCATCCCACCAGTGCTGTAAGAGCTATGATTACGTAATTACTTTCGATGGCTAGTCTGTTGGTCTGGTGCCAATCGGCACACGATGCAGGAACAATTCGTTGTAATAGATTACACTAAGAAATTCTAAATACCTTTGTATAAGATTTGGGCAAGGCTAATTGCGCGGTTACGAGGCATTTTTTAGGCCTATGATGTTCGCATATAACGACAAGGGTCCTTTTTTCTTGTAGGAGGACACATTTAATCTTTAGCAGCCGTTTTGTGATGTGTATTGATTTATATCATCTTCTCCTGGCAATAGAATTCTTATTAGATTTCCAAATTAATTTACTACCGTGGACTGTTCTTGTTAATATCATTGGATTAAACAAACAGAAAAGGGCAAAACTATTAGGGAGACATTTACTTCTAGAGCAACAATAAAGTACAAAACCGAAACTTTCGCAAACGTACTTTTGGTAATGTGCGCCCAGCGAAGATTCTGATCAGCCTGCGCATTCGCGCAGTCTGTTCAGAATCTTCACTGGGCGCGTATTTGATAGTCAATGATGCAAAGTTTCTTCATATGAACACTGAAGACTCTAGTCAGACTGCGTTAATGCTCAGGTGGATTTGAGTCTTCGTTGGGCGCACATGACAGATCAAGGCACGTTGTCTCTCATTGCGGCTAATCTGTGGAACTGTATTATAAGAGATGCCCGTTCATGTAATGTATCATCGTAATGGCACTGATTTATTCTCCTAGAAATTCCAGCTTGAGGCAATTTTAAGGAGAACACAACATGGAAAAGAACATAAAGCGTATCGTTTCTGGACAAAAAGAAAACATATCAATGTATCAGTCTTATTCAGAGTTTCAACAGAAAATAGTTGAAGGTGATGCCCTTTCACTTATCTAACGTATCAACTTCATGGCATTTATTTCTCCTAGAAATACAAGCTAAAGGCAACCTTGAATTTTAATTAGAACACAACATGGAAATGAACACTTGCAATATATTTTTGTGGACACAATGCCTCGGCCTTATTCAGCGATTTAATAAAATATTTATAGATGACGCACAAAGAATACATGTATCAATCATGCATTTTGGCAAGAGAGAGAGAGAGACAGAGAGAGAGAGAGAGAGAGAGAGATTGTGTGTGTGTGTGTGTGTGTGTGTGTGTGTGTGTGTGTGTGTGTGTGTGTGTGTGTGTGTGTTTGTGTGTGTGTGTGTGTGTGTGTGTGTGTGTGTGTGTGTGTGTGTGTGTGTGTGTGTGTGTGTGTGTTCGGTTGTTATTGGCCTTATACAGAGTGCAAGCAGATGATAGTAACAGATGACGTTCGATCATTCACCTATCTCAATGGAATATATTTTCTCCAAGAAATCCCAGCTCGAGGCAACTTTAAGGAGAATACAACAGATGAAAGAAACAAAAAAAAAAAAAAAACACTTAGCATATACAGTCGACTCTCGTTATCTCGAATTCCAAGGGACTCTCTGAAATACTTCGAGATATCCGTACCTCGACACATCAGATTTGCAGAATTGAGGAAATCATAGTTCGCACAACCACATTTAACAAATATATATGTAACTGGACTCTTGAAGTTAGAGATATATTGGAAATATTTGGGGAAAGAGGAGAAATTGCTCCTTAGGAGCAATTTCTCCTCTTTTTTACAATATTTTTTTACCTTTTGTTAGATTTTCATGTTTAGGCAGCGACCAAATTTTTACTTCGAGATAAGCGGTTATTCGAGATAAGCGAGGTCGAGATAACGGGAGTCAACTGTATTTTTATGGACAGAAAACAGTGCATTATCAATATTTTTGGTTCAAAATTCCAATACAAATTTGAACTGTTTCAAGTTGTGGAATACATTGTATAAACCCTGAGAAAACGGGATCCTCTGAAGACAAATAACAGACTGAAGACGACGTCGAAGAAATAGACTTGAATTTATTGAGTGTGTCTATT
This sequence comes from Anodontia alba, assembly GCA_964016985.1. Lineage (NCBI taxonomy): Eukaryota > Metazoa > Mollusca > Bivalvia > Lucinida > Lucinidae > Anodontia > Anodontia alba. The sequence continues at coordinate 25,332,263 of OZ024836.1, read as the reverse complement.
AACAGTGATATAATTTGCATCACTGCTCACAGCTTCTAGCGCCTGTTTTTTGTACATACTTCAAGGAAGCCGCACTGCTGCCGAATGACCATAACGTACACTCTGATGAAGTTCGGGGCGACGTGTGAAGGACGCCACATGATATTCATTACGAAAACACGCCTATTCAAATATATTGAAAATTTCACCATCAAAAAACTGAAAGTTTTCTTATAAGAATTCTGATATTTTTCATATTTCTGCTCAAAATATAGACTGTGGGTAATCGTTAGAACCGCCTCGCAGAGTGCCCACGATATATGTTTTTGAGCAGATATAAGAAAAATAATGTATACCCCTGTAAACCCCAGTTTTTCTATATATAAGTGGGGTTTAAGAGGGTCAAAATTATATAGGTATGTTTTCGTGATGTAATCATTTACCTCTTGTAGTGAAAGTACATCAATTCTGGTAACAAATATGCCCTTAAATGCAACGAACACACTAACCGAGGTTAGGCTCTCAACCACAACTAACCCATCACGAAAATATACCTATATAATTTATATATATATATTTTTGATACCCTTAAATCCCACTTTTATATAGTAAAACTCGGGTTTACAAGGGTATATATTATTTTTCTTATTTCTGCTCAAAAACATAGATTGTGGATACTCGTTAGAACCGCCTCGCCAAGGCCAAGGTATTCAAACGAGTACCTATATTCTATGTTTTGAGCAGAAATATAAAAATTATCAAAACTCTTTACTTGAAAAATTTTCTGTTTTGGTTGTAGAATTTTAAATATATTTGCATAGGCATATTTTTGTAATGCCGATTCTACTGTGTTTCGACTTTGGCTCGTGATTTCGTACAACAGCACAAATGAAGTTGACCATGAATGGCTTCAATCACGAAACACTGCCTTTCCGACTGATCGTAAGACGATGAGAGGGCAAAAATGACAAGACACAATAAGTTGAAATAACCAAAATACGTGTACAAACAAAAACCGAACTGCGACAGCGAAACCCAAACAGTCTTTGAACGGTTAGCAGAACCAATTATATGTACAGTCGAACCTCAATAGCTCGAACGCCGATGGCTCGTTTACAGTGGCTAATTCGAACTCGTTTTTGAGTCCCTAAGAAATTCTTCCGATTGCTCAAGAAAACAAATATATAGGTAAATTTTCTTTTTATAATGAAATTGTTTGTTGTGTGTACTCATTAAAATTGCCTCATCGATGCAATTCCAATGCGTACACTCAATATACCATTATTGTGTAGAAGACCGAAAATATTTCCCTAAATTAGCGTCAGTTGCTTCCTGACCTGGAGCTATAATAAGCCCTCAGTAGCTCGAACAACGTATATCTGGAACAAATTGTTATGGTCCCAAGGATATTCGAGCCATTGAGGTTCGACTCTACATTTCCTTGGGGGTTATGAGGGGGCTCAAACTAGTTTTGCGCGATCAAAACCTCACCCTAATCTCATTGAGTAGCTCCAACCATAGGCACAGTCATACAAAAAAGTATAAACAGAAAAATAACAGAAAACAAAGTCGGCAGCCATAAAAGAGATTGGCCAGTATACCAGCATGAAAAGAAGAAAGTACAGTACATTGAATAAAACAAGAAGATAAGTGGGCAGCCGTTTAGTCGGTGAGTCAAATTCTAAATAAATGGCAAATTAAAGTCACTTCATAACGCGGCGTCTGATCAAGTTCTCTACTGTTTGCAAATAGTTCATTATTTTTTCTTTAAGAATATCAACATCATATAGTCTGACATACTTAAGATCGATAAAGGACTCTTCAATATACAGCGTGGGAAAGTTTATTCAATTTTAATGGGCTAGACCAGTTCTACTTGATCGAAACCTCGCTTTTAATTCTAAAGTTGCTCATAATTACCCATGAGAAACAATAAAAGTAAGAGAAAAGTCCAGGGAGTGCCACAATCACAAGCCGCAACCCTTCCCAGACACCAAGAGGAAGAGAAAACAGACAAAACCAAATAAGCGCAAATCGAACAAACGTGCGAAAAGCACTAAGAGTAGCTCTCTCTTCTCCAACGTATCTTCTGACATATACGCCCAACGAAAACTTAAGTCAGTCTGCGATACCGCACAGTTTGGTCAAAGTAAACTTTGTCCATGTCAAGAAAATCCTTGGCTATCCAGAAAGCGCTTACGGAAGATACTGGTTAGACCGTATAAATATAAATGCTGATCCAAATCTTCGCTAGCCGCACATGTATGAGGGTCGGTATTCTGACGTTGTGGTTAAGTACATTTGTATTCAGTCGGTTCGCATAGGATCGTCTACCTAGTCAGTGAAACGTCACATTAAAATCAAGGAAAATACAAATAGTCACAATACTCCAATCATCACGAAAACATGCCTATATAATCTTGACCTCCTTAGACCCCACATTTATAAACTAGGGTTTACAGGGGTATACATTATTTTTATTATTTTGCTATAAAATATTGATTGTGGGTACTCGTTAGAACCGCTCGCCGAGGCGGTTCTAACGAGTACCCACAATCTGTGTTTTGAATAGAAATATGAAAACTATGAGATTTTTTTTTATCTGAACAGTTTCCTTTTTTTAGTTGTAAACTTTTCAATACTTGAATAGGCGTGGTTTCGCAATGTAAGAAAAAAGTAGAATAGAATAGAATCAACTCTCAGTGGCAGTTTCAAGCTAGAATTAAAGAAAAGCTCGTGTTGAACGAAAATTGACCCGACAATTTTTTTAAATAGACTGAAGAAGTGGTAATCATTGTTGCAATGCAAGTGGGCAGCATCGTTGTCAACTCCTAGTTAGTATGAATGCTATCTGCAGTAGGCATCCATGTTCTAACCATTTTTTAGTAACGAGTAACAATCGTTTTAAAATGTTCCCAAAAAAACTAGTATTACCAACAATCCTTCGGAATTTAGAGAAAGCCGAGACCACAATGAGGATGGCAGAATATTACGCTGCATAATCACAATTTAAATACGCCCAAAGGACATATTGGCGTGATCCGGTTAATATTAAGAACCATATTCTGCTAACTTGTCCAGACTAATAAGGATATATTTGCTGATGCATGCATTATTCCAAAAAAGGAGTGTCAGACTTTTATAACTAGCTGTTACTGTATGAGCTCGTTATATGGATTTAAATTGTCTGCTTAACGGTCTAAGGCATTGATGCAGTTATTTGGTTGTAAACTGAATACATATGTCTTGTGGGGACTGACGAATGATGCACTTTTTATCTTTGTACTTGAACGGCAATTTTCAAAACCGTTTTAACCCTTGTCATGCTGAATAAAGATGCCACGCCCATTTATAAATCTCAGCCAATAACATCACGAAAACATGCCTATGTAATTTTGACCCCCTTAAACCCCACTTTTATATATTAAAACTGGGGTTTACAGGGGTATACTTTATTTTTCTTATTTATGTTCAAAATCATAGATTGTGGGTACTCGTTAGAACCGCCTCGGCGAGGCGGTTCTAACGAGTACCCACAATCTATGTTTTGTGCAGAAATATGAAAAATATCTGAGTTTTTTTAATCTGAAAATTTTCAGTTTTTTGGAGATAAAATTTCCTATATATTTGAATAGGTGTGTTTTCGTAATGAGTCCCGACTTTTGTACCCCAGGGAAAGATATGGGCCGCAACGTGAGAAAACATGCCTTCTGACACGTGCTCCTAACGAAAGCTCAAAACTCTGCGCAGATTGATCAGAGTCGAATGTGTCGAATGTGCCCGCATAAAGAAACTTTGCACCCTTGGCTATCCAAATTGCGCCAAGTGAAGATTATGATAAGCTTACGTCATATGTGTGATTTGAAACCTTCAGAAGAAAAAAAACAAACAAAAAAAAACATTAGACCTTCTTAAAAAAATAACTAAATTCTTTCTGAAGAGGAAAAAAATGTAACGTAGCTTTTACTAAGCACCAAATTAAATGTTAAGGAAATCCTTTAAAAATAAGAAGGCAGATATCATATCAGCAGCCACATTCTGTAACTAGAATTAATTAAATTAAAATATATTTGCACAGCGACACATTCCTGGACCTGGTCGTACTTCAGTCGCCATCACGAAAACATGACTATATAATTCTGACCCCCTTAAGCCCCACTTTTATATAGTAAAACTGGGGTTTACAGGGATATACATTATTTATCTTATTTTGCTCAAAAACATAGATTGTGGGTACTCGTTAGAACCGCCTTGCCAAGGTGGTTCTAACGAGTACCCACAATCTATGTTTTGAGCAGAAATATGAAAAATATCAGAGTTTTTTGTCTGAAAATTTTCAGTTTTTAGAGGTGAAATTTTCTATGTATTTGAATAGGCGTGTTTTCGTAATGCAAAGCCAGAAAACTAACCTCAGATACATGCGTCCAGCGAAGATTCCTGTTAGTCTACGCAGTCACATAGTCTGATTAAATACTTAGCAGGGCGCATTTTTTAAAGTCAAGGAGGCAAAGTGTCATGCCATCATGAGAACAACCATGCGCAGGTTGATTGAAGTTTTAGTTGGGCGCAGTGTCAGAATGGATGTTTTCTCACGTTGCTGCTCATAAATACCCTTAAAATATATGTGGGCAACGACGATGCACCGACGATGGTAATGCAGAGCATACTCGGTCTTTACTCAATCTGCTCAAAAAAATATATAATAATAATATATATGCACACGATTGCGCCGTTTATACATATATGCTGGACTATGGAACGTATAGCGATTGAGAGCTGCCAGGCTGTAAGTTATCATCAAGTCCGAAGCATGTTCGGGCGGACAGTAAATGAGCTTGTTAGACTGCTCGGGTGTGTAAGCTATCTGAATCTTACTTGGGTCGAAAGTTATATTTTTTTTTCTTTTCGGCTCATACATTTGCGAGCTATTCTTGCCTGTTAAAATGAACTATATAATATAATATAATATAATATAATATAATATAATATAATATAATATAATATAATATAATATAATATAATATAATATAATATAATATAATATAATATAATCACCAAACGGATTGCCGTTTAAAACAAAGAACACACTACGGATTAGAAAATGGAAGACTATGATATGATATGATATGATATGATATGATATGATATGATATGATATGATACGATACGATACGATACGATACGATACGATACGATACGATACGATATGTTATGGTATGATATGATATGATATGATATGGTGTAGTGTTGCCAAGCAATGTAATTGGAAGATATTTAGATATTTGAACACTCGGCCTAGCGGCTTCGTGTTTAAACAGCTTCCTCGGGACGCGGCGGCAAATGTTAATGCATGAAAAACCATGGGTGATCCTTATATTAACTTTCAAAATGTCATTTTCTGATTTTTGCATAGCATGCTTAGTGTTAATATAAACAACAGGATAACTTAGTCTATTGCATAGCAATGCTTATTTGATTATAATATAGATCGGTTCTCATTATTGTTAAAGGAATTCAACATAAGCGTTTTCCTCATGAGAGATCAAAGACTACATTAAATGCAAGAGAAACGCATACTTAACGCTTAGCACTCCGAGTAAAATTTTCTGCAGACGACATTTTGAAATATGTTGTTCATACTTTTCCCAGAAAACAGCAGTTGACATTTCATGCAAATTGTCTCCAATGGGGACAAAAAAAAAATCCAGACATGTCAAATCCGGTTTTCTACGAAACATAAGGAAACTTTCATCAATTTGTCGTCTGCTGAATTAGCAGAGAGAGTTGTAAAGGTTAAAGTCTCCATGGACTCCTCAATTTCCAATACGTTTTAACTCCTGTTCAAAAAGATATTCGAGCTACAGTGTATTTACACTTAAAGTGACAATCACAACTACAGCAGACGACAATGTTGACTGTTGTAACAGACTTTTGGCATGAAATGTTTCTGAAAAAAGTTGTCTGCTACAGATTTTGCTTGGCTCTCAAAGGGTTAACGTCAAGAGACAGTATTGCCACGAACAAACTATTTGCGTACAACCAAGGAGGATTGGACGGACGGGGCTTATAAACAATCTACAGAAAAAACGACATCCGTTAATTAAGTCAGGGCAGATGACATTAATTTATCATAACACAATTTTAAAAAAGATGTATCTTTGGACATGTATTTACCAAGATAAGATTCAGATCAGCACGATGTACAGTAGGGCTGGCACGATTAATCGGATAGTCGATTAATTGATCGATAAATTCCACAAAAATGACTTTCATTACAGATTTGCTAATAATCGATCATTTGATTTCTGCGCTTGTTACTTTACCGTATTTACCCTTAGTATTCAGACACCTCAACTCCTTATCATACTTTTCTCTAAAATTTGAACAAATCCAATATACTACCCACTGTTGTGTCTAAAATAGCTGTGTTAGTGGCAAACAGTGTAGACGCGTTTCCGGCGTCTCATCTGGGTCTACACTGTTTGCTCAATATAACATATGAAAGGATCATAGGTAAAAATAAGATCACATCTTCAGCGATTACTAATCGATTATCAATCACAATGGCAGGACTGATAATCGATTATCTTTTCAGCTCTGATTAGCCAGCCCTAATGTACAGTCTGTTAAATGTATTTGCTGGTTATCAAATTGATAGCTTCTTCGGCGGTAGCGTGGACGCTTGTAAGAAAGAGTCTGCCACCCGATCCATCTACCAATTGAAGATGTTCAATTACCTACTATAAAAGTGTTGTAAAGTACAGTCAAACCTGTCTTAAGCAAGCACCTGTGGGAAAGCCAAAAACTGGTTGCATAAGACAAGTGCTTGCTTAATACAGGTAGACTTTCACTTATTTGCATGCTGCTCCGAGTCTGCTACCCGATCCGTCTACATGTATTTATTGATGATGTTCAATTACCTACTATAAAAGCGTTGTAAAGTACAGTCAAACCTGTGTTTAGCAAGCACCTGTGGGAAAGCCATAAACTGGTTGCATAAGACAAGTGCTTGCTTAATACAGGTAGATTTTCACTTATTTGCATGCTGCTCCGAGTCTGCCACCCGATCCACCTACCTATTGAAGATGTTCAATTACCTACTATAAAAGTGTTGTAAAGTACAGTCAAACCAGTGTTAAGCAAGCACCTGTGGGAAAGCCAAAAACTGGTTGCATAAGACAAGTGCTTTGCTTAATACAGGTAGATTTTCACTTATTTGCATGCTGCTCCGAGTCTGCCACCCGATCCACCTACCTATTGAAGATGTTCAATTAGCTACTATAAAAGTGTTGTAAAGTACAGTCAAACCTGCGTTAAGCAAGCACCTGTGGGAAAGCCAAAAACTGGTTGCATAAGACAAGTGCTTTACTTAATACAGGTAGATAGATTTTCACGTATTTGCTTTTAATGGGATCTGAAATAGTGGCCTTTATAGGTAGGTGATTGCTTAATACAGATGGCCTTTAGGACAGGTTTGTATAGAAGACAAAGTAACGCCAAAGTACAATATTCAAATCCGGACTAAATGCGAATTTCGCCAAGACTCCAAGACTGCACTGCATGGTTCGTGAAGCTCTGATCAACAAAAAGTTGCTATCGATAGGATAAGATAATACAGTCGACTCTCGTTATCTCGAATTCCAAGGGACTATATTAAATACTTCGAGATATCCGTACCTCGACATATAAGATTTGCAGAATTGGGGAAAAAATATACGAACAACCACATTTTTCAAATATATATATATATATATATATATATGTAATTGGACTCTTGAAGTTAGAGATATATTGAAAATATTGTTGAAAAGAGAAGAAATTGCTTCCTTAGGAGCAATTTCTCCTCTTTTCCACAATATTTTTCTACCTGTTGTTAGATGTTCATGTTTACGCAAGGACCAGATTTTCACTTCGAGATAAGCGGTTATTCGAGATAAGCGAGGTCGCGATAACGAGAGTCAACTGTATATGGGATTTTTGGGGGGTATTCAAATGCAGGTAGCTCTAGGTTGATAGTCAAATTTGGTCAGATTGCTTACTCTTATGAGATGTTAGACCTCTTCACTTTGTCGGCAAGTTTGTCAAATATTTATTAAAACTTGAGGTATTATGCCCGGGCCAACATTCTCCTATTATAATTCATCCGAGCTTTATGCATGTCCTTAGTATCTGAAAGTTTGATTTAGACAAAATTAAAAATAATGTTACTATTATCCGTATAACCCATAATAGGTTTATGAGAGCTTCGGTTCTCATGAAAACCATAACTCAGATCCGATCTGCCCAAATCCTAATGCAGCATTGTTCCTATCCTAATGATGGTACATGTAAATTTTAATGAAAATATGTCAATTGACCTCGGAGATATTATTCTTTAAATGTGTGAACAGACGGACGGTTCAGGTGAGCTAAAAATATGAAAGTATTCAAGAAAGGCCAGTCTCATAGAACATAGTCTCATGAGGCATCAGAAAAGGATTAAATGGCATAATAATAATGCATCTCACTGAAAACGAAAAGACAAGAACAATCTGTAACAGAAAAAAAAATAAATACAGTCGACTCTCGTTATCTCGAATTCCAAGGGACGCTCTGAAATACTTCGAGATATCCTTAGCTCGACATATCAGAGTTGCGAAAGTGAGGAAAACAATAAATCAAATAACTACATTTAACAAATGAATATGCAGTTTGACTCCTGAAGTTATAAATATATACAAAATAATGTGGAAAAGAGGAGAAATTGCTCCTTAGGAGCAATTTCTCCTCTTTTTCACAATATTTTGTTACCTGTTCTTAGGTTTCCATGTTAAAACAGGGACTAGCATTTCACTTCGATATAAGCGGTTATTCGAGATAAGTGAGTTTGAGATAACGAGGGTCGACTGTAAATAAATAAAATGCTACTGAATAGTCAACAACACAGCTGGTGATACTGGTATCAAACCCATACCCTTAGTCCAGATTTATATAAGGCTAAGCATATTTTTTTTATTCGTGTAGGGTTACATGATTGCTCCAGTGAAGTAACACCTACAATCATACAGATATTTTCTTTCATCTCTATGATAATACAAAGATACGGTTTCGACTACTACTTAAAACCAAGACAGATGAGTGTTCGACTACTACTAAAACCAAGACTAGTCCGATCAGCGTCTAGTAAGATCACGCCAAAGCCATCTAGGTAAAAACAAAACCATATGGCTGAGCAGTCAGTGCGTCTACAGTCCGATCCGTCTCTGTGAAATTAAGAAGGACAGTTAATTAACTGACACAGTCTGATCAGACTAAACCGTGATCGGGTTAACCACCAAGTATGCAGTCTGTCGCATTTCATCTACATTAGTTCCAGTCTTTTTATTGCAATACATTTTTCCTTTTCTTTTCTGAAACATCAGAATTACCAAACCAACACCTGAGTTTGTGAAGTAAGTCAGCATAAAACTCGGGCTCTGACTGACCTTAATAAAGCAGCTTGTTCAAGCAAACTCTTCATTTAAAATATAATTCAGAGTGTTAAAGAATAACATGTATATATATTTTAAGAAAGTTTTTAAAGTTTAAGTTTATCGGTAGCCATGCGCTAGAAGTTTAATAGTTATTAAGGTCGTTTAAGTCACTAACATAAATAACAAAACCTGATGTTCTGCTAAATGATATATATATTTTTTTTGTAATTATAGCATTAGGTATTGATGAATTTAATTCAAGAAATGTAGCTCCGCCATCAGGAGAATAGCTTTTTTTAAGCCGAAGCGAAGTGTTCTGGTTAAATACTATAAATCAATTGTTCAAAATACATATTGTTAATATTATTTAAGTTTTTAAATGTCTACACGTCAGTACTTGTCTTCTGTTATGATACCTCTGTGTTTCAAAGAGTTTCTACTTTTTAGTAAGTTTCAGTCCATCGGGGCTTCCGTTTATGGTTTAGTTCTCTCTCTCTCTCGCTCTCTCTCTCTCTCTCTCTCTCTCTCTCTCTCTCTCTGTGTGTGTGTGTGTGTGTGTGTGTGTGTGTCACATTCCTCGCTGTTTTGGGAATGCTTTGTCAGATGAGTTTGGTCATTATCAGGCAGTTTTATAACAAATGATTAGCATTTACATAGCATGTGTAAAAATTTGGAGAGTGAACGTTCTGTAGAAATATATTTAGGTCAGACACTACTTTGCTGCCTAAAGCTAACACGGCTGGATTGTAGTAATAATGCTGAGATCAGTGACAAAACACGAAATTGAATATGTCAATTATTTTGGCACTTTCGAGGAGCCGTAATAGTCGTGCAAGAAAGTGTCAAATTGGAATGTGGCACATTTTCATGCTTAACGTCAAGAGTTCTTTGCAAAAGTTATTCTGTATTTAAGAGCTGGTTTAGTTGCTTATAGTCAAAGCCACTTCTAGTTTAAGGATAGTCGCTTCGAGAGAACAACACAGTATAAACAATGTTTAAATATCGTTGCTGAAAATGTATCAGGACAAAGGTGAGGGAGTGGGGGAAGGGGTGGTGTGAGGAAGTTGGATATCCGTAAACTCAGGTTTAAGCCACCGGCAATTTTACTTGTTAAGCGTGCTAAGGCTGTACCTATGTTCAGTTGCTCTTTGTTTGTTTGTTCTGTCTTCGTTTTGTTCTAAACGTAAAGCTACCGTTTGTGCAATTATTTGGGCCGGGACATGCGACAACGTGTAATCATTTTATGCGAATAGCGAAGGCCCAGAGCAGCCTGCGCATCCTCGTAGCTTAATCAGGGCCCTCGCCGTCCTCTAACAAAATCTTTGGATATACAGACTGTATTTATGGAGAGCCAATGCCTTGATAATACTTTGCGCGTGTGCAGGACATCTAAATCTGAGAATCGTGCGCATGTTCGAAGGCACATTTCCGCTTGATGTGCCCAATTTCAAAACATTCTTATCCGCTGCTTTGGGAATACCCCTTTTCATGATTCTGACTCCATATATATTGTTGTTGTCGGTACGAAGAACAGTATACACGTTTTCTGGAGATGAACAAAAAGTAGTCGACACTTCTAACTGCAAACCCAAGGTTCTTTCTCCCTCCGCTTGTTTCATGTCCGTTGTATTTAAACTGTTATGAATTAAATGTTGTAAACAAAATGTTCAAATTTACATTCGTTGTGTGTACCATACTATGAAGTAAGAAAAGAACACACAGACGCATTTTTCCTATTACAGTGTATATCATAGGCGTACGTATGTTCGTGCATTATTTTGTTATTCTATTGCGTTCGTACGATATCCGAAAAATGCTACGTCACCAGTCGATGCGGTCATATGCTAAAATAGTTAATGATTAATTTTCGGGCGAACATTACACGAACATGGCCGTTTCAAGTGCATTTAAATATATTGTTCTTCGTGAATTTGTTCAGCATTGCCGGTATTTTCAGTCGTACCGAACAGCGAAAGTCCCTTCGGGGCTTTGATTTTCCATTTATTCGTTTAGACATGATGACACTTCATGACTTAGTAGTTTAAATCTTTATACACTGAAGGCATATCCCCACAAAACATAATAAATTATGAGTAATTGATATGACATGGTAACACGATCGGTTGATAAACAAGGTTATTGCCACAGGAGTAAATCAGAATTTCAGCATCTTGGAAATAGAACAAAATGACATTATGACAGAGGCAGCCATCTTTGCTTCAAATCTGTCAACGTCTTCGTTTTTTTTTTTTTTGTTTTTTTTTTCATTACATCTTCGATATTATTCCAACTATCATTTCGCTTAAATCTATAACGGACCCATATCGACCCGACAGATATGTCGGACCGATAACGGTCTGCAATATTTACAAGCAGGGTGCTTACTTGGATTAGTCTTAAAGAGATGCGACATATTGCTAAAACTGAGGTTTTTTGTATATCATGTATCAAATAAACAAGAAAGAAAAAAAAACTGCACAATACATTACTATAGGTTCCGTATTGGACGCAGCAAATTATGTTTAAATTCTGATGTAAAATGTACACGCCTTCGTCATAGCTCTACATATATATCATGAAAACATGCCTATATAATTTTGACCCCCTTAAACCCCACCTTTATAGAGTAAAACTGGGGTTTACAGGGGTATACATTATGATTCTTATTTCTGCTCAAAAGCATAGATGCCGAGGCGGTTGTTACGAGTACCCACAATCTATGTTTTGAGCAGAAATATGAAAAAAAAAAAAAAAAAAAAAAAAAAAAAAAAAATGTTTTTCTCGTCTGAAAACTTTGGAGGTAAAATTTTCTATATATTTGAATAGACGTGTTTTCGTTATGGCGAAGATTTTAACCAAGTACCTTGATATTTGAGCCGCAACGTCAGAAACCGTAACCTTGGACGCACTCGCCCAGCAAAGATTCGAATCAGCCGGTACATTCTGATCATATTCTTCACTGCATTTTTGATAGCCATGGATGCAACGTCTTCGTTTCATTAGTACACATGCATCACGAAAACATGCCTATATAATTCTGACCCCCTTAAACCCCACTTTGATGTAGTAAAACTGGGGTTTACAGGGGTGTACATTATTTTTCTTATTTCTGCTCAAAAACATAGATTGTGGGTACTCGTTAGAACCGCCTCGTCGAGGCGGTTCTAACTAGTACCCACAATCTATGTTTTGAGTAGAAATATGAAAAATATAAGATTTTTTTATCTGAAAATTTTCAGTTTCGGGTGTTAAAATTTTCAATATATTTGAATAGGCATCTTTCGTAATGTCAGGAGGTACCTTTTCTTAAATGCAGTTCATATCTTGTGCAACAGCGAAACAAAGAAACAAAAAAAAAAAAAAAAAAAAAAAAAAAAATCGCGTTATGCCATACGGATCATGGGTTACGCCAAAATGTATCGGACTGCAGAAAGGCAGACTAAATGGGTCTTCTCTATTCATATCGCAAGGGACTTTCCTCTTTCATTTTGCAACCGATTAAAACACCACGGAAGAACTATTTGTTACAGCGCAAGTAAACTCATTATGAAGTCTGATCAAGCAGTCTTGAAAGAAATTTACAAGTGCATAAATGTCAGGACATTCCGTGGATCAATTCTATGTCGATAAAAAGGAAAATTATCGCCACGCAATCATTTCTCCAATACAGTGTCAGAGTGTGTATTATGTCAGGCAAAGGTGTCCTTAGCATACCTGTAAACGATAACATTCCGTGAGTTTGAGCCCTATAATGTTCTATGTCATGCAAGGTGGCAACTTACAAATAGCAGACACAGGGCGTCCTGTCCTCACTGACCCTATACCCGTCGACGAACGTTCTTAACCGCTGTCTGATCGGACCCGCTGTATAGAACAAAACGACATTATGACCGGCAGACCAGTCTAGATTCAGATCAGTTAGCTTCTTCAGTATGCGTTTGTATTGAAAATCAGATCAAGAAATCTGATTGGCTGACAAATAGAACTTGGCTTGGCATCTCAATTTATTAAGTAAGGCAAGGGTTAGATGAAGCGTTTGGCGATTTCTGAAAACACAAAAGTGTAAAAGCATGCCAAGCAATAGGATGACCCATGCTATAACATTGCAAAAACATTTGATACTGTAACATGTATTGGATAAGAGATTTATAATTCAGCTAACGGGGCTATAATCCTTAAAACGATTTACAAGAGGAAATTGTCATATCATTGGCTAGCAGACTCCAGCAGTTAGTGGCATTAACGTGTTTGTATAACCCTAGCTGCAATGGTGTTGTTCTGATAAGTCGAGAATTTTCCCCATTTCAGGTGGGATATCAAATTTCATTTTGTTTATGTTTTTAGTTTTGGTTGATTATGCTTACAAGAGTCGTATTAAACTATTTTCTGGTCGCCTTTTTTGCGTTTTTGTTAACAGTATCATGCATTTTATAATGCGTAAATTCTATGTATTTTTGAAATTGTTGTGCATGGAATCTCCATTACATATTAACTACGACTATGTAGCCCTACTGATAATAATACTGTTTTGTGTTTCGTATTTCTCTTTGTGCATACTTTAACACTCTATTTATTCAATGTGCATTACCCAAGCGCATTACGAAAACATGCCTATTCAAATATAGTGAAAATTTTACCACCAAAAACTGAAAATTTTCAGATAAAAATTCTGATATTTTTTCATATTTCTGCTCAAAAACATAGATTGTGGTATTTGTTAGAACCGCCTCGACGAGGCAGTTCTAACGAGTACCCACAATCTATGTTTTTGAGCAGAAATAAGAAAAATAATGTATACTCCTGTAAACCCAAGTTTTACTATATAAAAGTGGGGTTGAAGGGGGGCAAAATTATATAGGCATGTTTTCGTGATGGTATATAAACGTCTATCATTCACTACGGCGGCTATATGAGATAGTAGGGTTTGCAACGGAAAGGATAGCGGTAAAATGGAACTTAGAGCTTAGAGTAGGTCACTTAAGTGACCGAATGAATACTGTTCAACCCCGAGACCAACAAATTTTGTTTTATATGTAGTGAAAATATGATGGAACAGTTAATAGACAAAAAAACAAAATGATCTTGTCGGTCACGTGGGGGTGGAAAGCACTTCAGTTTTAAAAGGTTGTTACCTCCTTTTAAACACATTCTTATAGAAAAAAAATATGACGATGGTCGTGTGATCTACAGACGCATGTGCAAGATCGATACTTAGCGAATCGTTCATAATATCATCTGAAAGCTCTTAAAACGTATCTAATAAAACAACCGAAAAAAGATCAATGATTTGATGGAAGTTCGTGGGGTAACTTCCTATATATGGCATAGTATGGATGTGCGTGCCGAATGGCCCCCTTTTTCAGCGCTCCCAGGTATATGATTGGCCCCCTTTTTTCAACAAAAAGTGTATGACCCGATTTTTCTGGACTCTTATGTGAAAGGCTCCACTTTTCTGACATCCTGGTATATGCACATATTTTTTGCTCAGAGATTTTTCAAGGCTGTTTGTTCTCTTGATATTCAATGAATTTACTACGATATTTGCCAAACTACCAGCAATAAATGGGTCAAAAAAATCAAAGGGCAGTATATGAATAGGTCAATATTTCGGATGATCAAGTATATGAATGGGACCGTTTTTTCAAAGGCTAGGTATATGAATGGGATAATTTTTGAATTACTGGCTCGCATACCCGTAACACAATTACCCCCAAGTTACCACCCACCCACCTCCCTCCTCCCTCCCCCTCCCCCTCCCCCACGATGGTGGAAGTGAGTCCATAGTATATTTATCTCAAAAATAAATTTTAGGGGTAAGTATAAACAGACTTAAATCTTATAAAATGACCCAATATCTCTCAAAAAGGCTAGCTAACTCAGTCAGTGAAACATAACTGAACATATATAAATCAAATTATTGTGTTGAAACAAGGATAAGTAACCTCGGCATCTGACCCTGGCAGTCCTAGCTACAGAGATTTTACTGGTGCCAAAGCTTCATACTAGATACAAATATTGTAAGCATCACAGGGCAATTGCTAGGTTCGCAAAAGGGCTCGCTAACTCAGTCAGTGAAACATAACTGAAAAAAAAATGTAAATTAAAGTAAATCACTGTGTTGAAACAAGGACAAGGAACGTTGGCATCTGACCCTGGCAGTCAGAGATACAGAGATTTTACTGGTGCCAAAGCTTCACAGTAGAGACAAATATTGTACGGTAAACAACAAGCACAATTGCTGGGTTCGCAAAAAGGATCGCTAATTCAACCAGTGAAACATAACTGAAACATACGCAAATCAGATTAAATCACCGTTTGAAACAAGGACGAGGAACCTAAACATCTGATTTTGGCAGTCAGAACTACAAAGATATTACTAGTACCAAAGCTCCACACTAGATACAAATATCGCAAACAACATAGAACAATTGCTAGGTTCGCAAAATGGCTAGCTTACTCAGTCCATGAAACATAACTGAAACATGTGTAAATCAAATCAAATCACTGTGTTGAAACAAGGACGAGGAGCCTTGGCATCTGACTGTGGCAGTCAGAGCTACAGTGATTTTACTGGTACCAAAGCTTCACACTAGACACAAATATTGTAAACAACACAGAACAATTGCTAGGCTCGCAAAAGTGCTCGCTAACTCAGTCGATGAAAATAACTGAAACATATGTAAATCAAACTAAATAATTGTGTTAAAGCAAGGACCAGAGGGACCTCGGCATCAAACCCTTGCAGTCCAAGCTACAAAGATATTACTTGCATCAAAGCTGTTAACCCTTGTCCTGCTGAACCCGGATATACTCTGCATTTGCAAACAGTGTAGATCCAGATCAGTTGGCTTCTTCAGAAGCCAACTGATCTGGATCTGCACTATTTGCCATTAAGTATGTGAATTTATAGCAACAATCTGGATCAAGTAATCCGATTGGCTAAAAATTAGAAGTGGGCATGGCATCTTAATTTATTCAGCAGGACAAGGGTTAACTAGATACAAATATTGTAAATAACACAGAACAATTGCTAGACTCCCAAAAGGGCTCGCTTACTCAGTCAATGAAACATGACTGAAACATATGTAAATCTTTTTTTTTTTTTTTTTTTTTTACTTCAGTTACATGAGCAATAAGATACTTTTGAATTTGTCATGACTTAGTTTTTTGAAATAGGAATAACAACAGCAGGAAACAAGATACAAAATTACATGAAAACCGAAGGATATTTTGTTCGAAATTATCGAAAACTTCCCCCAGTAGCGTGACTTAAAACTCTAAAACAATCCCCAGGAGCTTTACAAATATTCGAAATGAAATCAAACATGTCAAACTGTGAGCATATATGGCATTGATGTGCGCCTTGGGGAAGCGAGACGATTGCTATCTTGGCCGCCTCAAGCTAAAAAAGTGGCTTCAAGCATGCGCTACCTGCTCAGATTCAGATCATCCTGCGCATGCGTAACATATCATCCGCGCCTTTGCTATCCAATCATACATTCTGTAGTATTCCGCCGGTTCTGTATCGAAGAGTAACGGTCCTGATCAGACTGCGCGGATGCGCAGGCTGATCTGGGGCCTTCGCTCGCCGCATATGTCCGACATTTTTTGCCTGACAAACCCATTTCAGATTTACATCGCCAAACATTAGCTAAAATGACAATCTTTCCCGTCTTTTATTTGTGTACAAATCGAAAGCAGACATCGAAGAGAAATCTTTAAAATTTAAAATGTTATTCCTAACAAGATTTTAAGAGTTTGTTAGTGTCCCCTATAGTGCAATAAGTATTTTGTAACACCATCAAGGGACATCAGCCTGTACACGCCTATATAATTTTGACCCCCTTAAACTCCACTTTTATATTGTAAAACTGTGCTTTACAGGGGTATACATTTTTTTTCTTATTTTTGCTCAAAAACATAGATTGTGGGTACTCGTTAGAACCGCCTCGCCGAGGCGGTTCTAACGAGTACCACAATCTATGTTTTAAGCAGAAATAAGAAAAATATCAGATTTTTATCTGAAATGTTAAGTTTTCGGGGATGAAATTTTCTATATATTTTAATAGGCGTGTTTTCGTAAAGAGACCATCTTCCTTCCGTCTCAAAAGGTACCTGTCTTCAACTAAAGAAGTTGCTCTTGTCAGAGCAAACTCGTCTTTCTAATTTCAATTTGACTTTGAGAAGAGGTTTATATGCCTTAGGCGGTGGTCTCTTGATCTTTGATACGATGCAGGGATGCGGTTTTTATTTTGTGATCCTTTCTATTCATATGCCAAACAAACGAGAAGAAAAAAGTAAACTTGTTCACATACTTTAATCCAACGTTGCTCCCTACTCTAATACCGCATTAACTATTTAAAATGCAGCTAATCTGCACATTACGAAAACATGCCTATTCATATATATAGAAAATTTCACCTCCTAAAACTGAAAATTTTCAGATAAAAAAATCCGATATTTTTCATATTTTTTGCCTAAAGCATAGATTGTGGGTACTCGTTAGAACCGCCTCGACGAGGCGGTTCTAACGAGTACCCATAATCTATATTTTGAGCAGAAATATGTAAAATAATGTATACCCCTGTAAACCCCAGTTTTACTAAATAAAAGCGGGGTTTAAGGGGGTCAACATTATATAGGCTTATTTTCGTGATGAAATTTTAACCTTGCAACACTTAGAATGCATATCGACTTTTTGTCAAAGGCATATTAAGATTAGCTATGCAGTGGAATGTGGAATGGAATTTATACCGTAGAATTATATCTTTAAGATTCTGATAACCATCTTTAAATGTGGTCGTTATCCCATGTTTATATCACCTCACGTAGCTACTATTTCGCATAAGATTACATGTATATAATGGGGCTTTCGCTAACAAAATGAGAGCTATAAAATATAAAACTACAGTCGAACCTCGATAGCTCGAACACCGATGGCTTGTTTACCATGGCTAATATGAACTCATTTTTGACTCCCTACGAAATTCTTCCGCTAGCTCAAGAAAACAAAAATTTAGGGGAAATTTTCTTATTTTTGTCATGAAATTGTATGTTGTGTGTACTCATTAGAATCGCCTCATCGAGGCGATTCTAATGAGTACACACAACATACAATTATTGTGAAGCAAATAAAAAAATCCCTAAATTATCGCTATTTGCTTCCTGACCTGGCACCATGATTAACCCTCAGTGGCTCGAACTACACATGTCTCGAACAATTTTCTATGGTCCCAAAGATGTTCGAGCCAATGAAGTTCGACTGTACTTAACAAAACTTGATGGCTTTTTCGCTTATGTAGGTATGCAAAGCATAACAAGACAAAAGCCAAAACGATGATCTGCAACAGAGGAACCGCCTTCATACGGTCAGTAGTAAAAAAAAAAAAAAAAAAATGCTGGGTGCTTAAACCGGTTTTACTCGCGCGAAACCTCACCCATACTTCCAATGCAGCTCTAAATTACAAAAATATTCTTTTGTTTAACCCATTTAAGCTCAGCGTCCTACAAAAAAGACATTGGCAAACAGTGTAGATCCAGACCAGAGTCTGATCAGAACTTACACTTTTTGCATTCAATTTCGATATTTCTATAATACATGGCAACAATGCACACTAATTCCAGACACCCATTCTCTTTGAAATGGATCGATTAAAACAGATAAAGTTGATGTCTCCACTCGACGTAAATGGGTAAAGCGTATGTTCAGAAAGAAGTCTAAACCAATAAAAAAGGGTGATACCTCCGCTGAATGTGTATTCGTTCGCTTTAAAGTAAACTTTTCAGATCGGTTCTGATAAAAAAATCTGATATTTTTCATGTTTCTGCTCAAAACATAGATTGTGGGTACTCGTTAGAACCGCCTCGACGAGGCGGTTCGAACGAGTACCCACAATCTATGTTTCTGAGCAGGAATATGAAAAATAATGTATACCCCTGTAAACCCCAGTTTTACTATATAAAAGTGGGGTTTAAGGGGGTCAAAACTATATAGGCGTGTTTTTGTGATGTTATATAGAGTTTATTTTGTTGGTTTGATCGATTACGAGGAAATAATTCATTAGTGTTCTAAGGCTTGCGCGTAAAAAACGAGTGAGGGAAGGGAATGGGTATTTTGTACAAGCAAACCTTAGAACACGAGTGGATTATTTCTCCGTAATCGATCAAAACAACTAAATAAACTGTTTGCTACATTTTTGTCTTCGTAATCGATCAAAACAACCAAATAAACTGTTTATTACATTTTCATTCATGATTTACCTTTGAATTTTAACATTCAGCCGTTATGATTTCCTACCAAAGTAGTTCCAGTTAGTGCATGAATTTCAGGAGGCGTGATTTAGTTTGAAAATCAGTCGCCATCTTCTTTTCTTTTTAATGCGACAATTATCCTGTGTTTGATATACAGGCGCAATAATGTCACGAAAATTGAATCGGATTATCAAGAAGTTCACACTTTATAATTGTGTTGCAGGTCTTTTCTCAAAAACGCCAACTGGACGTGAAAATTGCAGTCTGATTTCCATGATTGTATCAAATTTTACCGATAACCGTCAACTATTGTTATAATTGTTACCAATAACGCCAGCAACGTCGCCTAACAATTATGACGTCAGAACTTTCGAAATGAAATAATTCACCCGATGAATTATAGATCATCACGAAAACATGCCTATATAATTTTGATCCACTTAAACCCCTTTTTTATATAGTAAAACTGGGGTTTACAGGGGTATGCATTATTTTTCTTATTTCTACTCAAAAACATAGATTGTGGGTTACTCGTTAGAACCGCTACGTTTGAGTAGAAATTTGAAAAAAAAAATATCAGACTTTTTTTATCTGGAAATTTTCATTTTTTGGTGGTAAAATTTTCAGATTATTTGAATACACATGTTTTCGTAATGCTATAATTCACATGTCAGTAAATCACTCCTGAAAATTTAATAAATTATCAATAATCGTAGCCCTAGATAAGATGAGCATCCAGATATAATTTGATTTTTTTTTCCACATATATATATATATATATATATATATATATATATATATATATATATATATATATATATATATATATATATATATATATATATATATATATATATATATATATATAGATATATTACGAAAACAAGCCTATTCAGATATATAGAAAATTTTATCACTAAAAACTGAAAATTTTCCGATAAAAAAATCTGATATTTTTCATATTTCTGCTCAAAACATAGATTGTGGGTACTCGTTAGAACCGCCTCGGCGAGGCGGTTCTAACGAGTACCCACAAGCTATGTTTTTGAGCAGAAATAAGAAAAATAATGTATACCCCTGTAAACCCCAGTTTTACTATATAAAAGTGGAGTTTAAGGGGGTCAACATTATATAGGCATGTTTTCGTGATATATATATATATATATATATATATATATATATATATATATATATATATATATATATATATATATATATATATATATATATATATATGTTGTGGGTACCCATTAGAAGCACCCTGTATGGGCGCTTCTAATGAATTTCCTGAATACATAATTTCGTGGAAAATACGTAAAGTAACAGTACATTTCAGCTGAAAAAATCCTTATCTGAAGATATACACGCTGGTTTGGTATGTAACTGAATACTACATCCACGAGTTCAAGAAAATACTAATTATTAGGCTACCTATATCTTATTCTATCAGCATTTTTTTGCACACATGGAACGAGTTTACATTTTTCTTCATTTTTTTTTCTTTATTTCGTTCTTGTTTTTTTTTTTTTTTTTTTTTGTTTGTTTGTTTGTTTTTTTTTCAGGTTTGTGCTGTAAGTTACTTTACATACCTTTGTTTTTAAATCCGTGTAAACGCAAATGCACAGAATGGTAACGTTTGAAACTAACCATTTTTGTTTGTTTGTGTTAGCAGACGACAAACTGGTGAAAGTGTTCTTGTTTTTTTCCCCAGAAAACAGCATTTGAAATTTCAAGCAAGTTGTCAATCAAGACAAGTTGCATACAATGTTGTTTTTCCCAGAAAACAGGATTTGAAATTTCAAGCAAATTGTCAATTAAGACCTGTTTCTGGAAAAAACAATAAGAAAACAATTTCAAAACGTTGTCAGCTGAAGTTGTTTACCCAGAGTGCTTAGCGTCTACAAGCTGTGACATTGTAGCATGGTTCTCGGTGTCACATTTGTAATGTAAACAAACTACACCGTTTTTCAGCTTATAGTATTTTACCTTAAGGTCCATTGTGTGAGAAACCTGATGTAAAGGGACTGCGTGCAGTCTTTTCAGTCCTAATATACAAACTGTTTGACGTTTTATACTTGTTTCTTACAAAAAAGTGTATTCTGTATGAACCTTAACTCCAGATGAGAGGGATTTCCACATTATATTTTTTCCTTTTTTCTGTACAAAACATATGTTACGGGTACTCATTAGAAGCGCCTCGACAAGGCACTTTTAAATGAGTACCTACATTTGCCTGAGTCAGTTCATTGATTTCCTTTATATATATATATATATATATATATATATATATATATATATATATATATATATATATATATATATATATATATATATATATATATATATATATATATATATATATAAGAAAAAAGTCCTTTATCTGTGTTTCCTAATAAATGAACATTCAGAGATTAAAAAATAAACTAAAGGAGCTGTTACAATAGTTTGCTCCTTAAGTGACATTTCCGGCAACAAAGAACACAAATACAAATGTAGAAACTTGGGTAAGTCTAATGAGTACCTAAAGCATATGTTTACATGGAGTAGTAAAAACATATCAGTACATTGTATGTGCCTTATCTTCAGCTCTGAACATATTTGTGTAACAGGACTGTTAAGATCGTAATGACCTGCACTCTTGAATAGTAAACTACAGTGCCCATGTACGTGTGCCATAAGTGACGTGGCTGATATCTGCTTTTAATGCGTCTTGCGAATTGAAAGTTTGCTGCATACAACGGAAATGGCTATAAACGTATAATTAATATGTTTCGTGCATCCAAGATACCTTGGAAATACACAATTGTGGAGCACAGCCTTACCGAGGTATCGAAAGAAGGCAAGATGAGGAATAAAAATACATCACAAATAAAAAAAAAACAACAAGAGGCCCATAGGCCACGATTTGCTCACCTAATAAAAACAGTTATTGCATATCTGCAAATGCCACACAACTTCTTGAAGTATTGCCACAACAACTAGGGCACAAGTTTGACCATACCGTAAAAAGGACAAAGATTATCCCAGTATCATCATTTGAACAAACTTAGTAGACTTTGAATCCCTCAAAGCTTTCTTAGTTCTGGAGAAGAAAATTGGTGTCTTACCGTATATGGTCATGACAGCCATCTTGTTCAACGGCGCGGAACCATTTGAACAATTGTCAACATCGTTTCGACAGAAGCCAACCCCCATTCCCATTGAAATTCGGTGAAAGTATTTAAGCGGTTTCAGAGAAGAAGATTTCATAATTTTTATACATGGTCATAGCCGACAGGCAAGGGCAGATAACCCCCATTTTTTACGGAAGCTTAACAGGTTTACTTCTTTAATCATACACTGTAACTTTCAGCCGCGCCTCCTCCTATGCCCTCGTTGAGAAATGTTCTGTTTTCAAATAAATCCGAATGAGCTCAACGATCAACACAGAATATATAATACAAGCCTTCAATTGACTTTAATTTAACAGAATATATAATTTAAGCCTTGTCTAGCTGGTCTCGAATCTGCCCTGCGTTCGAACAAAAGGGAAGGTCAAGATTAGATGGCTTCTGCAGAAGCCAACTGATCTGGATCTGCACTGTTTGTCATTAAGTATGTGAATTTGTATCAACAACCTGGATCAAGTCAGCTGATTGGCTAAAACTTAAAATTGAGCGTGGCATCTTAATTTATTCAGCATGACAAAGGTTAAGTGGCATATGTGGAGACATCTAACGATCACGACAGAGCATTCAGCATCAGCTGTAGTGATGGTAATATGTTTAGAAAAAAAAATGTCGTAAGGAAGCAAAACATAAGTTAAGTGAAGCTACCCAGGAAATACCACAACCACGAGGAACAGCCATCCTTATGTACCCATGACGAAAACACGCCTATATAATTTTGAACCGCTTATACCCTACTTTTATATAGTAAAACTGGAGTTTACAGGGGTATGCATTATTTTTCTTATTTCTGCTCAAAAACATAGATTGTGGGTACTCGTTAGAACCGCCTAGCCGAGGCGGTTCTAACGAGTACCAACACTTTTTGTTTTGAGCAGAAATACGAAAAAATATCAGATTTTTTTATCTGAAATTTTTTGAGTTTTTGGAGGTGAAATTTTCTATATATTTGAATAGGCGTGTTTTCGTAATGCCCAGGGAATGCCACAACCACGAGAAACAGCCATCCCTAGGCGCCAAAGGAAGGAGAGACGAGGAACAAATAAGCATACCACAAACTCCACATTTTAAATCACAGACCCACACACATAGAAGAACCACAACACAGGAACCGCATTGAAACGGTCAGTAGGAAACCCACCATGGCTTACACTAGTTTTACGCGCGCGGCACATATCAAACAAACAACACTAGCAGAATTGGTTTCAGAGAGCAAGTTTGTTAAATGCGTCAAATAAAAATAGCAGACACAATTTTATTCAGTCTCTTTATGAACAGTAATTATAACGTCAAACCTTGCTCATGGCTCCTAGCCCAGGACAGACATTTTCGTTTCAAATTAACCCTTTTTACGCCCAGCGTCCCATGTCCCATGAAAGGGAAACTGATAAAAAGTCGCAGACCAGACGCCACAGAATGTGGCGTCTGATCAGGGTCTACACTGTATGCATTTCATACATGTTCTATAAAACATGACAATGATAATAATAAACAACCAGACAACTATCATTAGAAAAGGACCTGTCGAAAGAGTTGAGGTAGCAGATTCACTTGGCATAATTGGATTTATATACAGTAGAACCTCGATAGCTCGAACACCGATGGTTCGTTTACCATGGCTAATTCGAACTTGTTTTTGAGTCCCTAGGAACTTATTCCAAGAGAACAAATATTTGGGGAAATTTTGTCATTTTATCATGAAACTGTATGTTGAGGGTACTCATTGGAATCGCCTCATCGAGGCGATTCTAATGAGTACACTCAACATACAACTTTTATATAGAAGATCAAAAAGATTTGCCTTAATTATTCACCATTTGCTTCCTGACGTAGCGCCAGGATTAACCCTCAATGGCTCGAACTACCCATATCTCAAACAAATTTTCATGATCCCAAAGAGGTTCGAGCCATCGAAGTTCGACTGTAAACGAGCTCAATGAACCTCTGTCCAGTAATATACATATGACGGCTGCCACACAGTATTGCGAATCAGCTTCAGTAAAGACAATAAATTCTTTAAAGAGGTATCCCATCACGAAAACATACCTATATAATTTTGACCCCCTTAAACCCCACTTTTATATAGTAAAACTGGGGTTTACAGGGGTATACATTATTTTTCTTATGCTACTCAAATACATAGATTGTGGGTACTCGTTAGAACCGCCTCGGCGAGGCGGTTCTAACGAGTACCACAATCTATGTTTTGAGCAGAAATGAGCAAAATATCTGAGTTTTTTATCTGAAAATTTTCAGTTTTGGAGGTAAAATTTTCTATATATTTGAATAGGCGTGTTTTCGTAATGTTTGGGAACAACAAATCTATAAAAGTTGGCTTTTGAAACAAATAACACGTAAAACAAAGGAAAACTGGATGGTTTTATAAGTCTCTTCATAACTCTTAATATACAACAATGTAGTTTGCGTGGCTGCATAGCCCACCCCCTACCCACTCACACAAACACATTCCACCCGACCGCTGCACTGGTTAATGCGTAGTTCAGTTTTCAATGTAAGAATGGGCTGAATGATCCAAGAAAAAAAAATAAAAATACCATCTGCGCTATTAAGGCTGGCACGATTAATCGAAAAATCGATTAATTGATCGATCAATTCCACAAAAATGATTATCATTACTAATTTGCTTAGTATTCAGACACCTCAACTCCTTACCATACATTATCTAAAATTTGAACATGTACAATTTACTACCCATTGTTGTGTCTAACAATAACTGGATGGGTGGCAAACAGTGTAGACCCTGATGAGACGCCGCATTTGCGGCGTCCCATCAGGGTCTACACTGTTTGCTCAGGCCTGTCTGACCGAATAAAGTATAACATATGGTAAGAGTCATGCTCAGACAGGTATAATTATGACTAAATCTTCAGTGATTACTAATCGATTATCGATCACAATGTCAGGACTGATAATCGATTATCTTTTCAGCTTCGATTAGCCAGCCTTATGCACTATGGTGAAGTACGGAGACACGTTCTGCGGCCGCCGAACGGCACTTACACCAGCTGGAGTTAAGTAAAATGAAATTCTATATGTTTCAATGGAAACAAAGAACACACAAGAGAACGAAAATCGGGAAATTGTTTTTACAAAACCTCTTAATACACAGCAGTGTAACTTGTAAGGCCGTGTACGCACCCTAGCTCAAAATAAACTAACGTAGCTCGCTCGATTTGTTTTAATCTGTTCATGGACAGTATTCGAGTGTGCAACACTGCTCTAACACTTCCTAGCCCATTGTTTGAAACATTCAAACGCTTGCCATTCGTTGTGCTTGCTTTTCCTCTGGTAACCTAATTCAATCAAATTTCAACGATTTAACGATTTTTTTTTTTTTTTTTTTTTTTTTTTGTTTTTGTTTTTTTTTTTTTTTTGTTTTTTTTTTTTTTTTTTTTGTTGTTGTTCTTTTTTCTATCTATTCAAATTTATTGAAAATAAAGGATATACATGTATATTCTTTGGAAAAAAAAACAAAGCACAAAATGTCAAATACAATGATAAATATCAAACACTGTCTGCATAAGGTTTGAGTGACAAAATAACAATACAAAACACATCTACCTTGTAAAAAACGAACATACAAGGGGACACCTCAACAAAAATAGCTCCTTCGATCGATGAGCACCACTCGCATTTGGAATAACAGTAGACTAAATACACTTGAAGGATTTTTAACCATTTGTACAACGGGGGCAACTTCTTTGACTTCCTGTTTGATTTCATGCACACCAATCACTTTCTGCAAAGCAGTCTACATTAACAGGAAAGCGGTCTACATTAACAGGGGGCAAAGTTGATTATTTCCTTTACGAATGGATCCCTTTTCAGAAGGGATACAGAATGATTTTGACAGAGGTGCCCCTGCCTCCCCACTCCCCTGAAAAAATATATATGAAAATACATATGAAAAGATACAATACCGAAGCACAGTCTTTCCGAGGCAATAAACAAAGGAGAAATGCGAAGCAATTAAAGACAAAACAAACAACATGCACTCAGTGGCCATTGATGAGTTCCCAACTACACAAAATTTTGCTTGTCAAAATATGTCAACCATTTTGAAATTGATTTTTATCACATTAGTACTCCTGTACAAAGTAAAATAACATCGGACAATTTGGAGGGTATCTATAGTAACCTGTGCACCGCGTGTCTCCATGGGAGTTGTGTAAACAGAATACCAGCGCGTGTTTCGAATATGGCACCGCACGGCAAGGAGATGACACCTGCTGTAAAAGAATTGATACTGAAGCTGTCTTATGAGGGATACAGTCATGCAAAAATAAGCAAGGTGACTGGGAAAAATCGGCAATCAGTTTCAAGAATCATTCAGCGCTGTCAGATGCGTGATGATGACGAAAACAATAGTGAACGTGGGAAGGCAAAACCGGAGTGACAGGGGATTATTTCGGATGGTGAGAAAAAAATAGAAGACAGACTTTGTTTTGAGCAGGAATATGTAAATATCAGATTTTTTATCTGAAAACTTTCAGTTTTTGAAGGTGAAATTTTCAATTTATTTGAAAATGCGTGTTTTCATAATGACATAACTATAACAAGGGAACTGTCTTGAAATGATCAAAGGGAAACTACTGAATGGGTAGGGTGGCGCTTGTAACAGGTTTATTCACGTTTACTTGGAAGTCTATCAATTCCTCTTAGACTTTGTTTTACGAGCGCTCGACCTTTGTCCTTGGTCTTGATAAAGTTCAGTTGCATAGAATTGTGCAACAAATAAATCACAGATACATAATCGTCAAAAACGGAAACCAAATTACAGATTAGAAAATAGGAGTCTCGATTATATAGAGAAGCTTCATAAGCAGTAAACAAGTTTGCAACACTGCTTACGCCCTCTAACGTATACATGAGCAGAACTCCAATTTCAAAGATACCACAGTAGGCCCAATGATCCCAAAGAAAATGAAATATAATCTGCACTGTGGTAAAGTACGGGGAGACGTTCTACGGCCGCCACAAGGCACTAATTATATCACCAGCTGCAATGTAGTAAACTAAACGTCAAAAAGAGCCTACAATGAAGCAAAGATGAGGACTCAACAGAAACAACGTGTTGAGACAACTAGAGATTCCTAGGGCAATATCACTGCAATACTGGAGAAAAAGCAGAAAAAAACAACAACACCAGCTGAACCCCGCTGAGCCAAGAAACAGACATAAAAATGTTCCGGCTCAGATAATCAGATTGTGATGGAACGACTATGAGTATTCTATAAAACCGAAAGTTCGAGCAAAACGATCAGACTAGTAGATCCAAGTGTGCCCGACAACAGACGATATTTTGTAAAGAATTCCGTTAAGGAAACACTATTCGTTTATATATTTGATATTCATACGTAATAAAATGCAAAAATAGTGCAGATATATATCTATATCTAAGAATTATTTAACAAATAAAATACCGCAAGTTTGTTTGTTTGTTTGTGTTGAGGTTTTACGGCCCAGTCAACCCAATGGGGTCATGTCGAGCGCGGTCAGTTTACCGAACCACACGTTTACTGGGCAGGCTTAGTCCTCTAAGCGGTTAACCAGTATTGTGCACATTCTTTCGCCAGAAACTGACAACTGCCCTTCTTGGATCAGCGGAAGGGAGAGAATGACCGTAGAAAAATATTTCATGATCAATCTCCGGGGGTTGAACCCGCGACCTCCTGGTCTCCACTCGGACGGCGCATCCAACTGAGCCACCGAGGCCGGCAAATACCGCAAGTAACAGCATGATTTCCGTCTACATTGATCGTCGAGGTTCAGTTTTGATGCGCTTGACATTACATGTTCGTAGTAAACGCAAGGTCAAATATTCAACAGATGACATTTTGAAAACAAATGATTTTTTTTTTTTTCAGAAAAAAAAGGGTTTTGGCATTTGAAATATAAAATCCTATAGATTCTATTGTGGGAGAACAGAAAATAAAACAAAACAAAACAAAAAAATATATATATCGTCAATTTATCGTCTTCTAAAAGTGGTGAAGTTTAAAAAAAAAATCATCACGAGAACATGCTTATATAATGTTGACCCCCTTAAAGCACAATTTTATATAGTAAAACTGGGGTTTACAGGGTATACATTATTTTTCTTATTTCTGCTCAAAAAACATAAATTGTGGGTACTCGTTAGAACCGCGAGGCGGTTCTAACGGGTACCCTCAATCTATGTTTTGAGCAATCATATGAAAGCTGTCAGAATTTTTATGTGGAAATTTTCAGTTTTTGGTAGTGAAATTTTCAATGTATTTGAATAGGGGTGTTTTCGAAATGGTAAAGTAATATTGAAGCATAAATAGCCAACGATAATTCATTTCTTTAAGACAAATCACTACAGGTCGTAGTTGTTCATATTGTGATCGTTTTTCATTGAAATTAATGCGATTTATTTCAGATTCCATACTCGTATATCATTAAAAGCAGTTTTCTGTACGCGTGAACCCAATATCATATCATCTATCGATTTCTTCGGAAGTTCAATAAAATATCAAAACAGCGATTCAAGAATTTAATCAGCGCTGTACTTCACTGCTTATATACTAATTAAGCTCTATGAAATGTATAATGTCATTACGAAAACATGCCTATTCAAATATACTGAAATTTTTACCAACAAAAAATGAATATTTTCAGATGAAAAATTCTGATATTTTTCATATTTCTGCTCAAAACATAGATTGTGGGTACTCGTTAGAACCGCCTCGGCGAGGCGGTTCTAACGAGTACCCACAATCTATGTTTTTGAGCAGAAATAAGAAAAATAATGTTTACACCTGTAAACCCCAGTTTTACTACATAGAAGTGGGGTTTAAGGGGGTCAAAAATATATAGGCATGTTTTCGTTATGACAGACAAATAGTTTGAGAATCATGGAAATCACTACTTACATTAGGACATCAAGGCTTGGCCTGAAAATGTGCTCCTAATTTTAAGCACTCCTTGTATTTTTGTGTTAGTCCTTGTTTGTAATGATTTTTTTTTATTCTTGTGCTGTATATTTTTGAAAAAAAAATATTATTGTTAGACCTGTACATATATGGATATCTACAAATGTTACCTACACGGTATAAGTAGTGCTGACGTATTTACCCTAATTACTCTGACAAAATATTTTTGTTTTCTCCTCTGTCAAAATCTATGAACACGCCCATTTACTTACTGCTGAAGAGTCTAAAGACGGATGGATACGTGGTAAACAGTGAAGGCCCAGGTGGATGCGGCGTCTGACCCGGGCCTACACTGTTTGCTTAGGTATGTCCGTCAGAATACATATGGCAAACACGGCACTGATTGTATACCAAATGGCGCAAGCTGAACAAAATGAACCTTAACACCAGAAACCGGTTCTTATGGCGTAGACGGACAGCGAGTCTTTGTATCAGCCTGCACAGGCGTAGTAGAACTATGACCGGTTATACGCTTTCTGGATAATCTTTAGTCGTTGGTAATATCGGTGATCAGCAAAGTTCCTGATTAAACTGTGCCGATGCACAACTTGATCTGATATTTGTCCTGTTCGTATGTGACATTTTTACCTTTTTGTACGAAATGCGCCTCCAAAATACCATGACTAACGTCACTTAGAATGTATATAAGCTAACTAATTGTTTGTATAGTGTAGAACGTATAAGTTGTAACGTGTGAGAAGGTACCTTATAACGTGTGCTCACAAAGGTGAGAAAGTTGTACAGCCACACCAGGGAACGAATCACGGAGCCCCAAATTACCGATCAGATTCTCTATCAGACCACCAATGTCAAGTTTCCCTGCTTAAGCAGTCTTGATCCGAATCTCTAAATCCTCTCCAAGCCGACTGAGAGACTTTTTTTCATATCATTTTATGTAAATAGACGCTGTCCTGGACCATCAAATCTCAGGAAGGGAAATATGTACAGACGTACCGGGGCTCGAACTCGGGTCGATCGGATTACCATTTTGATGTTTAGATCACGGTGCACATTTCATTTTTGTGGATTTTATCGATGTGTTAACGCCGATGAAACCTCATTAACTGAATAGAGCCCGAATATGGGCTTGATGTGTAGTTTGTGACTGATTCACCGGCATTTACACATTAATGATAATAGTAATTAGAAAAAAAAAAACAAAAAAAAAAAACATCCACATATTCTCTCAGAATTCCAACTAGGTCATCATTATTTTGCAAATGTGAGTAAAATGGTTCATTTCAGAATTTTGCACAAAAGACAATAGATCGGAAATTCTGTCCAGTGTATTCATCGAAGTATGAATGTCGCTTTCAAATTGTTGTCGACCAATAAAATTGTGCCAAATAAGAGTAAGCCTACTGAGATGAAATTAATCAAGGTATATACTCCTAATTTTCTTGAGCAGAAGTATCGGTATCATAAATTACATAAAACATATTCTAAGAGTTATTGCCGTCATTCCATTTTGGTGTAACATTCTTTCTTCGTCGTTTACTATTTGTGTTACATTCGTTCTTCGGTTCTTTTCCGTTGGTGTAGCATTCGTTCTTCGGCCCTTTTCCTTTGGTGTAGCAGTCGTTCTTCGGTAGTTTTTTTGTGTGTGTGTGTGTAACGCATTCGTTCTTCGGCCGTTTCCATTTGGTGTAACATTCGTTCCTCGGTCGTGTCGTTTTCCCTTGATGCTCGGTCGTTTTCCTTTGGTGTAGCATTCGTTCCTCTGTCGTTTTCTTTCGGTAAACATTCGTACTTAGGATTTTTCCATTTTGTGTAACATTCTTTCTTTGGACGTTTTCTTTTGGTGAAACATTCCTTCCACGGTCGTTTTCCTTTGATCTAACATTCGTTCCTCGATCATTTTACTTTGATGTTAATTTTTTTCTCGGTCGTTTTCTTTTGTTGGTGTAACATTTTCCCCTGTCACTTTCTTTTGGTGTAGCATTTATTCCTTCGTTGTTTTCTTCTGGTGTAATATTTGTTTCTCGGTCGTTTTCCTTTGATATAACAGTCGCTTTTCGGACGTTTACCTTTGGTGTAACATTCGTTTCTCCGTCATTTTCTTTCGGTGTAACATTCCTTCCTCGATCGTTTTCTTTCAGTGAACATTCGTGCGTCGGAAATTTTGTTTTGGTGTAACATTCCTTCCACTGTCGTTCTCCTTTGGTGTAACATTCGTTCCTCGATCGTTTTCTTTTGGTGAAAATTCTTACTTTGGGTGCATTCCTTTGGTGTAACATTGTTCTTTGGGCGTTTTACTTTGGTGTAACATTCCTTCTACAGTCGTTTTTTCCTTTGATGTTATATTCGTTTCTCGGTCGTTTTCCTTTAGTGTTAGATTAGATTTGTTCCCTGGTTTGTTTCCTTTTTTTCCTTTCACTTTCTTTTGGTATAGCATTCATTCCTTGGCCGTTTTCTTTCGGTGTATCATTTTCCGTGTCACTTTCTTTTGGTGTAGCATTCATTCCTTGATCGTTTTCTTTTGGTGTAACATTCGTTTCTCGGTCGTTTTCCTTTGATATAACAGTCGTTTCTCGGTTGCTTTCCTTAGGTGTAACATTCGTTCCTCGGTTACTTTCTTTCGGTGTAACATTCGTACTTGGGGAGTTTTGCTTTGGTGTAAAATTCGTGCCTCGGACATTTTGTTTTGTTGTAACATTCCTTCCATGGTGGTTTTCTTTTCTATCCTTTTTTTTTTTTTTTTTTTTTTTTTTTTTTTTTTTTTTGGCTTTATCCCATAAAAGGGTAATTGCGTTTTTGTTTGGTGTTATATTCGTTCCGGTCCACGTTCGTTTTTATTTGGGGTAACATTCGTTCCTTGGTCGCTTTAATTTGGTGTAGCGTTCATTTCTTGGTCGTTTTCCTTTGGTGCAATGCTCGGCTGATCAGAGCCGTCGCTGTCCGCTGACAGAATCATTGAACACTATACAATGTATCAATAGAGAACAAAAGCCCGGATGAGAATGATCTGAATCTGCATATTTTACGCCTGTTTGAAGACACGTTTTCGCTTGACGTGTGCTAAAATAACCGATTAAGGTGAGCGGATGCCCCTTCAAGAGAGCGCTCGCTAAACTGGTTGTTTTTGCAAGTACAGAATTTTTATAATAAATAATAACAGTCTGTAAGTTTTGCATTAAGTAGAGGAATTTCTGTAAAACATGACAATAATAAAAGTTGCACACAAACCACTTCTAATGGAAATAAACCTGTACAAATAGTTAAGGTCGGAGAGTACACTCGGCATAAATAGGTTAAGACTATTTGTGATGTTATATCCATCCAACATTATGGATCTGGTACGGTTATTTCGTCTAACTATGAGAACTGTTTGTTTTGTCAAAAAAATCGTAATATAAAAGTAAAGCAAAATAAATAAATAAATAAATACATAATAGTTAAATAAATGTTGATTAGTCAATTAATCATTCATTCAATCAATCAATCAACCAATCAATCTATTGATATACAAATAAAATGAAAAATAAACGAATAATCTCAGTAAGTAAATTTATCTACACAAATAAACAATGTTTTAAATAAATGAATAAATAAACAAATAAATGAATAAATAAAATCGAAATGAGACGAATAATCTCCGTAAGTCAGTTTATATACACAAATAAATAATGTCATTGAAAAAATAAATAAATAAATACAATCACGAAATCATGCCTATATCATTTTGACCCCCATAAACCCAACTTTTATATAGTAAAACTGGGGTTTACAGGGGTATACATTATTTTTCTTATTTCTGCTCAAAAACGTAGATTGTGGGTACTCGTTAGAACCGCCTCGCCAAAGCGGTTCTAACGAGTACCCGCAATCTATCTTTTGAGCAGAAATATGAAAAATATCAGAGTTTTTATCTAAAATTTTTCAAGTTTTGGAGGTGAAATTTTCTATATATTTGAATAGGCGTTTTCGTAATGATTAATAAACAAATTGATAAATATATAAAAGGAAAAAAAAACGAATAATCTTAATCAGTCAGTTTATATACACAAATAACAATGTTATAAATAAATAAGTGCCAAACCAAATAAATGAATAGAAACATTGCTAACCAACTGACTAAATAAATAAATAAAAAAAAAAATAAATAAATAAACAAATTAATAAAATGAAAAATAGCGAAATAATTTCAGTCAGTCAGTTTATATACACAATAAATAATGTTATAAGTGGATAAATAAATAAATAAATAAATAAATAAATAAATAAATAAAATTGAAAAGGATACGGATAATGCCAGTCAGTCTTCACATACCAATAAATAATGCACAACGTAAGAGGAATAACTGTCGACAAAATTTCCAATAATATCCGAGCAGATTGATATACCGCAGCTTGGAACACTGGCAGTCAGTCATTTAGCACTGCATACAAGAGCAAATATGCCTTACTAATCTACCTTAATCGATTCACGCCAAATTAACTTCTACCTTAGCTTTTTGGACGGGTCCATTTCAAATAGAAGCTATACCTAGTAAGCTTCAACATAATAATAATAATAATAATAATCGACTTTATTTATAGAGGGTAACACATTTAGTAAACTACGCTCGTAATACTAATCTTCCATGTGGCCCTCAAACATGGACAACATAAATCTATAGCGGGCCGTTATCGGCCCGTCAGCTACCCTGACGGGCCGATAACGGCCCGCTATAGATTTATGTAGAATGCTAGCTGGGATATCTGGTTATTTCGTATTAATACCATGTTTTATAGAAATTCCTGTGTTTAATGCAAGCAGTGTAGACATAGATCAGATGCCGCGGTCTGTAGCGTCTGATGTAGGTCCTCACTGTTAGTCAATTACCCTTTTATGGGATAAATTTTTATGGTATAAATTGGTTAAGTGTACCATTTCAGCTGGTAAATGACGGACTTGTGTTTAAGTTTACGTCTTGCATTTTCCGATAACAAAAATACTCCATTGATAGAAAGCATCGCTAGAGAAGGTCATTCTTGAAGTAACATGTTTTCATTAGTGTCTATCACTATTTTCAAAGCTATTGATTTTTTTTTTTTTTTTTTTTTTTTTTTTTTTTTTCAAATTAACAAGCATGTGCCCATTGGGAAGATCATTATTTCTGGGCGTCTTATGGGCTAAGGACCCCACCAACATGTTGTCCAATATTTGTTTTATCTTTACTATCCTTATATATAAGTTGCCT
Source organism: Anodontia alba (assembly GCA_964016985.1). Lineage (NCBI taxonomy): Eukaryota > Metazoa > Mollusca > Bivalvia > Lucinida > Lucinidae > Anodontia > Anodontia alba. Next base: position 25,297,254 of record OZ024836.1, on the reverse strand, counting down.
TACACTGACAGTATCAGTAACATATAAAACGTCTCATGCACCGTTGAGATTTGCTCTGCACAGTTTCTGTGATAAGTGGTTTCAGGAAGATGGTTCTATTTCTTTCTACAACTTTGACCAGGGGTTGTTAAAATTAGTCTTGCTGCAGAAAGACAAAACATCTAATATATGTTCACTTTATTTCTTTTCGCAGAAGAGCAGAAGAGCTGTATATATTCACCTAGCTAAGAACCTAGCTACGACAAATGGGGTGCGCCAAGTGCTTTCCAATATGCGCACAATGCGCAAATTCAGGTATTCTTGCGCATGTGCAAAGCATCATCCAAACCTTTGCTCTACATACATACATACTTTACTATTCCATGAGTATTCCATGATTATGTTAGCGGACACTAAAGGCCCTGATCAGACTGCGCGGATGCGCAGGCTGATCTGGGCCTTTGTTGTCCTACTATGTTCAAAGACACGTTTTTGCATGGCGCGGCCCAAAGAGTCTGGGCGTAATCCTGTCACGTGACACAAACATTTGAATACCCCTCGTAGAACCATAATTTCAGTGGCGTGATATAAATAAATTTATAATGTTTGCGAGCTGAACAATATTTGTAAATAGTTACAATATTTGTAAATAGTTACAATACGTCTGGAAAACTGCTTCCTTGATAACATGAAGGTGAGTGGGAGTAACATGTGATGGATTTTCCTTCAATACGACTCTTTGAAATATAAATATGGCCAGCGCTTTACGCAAACGTGTCTTCGGTCATGTGCAGACAGCGAAGGCCTAGATCAGCTTGCGCATCTGCGCCGTGATCAGGACCTTCACTGTCTGCTAACAGAATCATTGGATACTACGGAATGTATGAATGGAGAGCAAATGTCCGTGTGATACTTTGTGCATGCGCAGGATGATCTGAATCTGCGCATGTTGGGCATGTTCGAAGGCACCTTTTCACTTAATGCGGCCCATATAATGGAGTTGGGCAAAACATCAAAGATAAAGATACATAGTTTTTGTTTCAACGTCTTATAAAATTAAAACACATATTCCCCTCATTATTCAACGAAGTCGGTTAAATTCATTGCCCGATCTAATGCTGTTAGTATAAATATCTAGTTTACATCACGAAAACAAGCCTATATAATTTTGGTCCCCTTAAACCCCACTTTCATATAGGAAAACTGGGGTTTACAGGGGTATACATTGTTTTCTTATTTCTGCTCAAAAACATAGATTGTGGGTACTCGTTAGAACCGCCTCGCCGAGGCGGTTCTAATGAGTACCTACAATATATGTTTTGAGTAGAAATATGTAAAATATCAGAAATTTTGTCTTAAAACAATTTTTGATTTTGGTGGTGATATTTTCAATATATTTGAATAGGCATGTTTTCCTAATGTACAGTATTTGGCAACATAAACAAATTTTATAGAAGATGTCTAGGAGTAGTAGCCACAACCACAGATCATAGCTTGCTAAGGCAATCAAGATGAAGAGAAAACAAACCAAAATACTGGCTACAGTCTCCAGTAATTAAATGTTTTTTGTTGTGTTTTTTTTTTTTTTTTTTTTTTTTTTCGTTTTTTTTTTTTTTTTTCTTATAATCCTGTTTGATAATCCACTAAAATAATACAAAAGTAACATCATGACTTTAAAGGCCGGTGACTAGTGACCAGCTATAATACGAAAAATTATTCACTGGAGACTGTGGCCAGTCTAACAAACAATGTCAGACAGTTTAAACAGATGATGTTTACTGACCATTACGTTACTCGGGGAGTACTGATATGTCAATGCTAAACATGGAAATCCCTTGCTACGTCATACGAGGGTCCTGCAAAAAGTTTTGTCACTGAGTTCGGATTACTTCAGTGCTACGTATTATCACACATATTTTTATTACAAACCTTCACAGTATCTCCGCTTTCTGAAACACATTTTTGTAACCTTTTTACCCAGTCGCGAAGATCAGATAAATAGTCTTCTTTTGGTATCTGTTGGAGACACTGATAAATAGCGCTGCCAAGAGAACTTCTAGACGTATACTTATTTCCAGAAAGCATTTTCTTAAGCCTTGGAAATAAAAAAAAAATCACAGGGACTCAGGTCAGGTGAATAAGGTGGATGGTTTAAAACTTTCACCTTTTCAGAAGCCAAAAAAGACTTAACAACCTCACACTTATGAGAGGAGGATTTGTCATGTAAAAGGTGGACTCCTGACCATCCTTTGCTTGGTCCATGTTCCATTGGTCAGTGTATATGAATGCATCTATTTCAGTTTGAAATAACTCGGTCAGTTGGAAAGCACTTTGCACGAAATAAACGGGTATCGTTAGCTATTCAACACACCATTCAAGTGCAGTGAAGCATTTTAAAATATACCTGGGATAAAACTAAAGAAGCCTATTAAAGACAGAAGTTTTTGCATGACCCTCGTAATCAGTAAACATTCATCGAATTATACACTAGTCACTAACCAAATAAAAACAAAGTAATCAGCTTCCTCTTCTGCAACAAGGTGATCAAAATGCAAGACATGACATAAGAAAATAAACAGAATACAGTCGAACTTCGATAGCTCGAACATCTTTGGGACCATAGAAAAGTGTTCGAGACATGGGTGGTTCGAGCCACTGAGTGTTAATTATAGTGCAAAGTCAGAAGCAAATGGCGATAATTTAGGGATTTTATTTTTCGATTTTCTACACAATAATTGTATGTTGGATGTACTCATTGGAATTGCCTCGATGAGGCGATTCTAATGATTACACACGACATAGAATTTCACGATAAAATAAGAAAATTTCCCTGCATATTTGTTTTCTTGAGCTTACGGAAGAACTTCGTAGGGGCTCAAAAACGAGTTCGAATTAGCCATGGTAAATGAGCCATCGGTGTTCGAGCTATCGAGGTTCGACTATACATATATAATCGCCCCGAATCAAGCAAACACAAGCCCACACAGATCAGCCTTAACCATGGCCACCGCCATAGTACGGTCAGTAGTGGAAACTACCCTGGGGTTGTAATCGATTAAAGTGGAACCAAATCTTCACGCTATGTTAAAATGTCTTATAGTAGTGGTCATGGTACCCGAGCCTTCATCCAAACTCATAAATCCGTAAACGAATCCGAATATTCAGACCAACAGACATGGACTCCAGAATAAAGGGTGTTATCAGGCGTCCGCGGATAGTAAGCATTACTTGGTAAGCAAGCTTCGCCCACCATACCCATAGGTCTGAACGAAGAAAATGTACATTGTAGGTAGAAGCGTATGTCCGGGATTTTGGAAGTCTACTTATTTCCTCATTGGCAAAAACATTATAAACAATTCTGGAAACTGCTACATTGTAGGGATTGACCAGATCATAATGTCTGCCATAGAACTCCTTAAGTGATGCTACCACCAATTTTTTCCTTTTTTTTTTTTTTTTTTTTTTTATTATCCCTGGCTCAACAACCTTGTAGTGAGCTATTTCTCCCACGCTCCACGAAGTCCTGATAATTTGAACAGGCTCTGGCATAACGGATTAACTGTGAAACGTAAACGCAGTATGCTGGTGCAGAAGGGATATTACTGCTCAGGAATGGAATGTTAACAATGGGAAAATTGAAGTCATCCCGTTTGTCGTATAGCCTAGTAATAAGCTTTCCATTGTCAATATAGACATAACAATCCAAGTATGAGGAGGAGGCTGCAGTCTCCGTTGTTCCCTTTATTTCAAATTCACGTGGATAGAGGAATTCCAAATATTCTGCAAATTTTGTGTTTTTCACACACACACACACACACACACACAAACACACACACACACACACACACACACACACACACACATATATATATATATATATATATATATATATATATATATATATATATATATATATATATATATATATATATATATATATATATATATAGGTGAAATTGAATCGTTGTGCAAGGTGTTTCTTGCCTGCTTTGAGGAGACTTTGTACAAACCCCGCCTAATATGAGTATAAAAACAAGTCGGCAAGCAGCGGTGCACAGTTAGTACCCATCGGTATGCCAATTGTTTGATGTAATATCCGTCCGCGGAACTCCACAAAAATATTGTCGATTAGATATTCCAGCATCTGTATAACATCTGCATTTGAGTGTTTTGCGGTGCATCAGAGTGGTCCTGAACATAAGTTATGTGATGAAATAAAAACAAAACAAAATCTTTGTTAGAGAACAATGTGCTCAACAGCAAAATTATTTTAATGCAACGCTTTTGGGAAAAAATACTGCCGTTGTAACGAGGTGTCACTGTATATACTTATACACAGTCAGCTCTTTGGAAAGTCAACTTCTCTCACAGCTAACAAATTTTATGGGAATATGAAAACAGGAAATCATATACCCTTGATTTTCCAGACAAAACCAACAATATGCAACTCACTATGATGGAGTGTGACTTTTAATTAAGTCACTTTGTTTCTGATTGATATCTTCTATGTAATTTAGTTCTCAGAGATTATCTACAGTATTACGCAATATTCAATACAATACAATTAATTGTTTTTCAATTAGACCCGCTGTTCCTACAAAAGACTTTGTGTCAGACAATAATGGAACACATTGACTCATAATACGATTACATGACATCGATGATACAATCAAACTGATAACCCAATACATGGAGTTGCTAGCGGCAACCAGACGTTGCACTAGTTTAAAATGAAAATTCTTGTCGCCTATAAACATCAGACGCCTTGAGCAGACAAACAACTAGACTGGCTCTAGTCTCTAGTGACAAAATATTTTTTCTTATAATCTATTTGATAATCCACTAAAATAAAACCAAAGTAATATCGTGACTACCAGTTCTCTCTTCTGGCTGGTCACTAGAGTGACCAGCCTTTATAGTCATGATACGTTTTTTGGTTTTATTTTAGTGGATGAGAAAAATATTTAGTCACTGAAGACTGGAGCCAGTCTAACAAACAACATGTAAAGTGGTTATCATCCCGAGGCATAACAATGCGGCGTGACGTTAATATGTATTCATCGACCTATTCTAAGGTTTTCTGCCCTTGATGCTTGACTGTTGCAAACCTTGTTTATAATCTGATCGTCACGAAAACATACCTATATAATTTTGACCCCCTTAAACCCCACTTTTATATAGTAAAACTGGGGTTTATAGGGGTACACATTATTTTTCTTATTTCTGCTCAAAAACATATATTGAGGTACTCGTTAGAACCGCCTCGCCGAGGCGGTTCTAACGAGTACCCACAATCTATGTTTAAAGCAGATATATGAAAAATATCAAAGTTTTTTACCTGAAAATTTTCAGTTTTTGGGGGTGAAATTTTCTATATATTTGAATAGGCGTGTTTTCGTAATGATCTATATGACCTGTAGTGATGCTGACGGCTCGACATATTTGGTAAATAAGCAACACATTTACAGGTTAACGTCTTATTTAATCTTATTTTTATTTATCTGTGTTTCCATCTGATATATAGGGAAACATTACGAGAACAAGCCTATTCAAATATACTGAAAATTTTACCACCAAAAAAATGAAAGTTTTCAGATGAAAAATTCTAATTTTTTTCATATTTCTGCTCAAAACATATATTGTGGGTACTCGTTAGAACCGCCTCGACGAGGCGACGAGGCGGTTCTAACGAGTACTCACAATCTATGTTTTGGTCAAAAATAAGAAAAATAATGTTTACCTCTGTAAACCCCAGTTTTACTATATAAAAGTGGGGTTTAAGGGGGTCAAAATTATATAGACATGTTTTCGTGATGAACAGCGTTATGTATGTGGGTCTTCACAGAATTCTATAATTTTTAAACCAGCATTCCAGGGCCAAATTGTTCAAAACATCGTTAGCTTAACGAGACCGTTAGTGGTCAAAATGTTAACTGTTCTAGTAAGTACAATATATAATTCATAGGTATTTTTGCTAAAAAATGTAAGTAGCTTATGCAAAAGCTACTTATATTCTTTTTAGCAAAAATATTAGCGTATATGCCATATTTAATCAAGTAAAATTTCTTGAGTTTTGCTGATTTTTTCTCCCAAGATATTTAATCATCAAAGTTTTAACGATACGTTAACTAACGACATCGTTAGTTTTGAACAACTGGGCCCTGACTATTTATTACTTTTTGCAACCTTTTGTAATGCGTACATTGTAAATCAATCTTAATGTGCATGATAACCAAACACCTCTATGTTATGAAAATGCATTGACTTACATACTTCTACGTAACTGGAATTAAGATATTTTTTTTTCTCAACTATCAACATAAACATGCGTTAAGGATACCCTCTGAATGCATTTGCGAGGCATTCCTATTGTGTATCCACAATATACATTGAAATTCCTCTATTAACACTACTCGAAATTAAGACCACTCCGCTATTAAGAGCAGTTTTAGACAATTCAAAATGGTTTCGTTCTTATTATTCCATATTCATTATTAAGAATGTCCCGCCAATAAGACCACATTTAAGTAGTCTTTTTGTGGAGAAGTATGGAAAATGCCATTTTTATTTATTTTATTATTATTATTATTGTTATTATTTTGTTTTACTAAAAACTGGCTTTATTATTAGAGTTATGGCTAAGAGCTGTCGAATAGATGTGTTAACGAAATGAAACACTATGTGATTATAAACATTCTGTTTAAGTCGAATATCAGTCATGCTGCTGCCGACAGGCCATGTCACCAATCCAATCCATGCATTCTTTTTTTTTTCCTTGACCAATAAAAAAAAGAATGACTAAAAAAATAAAAAAATAAATAAGTAAATAAATAAAACGTATGGTGACTGTATGTGCGAGAGTAGTGTGCGTTGAGTAGTCTACAAATATATGTATAGTTAAAAAAGAATTTGAAGGAAGATGGGGTGGGGATGGCGGATTGGGCCGAGCTGCCCTGGCCGGACTGTGCATGCTATGTAAGTGGAATACAGGGACATCGGGTCCGCCATATGTTCCCTGTATCAGCAGAACCTACAAGGAAAAGTCAAGCAGATTGCTGGCTAGTGCAGTTGGCCTGGTTCACTGTCCATTTTCCACTAGTTCAATATCTGAAGCTATTTTTCATAAATTTGTTAATTATAATTATTCACCTTCTCCACAACAAAATTTTCTACATATATCGTTGAACGAAAGAAAGAAAGGCTGATTGGTAGTGATAAATGTGATAGAGATTTGCTATTTAAATAATTAATTTTATATTGATTTGCACTGTCAAATGCCAGCATGTATGATGTTTTGTATCCTCGCGGGCTTAAAAGCCTTTTGGAGTTCTGAAATAAACACTATTCTATATTCTGTTCTATTCTAAAAATAATATTTACCTTACAATTCCATTGAATTTTAATAAGCCTTCAGTTCACTACCAACATAAATGTATCCGTTCTATCAAGACTACCGCTTTGACAACGAATTGGTTCAGTCATAGAATATTAATCTTTACCAAGCTGTGGTCTTATTCCACAGACGACAAACTGATTATGGTTTCCTTTTATCTTTCACAGAAAACAAAATTTGACAATTTCAAATCCTGTTTGTTTGCATGGAATTTAAAATCATGTTTTCTGGGACAAATAAGAAACAATATTTCAATATGTCGTATGCTGAAAATATTCCCAGCATGCGATGCGATAATGCTGAATTGCCCGTAAAAAGAGCCGGAACGATAGATAATGTACCGTATGCCGTGCACACAGTGAAGACTCAGATAGGTCTGTGTATATGCGAAGTCTGATCAGAGTTTTCTCTGTCCGTTTGAAGAAGTGTTGGAGCATTTCTTATGCACCAACAGTACAGTGAAGGATCAGATTAGAATTCGCTGATACATGTAGGCAGGCTGATTGGTCTTTGCTAGGCGCATGTCAAAGCGTGCATGTTTTTCACGTGTCTACTATCTAATATTGTTTAGCACTCTGGATAAAATTTTCAACAGACGGCATATTGAAATACAAACCTTATTTTTTCTCCGAAAACAGGATATGATATTTCATGCAAACTGTCTGCATTGGATGGAGACAATTTGCATTAAATGTCAAATCCTGTTTTCTGGGAGAAAATAAGAAAGAAATGCGCCAGTTTGTCATCTGCTGAATTTGTCCAGATAGTGGTAAAGGTTGACAACAGTTTAGCTTATGTTTTGAACTACAAGCAGCTGTTGCGCTCTCTGCTGAAACTTCATCAGTCTCTGGGCAAAGTCAGCAGACTACAAATACATTATTTTATTGATTAAATTTTATTCATTCACTTACTTGTTGTTTGACAGAATATACGCTCTGACATTTCATGAAACATTTCTCCTAAGCAGAAAATTTGCACAAAGCATCAAAGCCTGGTTGCTTCACAAAATAAGCAAAATATTTGAAGATATCGTCTGCTGTTTGTAACCACCCAGTGGTCGATTAACTGATATTTTTTTTTCTAGGAAATAGGCTTTGCCAGTCATGCAAATAAAGTGTCGCCTTAGTAGATGAGATCACTTGCATAATCTGTCAAAGCCTAGTTTCTACAAAAAAAAAAAAAAAAGAAACTAAGTACGTAAATGTTTCCAAATTTTGATTGCTGAAAGTTTTATCTCATAAGCGTTAATTCTTTCGGTGCCCAATTTGTCGTCTGCTTTTTTAAAAAATTTAACCAACTACCGTTTGGAAAGACGTTTATATGTAAATGCGAAAGACTTAATGTCAAACAGCGTAGATCCAGATGAGACGGCATCTTGATCTATGCTGCTTGCAAATGCCTATCATTATCGCCTTTGGCACTGAAAGAGTTAAAGCGTTCCATCACGAAAACATACCTATATAATGTTGACCCCCTTATACCCCACTTTTATACAATAAAACTGGGGTTTACAGGGGTATACATTATTTTTCTTATTTCTGCCCAAAAACATTGATTGTGGGTACTCGTTAGAACCGCCTTGCCGAGGCGGTTCTAACGAGTACCCACAATCTATGTTTTGACCAGAAGTATGAGAAATTTCAATTTTTTGGTGGTTAAAATGACCAGTATATTTGAATAGGCGTGTTTTCGTAATGCAATGCGACTGATAAATCCACTCATCTTTTACAACTGGATCTGATATAATTCTTTAAAGCGCCAAGCAAACTTTGTAGCAGACGACATTCTATTTTTGTTTTCAGGGAAAATAAGTCTTGGTATCTGTGTGAATCATCCGCTTTTATGTGAATCACCTGCTTGGCAGACGATTCAGATTAAATACGGGTATCAAGACATGTCTCTTCGAGAAAGAAAAAACAAATGTCATCTGCTGCTGATGTGATTGGTGCTTTAAGAGTTATTAATGATCCGTGCTTGATTTCAATGAAAATCAATGCTCTAAAGCAGTCTTTTTAGCTCACAGCTCCGTATGGAAGACCGACCTTTTGTCATATGCGAATATAGCAAACCTAGACCATACTTTCACCGGCACGAGCCGTTGATAGCTTCGCCATGCTTCCTAAGCCTTTTCACCGTATCTCTACTTTGCATTAAGAAATTATCAAGAACACACACGAAACACAAGCGTAACATTCTCGCTTTCACAGATGGAAAATGCTTTTTTTGGGGCATCCGTTTTCACACTTCGTACACTAAGGTAAGTATCGCTCGGGCATTCACATTTAAAGTTATCTAGTATTAAAACTGATGGGGGGGGGGGGGATGGGGGGGGGGTCATAATTTAACCGGCACACGGAAACAAAAATCTTATGGTTTTCTGATTCGTGCTTCTACATGTACACATGCACATTGGCAAGTCCCATACTGGGCTACGCTCGTACAGATTCTGGGCTTTTATTTGCCTGAAGCTTCTACACGTCTGCGAACAGCAAAGGCACTGGCGAGACTGCGCTTATGCACAGGATCGCCTGAATATTTGCTGGTTGTTTTCTCACGCTATCCCATTACGAAAACACGCCTATTCAAATACATTCAAAATTTCACCACCAAAAACTGAAAATTTTCAGATATAAAAATTCGGATATTTTTCATATTTCTGCTCAAAACATAGATTGTGGGTACTCGTTAGAACCGCTCGGTGAGGCGGTTCTAACGAGTACCCACAATCTATGTTTTTGAGCATGAATAAGAAAATAATGTATACCCCTGTAAACCCCAGTTTTACTATATAAAAGTGGGGTTTAAGGGGGTCAAAATTATATAGGTATGTTTTCGTGATGCTTCCATGTGCTCGCTCATTTAAAGTTCTCTGGTATTACATCTGATAGGGCGTTCATCTTTAACGTCTCTAGTATACAAGTTACAGAGCTTTCACATTTAAAGTTCTACAATATTACAAGTTATAAGGCGTCCACATTTTAAGTGCTGTATTAATACAACTTATAGGGCTTTCACATTTAAATGTTTCTATGCGTTCACATTTTAAACTCTCTCATATTACAACTTATAGGACGTTCGCAAATAAGTTTTCTATCATTGCAACTTACGGGGTGTTCATATTTAAAATTCTCTAGTACACAACTAATAAGGAGATTATATTATAATTGATAATACTGTAATTTAAAATTTACATCGACTAACAGAGCGAACATTTCGGATACACAATGCCTAATTTGCAAACTCTCGCGGTATAATGTCATAGCATTTATGACACAAGGAATAAAATGGACCTGAAACTTGTTTAGGACTCAGAAAATGTACCTTCGAACATAAAAGTCCAGGAAAGATTCCGATCAGCCGGCCCATTCGCCGTGTCTAATCAGAATCTTCACTGGGTGCATTTCGGATAGCCAAGGGTGCAAGGTTTGTTCTTGCGGACAACGAGGATCTCATCAGACTGCGCGGAAGAGCTACCAAACCTGTATTTTCATTGGGCGCTCATGTCACAAGGTACATTTTCTCATATTACGGCCCTTTCTACGGCTTTTGCTTGTGGTATGCACATTTGTATTTCGCAAAGTATTTTGTTGCTCCTTAAGTGGATATACTTTCAAGTTAGGCAACTCTGTCAAAATTGGTTTTCATCATTTCTGACAGGAAGTGGAATGCACTTGTTCAAACGGTAAACAGCCGAGGTGCCGTTTTACCGTTTGAACAAGTTAACTTGATGATCTTATTCTTCAAAACGATGCTGCATTGTAAATCAAATAAATACAGTCGAACTCTAATGGATCGAACATCTTTGGGACCATAGAAAATTGTTCGAGACATGGGTAGTTCGAGCCACTTTGGGTTAATCATGGTGCGAGGTCAGGAAGCAAATAGCGATAATTTAGGGATTTTTTTCTCGAATTTTTACACAATAATTGTATGTTGAGTGTACTCATTAGAATCACCTCGTTGAGGCGATTCTAATGAGTACGCACAACATACAATTCCATGATAAAATTAAAAAACAAAATCCCTAAATATTTGTTTTCTTGAGCTATTGGAAGGATTTTGTAGGGACTGAAAAACGAGTTTGAATTATCCACGGTAAACGAGCCATCCGGGTTCGAGCCATTGAGGTTATACTGTAATTTCGGAAAGGAAGCATCATTTGGAAGCATAAAACCGTCAATTTACATAACAGACTCGATATATGATATGCATCATTTTATCATTGTCGGTTCAATTGAGTTATATGTAGTTCATGAACAGATATGTAACGTGCAGCACTGGCCAAGACTCCTAGCCTATAGTAAACATTTTCTATGTTCAAATAACGTCATATGAGCTCAGTTATCGCAAAAGACCAGAAAAAAAGAAAACCCTACATTGAAGTGAAACACATGACATGCTTAACATTAATTGTGATGAAGGCACATAACACACGCACAAATGCAACAAATTCTGGACACACATACACAATACAAACGTCAAAACACACACACACACACACTCACACACACACACACACACACATGTGCAAAATACGACGAATTCCGGAGTAAAAGTACAGCAGGTAAATTAACCTTTTTATGCCGAATAGACTCTTCTAACTAAACTCTTTGGACTAGTCCATTTCCTATAAAAGAGGTTTCTGGTTGTTTTGATTATTATCATGGTTTATAGAAATGTCTGAACTTAAAGCGTTTTTTGGCGTCTGAGCTGGGTCTACACTGTCAATGTTTCTTTTATGGGATGCTAGGCTTAAATGGGTTAAAATAGCAGATGAACACATTGCGTATAACGTACATGTAATTGCGCAGCCAAGTGTAATTAGCAGTTCGGTTGCGTGTGGACCTTACAGTGTAAGACCTAGTCTAATATATTCTTTCCATCTACTTTCTCGCTGAGACTGTTTCATTTCTTTTGCTAAATAATATATACATATTTAACCTTTTTCACTCTCAGGTCGAACTCAGCAGATGACCAATTGATGATTGTTTTTCTAATTTTACCAGAAAATAGGATCTAACATTTCAGATGCATTGAAGGCACAAACGTAACACACAAACTGCAACGAATTCTGGACACACAGACACACTAACAAACGATAAAATGTGTTTATTAAGGAGAGGCATCTTGAGGGTTAATTATGGTGCCAAGTCAGGAAGCAAATGGCGATAATTTATGGATTTTTTTTTTCGATTTTCTACACAATAATCGTATGTTGAGTGTACTAATTAGAATCGCCTCACCGAGGCGATTCTATTGAGTACACACAACATACAATTTCACGATAAAATAAGAAAATTTCCCTAACTATTTGTTTTCTTGAGCTATCGGAAGAACTTCGTAGGGACTAAACAAAGAGTTCGAATTAGCCATGGTAAACGAGCCATCGGTGTTCGAGCTATCGAGGTTCGACTGTAGTAGACTTACTTGCTAATGAGGTAAAATTGTACCAGTTCAATGCTTTTAGACATAATTACAATATAAATGGCACTGTCAGACTTTTATTCTATCATAAGTGAAATACCCAATGAATGGAAAACTATAATACTTGAAAATGATTTTATCTTCCAGTATCTTAAAAAATAATGTAGTGCAAAATTATTATGTAAAATATCTATTTAAAGACAAAAAAAGGAAGCAATTTTTTTATGATATTATAGTTGGTGTTAGGGAGGCAACGCCTCAATCTCCCAAGTGGGAGAACATATTAGGAGATATTGACCAGGAAGAGTGGAACAGCTACAACGCACTTCTAAGAGACTCTAAAGAAGTAAAATTGTTGTACCCAGTGTTAAGACTAATTGTATTTGTATTATAGGGATCAAACATGGTTTTTCATGCATGTTTTTTAATGCATTGAACAACCATGTTCGATCGCTATTATTGCACAAAAACTGTTTTGCCTTTTTACTGATGTCTTGCGAACGCAACTACCACGGACTATGTTCGTTCTAGGGCCGGGCAGTATACATTTCGTGACGGCAGCAATTCTGTGGCCCCGGTAAAGGCTTAATAAAAGTTGCGCAGCCGTGCATTAACAGCGCGTGAATTGCCTTGTTAATACACGGCTTTTCGCCGGTTAAAGCACGGCTGTTAATAACGTGCGGTACTGCTTTTTATGCAATAATTATTATTAGAAAGTTATGTTTCTGCTGTATTGTATTTTAAAGATCACCTCAGTAGTTTTGAAAATAAACTAATAATACAAACCCACTTCAGAGTAGATTTTCAGCTGTTTTCAGTTTTTTGACTGTTTCATTGCTCTCAAGGGTCAACGGTTTTAGAATCTGTGGAACATGTTACTTTGATTTATCCTGACGTCGGAAAACATAATCGGTTTACAATCCTTCGTATGAACATCTGCACACGAAAAAATGAGTTACCATACATGTATAGATGTTATATCTAAGTTAGATACATTTTGCGAACATGGTGGTTTACTCGTACATGTAAGCGAATATCAACCGCAAATATGAGATTTTGAATCCGCTCAGTCAGCTATGGAATATGTAATTTGTTTACAGAAAAATGAATATTATATAATCTACAGTGGAATAGATAAATCGAAAACCACTGGTGTGCGTGAATACATAGGCTGATCTAAGACCTTGCTGCTCTGTCAGCAACGTGTTTTATCTGTGTGTGTGTGTGTGTGCGTGTGCGTGTGTGTGCATGTGTGTGTGAATGTGTGTGTGTGTGTGTGTGCATTCGTGTGTGTGTGTGTGTGTGTGTGTGTGTGTGTGTGTGTGTGTGTGTGTGTGTGTGTGTGTGTGTGTGTGTGTGTGTGTGTGTGTGTGTGTGTGTGTGTGTGTGTGTGTGTGTTGACATGAAAACACAGTAAAATCCTTTTGATGGAACCAATTGACACAGTTTTGCATTGGAAAGGAAATTACAATATGGAAAGGAAATTACAATACGTTACATGTAACATGTCAATGTACAGTCGAATTTCAATGACTCGCACATCTTTGGGACCATAGAAATTTGTTCGAGATATGGGTATTTCGAGCCACTGAGAGTTAATCATGACAACAGGTCAGAAAGCAAATTGCGATAATTTTGGGATTTTTCCATTTTCTAGACAATACTAGTACATTTAATGTACTGAGTATAATCACCTCGATGGGGCGATTCAAGTGACAACATACGATAACATGATAAGATAAGACAATTTCCTTAAATATTTGTTTTCTTGAGCTTTCGAAGATTTTTGTAGGGACGAAAAAACGAGTTCCAATTAGCCATGGTAAACGAGTCATCAGTGTTCGAGTTATTGAGATTCGACTGTATATATGTATCCCCACATTCCCCTATAATATATAGTGAAAAAAGTGGCATCGAACAACCACATTTCACAAGTGACTATGTAATTTGACTCCTGAAGTTTGAGATATATTGAAGATATTGCGGAAAAGAGGAGAAATTGATTTAATTTCCCCTCTTTTCCACAATATTTTGTTACCTGTTGTGAATTTGCCATATTAAAAAAGGAACCAGATTTTCTCGTCGAGAGAAGCAGTTATTCGAGATAAGCGGCGTCAAGATAACGAGAGTCGACTGTAGTTCTTCGGTAAAAAAGTTTTCAGCATTTTATTGGCAACAATATACGGAGAGCTATTTTGGTGATATTTTTACAAAGGATTAAACGCAATGCGCACATGCTACGTTACATCACTTTTGCATCTGGTCATATATGTGTTAATCTCCTGCCGACTTTGCAGACGTTCACACCACTCTCAGCGACGAGCTTTGGCAAACAGATTCTGTAATTGATAGAAATAGCATACAAATTCTAAAAGAATTACGTAAGTAACACCTTCTAATTTTTGCTGATTCCTTGCTTAACAGCAAGAAACATGAAACAGAACATGGAGCGCCCAAAGAGAAAACGTATCTTTGGGCATATGCGGACATCGAAAGCTCAGATCAGCCTGCGCATCCGCGCAGTCTGATCAAAGTTTTCACTGTCCGCTAACAGAATCATTAGATACCATAGACTGTATCAATGGAGAGCAAAGGCCCGGATGGGACCTTGCGCATGCGCAGGATGATGTGAATCCGCAAATGTTGTACATGCTCAAAGGCATGTTTTCGCTTGATGCTACCCACATGTCGTGGCTTCTTTTTACTTCACAAAAACAGTTGTATGGGTATACCATGCCTACTATGTGTGTGAGGCCAAAATACAATCAGTTTACCATCTGCGATTGTCATTTTCCCGCCTACCAGAAATCTTCCTAATTATGTGTATTATTATAGCAGATAAAGTGTTACAAATCTTGGAATATATCTCTTTCATATATATTATGTGAAATATATTCTTTGTGGTCCGATATAGATCCAAACATATAGAACGTTTGTACCCTAAATATTAGGACACCTTAACATCTTGTGTTTGTTCTAAAACAAGTTACAGACCCTTGTTACATTGTACAATGACCACTTTATTATTCACATGCATGTATCTGCTATCCCGCTTAACCCTAACCCTCCCCCTAAATCACACACACACACACACACACACACACACACACACACACACACACACACACACACACACACACACACACACACACACACACATCAGCTTTTAGAGTCATGGTGCACAGTAAACGTCCTGGAAAGGCTAAATGCTTGCTATAAACCTTGTTTTTTTTGTTTGTTTTTTTTTTTTTCGTTTTTTTTTTTTATCTCCACTCGTTTTTATCCTGCTTTTAAACACGTTGCTCATCTCAATAATTATATACTGAAAGGAAAAAGAAACGCAGGGTAAAGTTTATTCCTAAATTTCATTCAAGTTTGAAAAAGTTTGTTAAATATTTTACTATGATTACAAAACGGTACATGTATGGAACAACAGTTCCAAATTTCATTGGTTTGTGATCAACAAGTCTCGAGTTATTGAAGTTCATTGGTAGCTACCCCGCAAATCTTGAAATCAAAATCAAACTAAAAATCAATATCGGGTGTGCCCCCCTCTTGCTGCCGTTGCTGCCCTAATTCTCCTTTGGATAGAGTTAACCAAAGCATTGACAGTTCGCATCGGGATGTTATTCCATTCATCGATCAACGCATTCCTTAGTTGTGCGAGAGTTGCGGGGGGATTTCGGCGCTTCCTAACCCTTCTGTCCAGCTCATCCCACATAATTATGCTCTATTGGGGTCAAATCTGGACTGTACGGTGGCCATGCTAGTGGTGCGATGTTATTGTTTGCCAGGAAATCCTGACAAACTCGGGCAACATGTGGTCGGGCATTGTCCTGCTGCAGAATCGGATTACGTTGTTGCACAAGCGGGACTGCAACAGGACGCAAGATCTCATCCCTATACCTTACTGCGGTCATATTGCCCGCAACAATAATCAACTGTGATTTTATCCCGTGAGCAATGCCTCCCTAGACCATAGCGGAGCCACCCCCAAACCGATCCCGTTCGACAACACAGGCGTCGGCAAAGCGTTCTCCTCGACGTCGGTACACACGACGTCGACCATCTTCGCGATAGAGAGTGAACCTAGACTCGTCCGTAAAAAGAACTCGTCTCCACTACCTCATCGGAAATAGCCTGGGCGCATGCGCCGTCAACCACGCCATACGACGCAACCTACGTGCCTGGGTCAGAGGCAGACCAACGTATGGACGACGAGCTCGAAGACCAATCTCACGCAATCGACTTCCAACAGTCTTCGGAGAAATGTGTCGATTATGCGTACCTATTGTATTAAGGGCAGTTTCGGTAGCAGTGAGATGACGATTCCGCAAATGTGCCAGACGGATTGTCCTGTCGCGACGTCGCGACGTCACGCGTGGACGCCCAGACCGCGGTCGGTCTGCTAAATGCCCTGTCTCCCTTAAACGTCTAACAAGACGTTCAATTGTTGAGACGTTAACTCCAAAAATGATTGGCAACTTGCTGTTGCCTCTGACCCTGCATCAGCAACGCAATTGCCCTACCCCTCTGAACATCAGTCAATCGTACCGTGATTGAAAAAAAGTTCAAAGTAGCGTAAAAATGAAAAGAAAAATCGGTAAAAGAATCGAAGAGCGTTGTGTATCGTTGAAGTGTACCAAATGGTGTGAGGAAATCTTGTGCTGAAGGTTTAAACATGCTTGTTTTGCACGAAATTTTGGCTTTCCGTATTGTCCGTGCAATGCACTGTGTAGTGCACGGTTGAATGATTTCACACACTGAGTAGATAGCACATCGACCAAAGACTCGTATACCCGCGGTTCACATTCACAGGACAATCTGTAAAAGTGTATGGCTATAGTAAACACCGTAAAAAATGGTTAAAATAAGAAGAAAAAAAAACTCTACCCTGCTTTCTTTTTCCTTTCAGTATATTCAGACACATGCGATAGAGTAATGACAGTCCAGTCTGACATTAATTAATATTGTGACTCCGTTTGCCAAGAAAATACTGGAAAGGTGATAACATATCACACCGCAAAGTGCCTGTGTGCAACATTCTTAAGTCCACTATGCATATCAGCCCAGAGACAGACTTTCATTGTGCGGCTTACCATACATACCTTAAACCAGCTTTACCTTGTGGGTTCTGCCATCTCGGAACTCATTTGGTACTAAATGGATATTTTGCAATACTGTGAGTTTCAGAGCAGTCTAATAGCAAAAATCGTAGACTCTGATCAGACTGCGCGGAATATGGCGTTTGATATACATGTAGTTGTACAATGTCTGTGGGATATTAGTCATTATTAATCGGGCATCTTAACCCTAAAAAGTGCCAACACCAACTTAATATTAAGTTAAATACCGTCCCTATATATGGATATTAGGCATTAATAATCGGGCGTCTTAACCCTGAAAAGTACTAACACCAAATTAACAGTTAATTGAGTCCTCCGTGAAATCACCTGACCAGTAAATGACACCAAAATCTGACCAACCAAAATAGCTTACCTGTTAACGGTTAATGTTATTGCTTGGACAAACAATATTACCTATGTACTTTTTCATTGATAAATACAGGTATGAATGCAGTTTTCTTTGACAAATACTTGTATCACGATATTGTTTGTCTAAGGATTTACGCATGGGCGTGGTTATAGCCTTCTGATCGAGGAGTCAATTAAATATTGTCCCTATACAACTGCGTTGCGTTTAAATTGACTACCTGGTGACAGCTGACTGACTAACAGTCATTGAAAACTCTGTTCAAGTCTCCGTAAGAACAGTTTTATCGTGATTTACACTTTTTTCAGCCATGCCTGTCCGTATATTACGGTTAATAAGGAATAAGAGATTATCTTTAATTGATTCGCAGTGTGAAATACTGAGCATATACTTAACGGCATAAGCACCAAATATTTTGATGATATCCTCATACACTAATTGACTCCTCCGTCAGAAGGCTATAACCACGCCCATGCGTAAATCCTTAGACAAACAATATCGTGATACCTGTATTTGTCAATGAAAACTGCATATGTACCTGTATTTATCAATGAAAAAGTACATGGGTAATGTTGTTTGTCTAAGCAATAACATTAACCGTTAACTGGTAAGCTATTTTGGTTGGTCAGGTTTTGGTGTCATTTACTGGTCAGGTGATTTCACGGAGGACTCAATTGCCCGACCGCAGTGACAAGGCACCGTGGCACACGTACATCAGAGAAGCCACTGATTCGTCCCATTGTTTTTTATTTATTTTATTTTATTTTTTATTTTTTATTTTTTTATTATTTTTTTTTTTTTATGTTTTTTCGCTTTTTGTCGGCGCTTCGTTTTGACTCTGTTTTGTGATTGTGGTCTTACCTGAGTGACTGTTACAGATATCCTTTGCTTTGTGCGTTCGTAGTTCCATATGTGGCGTTAGTTTTGTCATGTGCTTCATAATCTCTCCTTTTCGTGCCTCAGAAAGGCTGTGCTTCGTGATTGTGGCTTTTCTTGGTTTTCTTTACTTCTATTGTATTTATATTTTACCTAGCATTTGACAGGTGGTCTACTCTTAAAGAAAATGATATGCCATTACGAAAACACGCCTATTGTTTTCATATTTCTGCTTATAACATAGAATGTGGGTACTCGTTAGAACCGCCTCGGCGAGGCGGTTCTAACGAGTACCACAATGTATGTTTTGAGCAGAAATAAGAAAAATAATGTATACCCCTGTAAACCCCAGTTTTACTATATAAAAGTGGGGTTAAAGAGGTCAAAATTATATAGGCATGTTTTCGTGATGCTTCAAAATCTAAATGGCAAGTATTTGCTCTGTTGCGCGTTTTTTTTTTTTTTTTTTTTTTTTTTTTTTTTTTGTTTTGCATAATTTAAATTGACGTTCATGCACTTCTGTACGCCACTGAGGGCTACATTGTGAATGAGAGAAGTTTAAGCCTAACAAAAGGAAAGCGATGACTTAGTTAACAAGTAAACAGCATTAACTTCATTTTATGAGAAGCGACATCAGAAAACATACCTTTGGACGTGTGCGCCCTGCAAAGATTCAGATCAGAATCTTCATCAGACGAATTTTGGACAGCCAAGGATGCAAAGTTTCTTCAAGCGAACAACGAAGACTGAGTAGACTGCGGGGATGCGTAAGCTAATTTGAGTTGTCGTTGGGCCCACTTGTCAGAAGGATCTTTCTCTCGCTTGCGCTCCCATAATATTGCTATTGCAAAAGGTATGCACTCTTTATTTTGAGCAAGTGTATAGATTTAAAATATTATGCTATTATCGTGCAACATTTCTAGTTTTATAGTTCATTACCTTATTGTGTTTCACTATCGAATACGTAATGCGCAAAATAGACCTTTTACTGCCGTCAAATACGTTGCCTGACGAAATGCATACTAATACTATGGATATTGCTGTATACAGTCACTCCTTTTCATTTGAAATCTCCGGGACAACTCCAATTAGTTCTTATTCAACAGCGCTGTATTAACAGAATTTGAAATATGCACGCATAGAATTTGTAATAATAAACGGTCTTTCAGAGGGAATCTGGAACTAAGAGACTTCTAATTGAAATGAGCAGATTGATCAGTTTATGAAATATTGAAAGGAACTGGATTCACTTGGTGGAGTTTTTGCCATTTCCGCTGTTTTTTTTTTTTTTTTTTTTTTTTTTTTTTTTTTGTGTGTGTGTGTGTGTGGCTTCCTTTTTGCTTAACTGCACACCAAACATATAAATGCAGATACACAGAAAAAGTCACAATCACGAAGCAAACATTACGAAAACACGCCTATTCAAATATATTGAACATATCACCACAAAAACTGAAAGCGTTCAAATAAAAATTCTAATATTTTTCATATTTTTGCTCCAAACATAGATTGTGGATACTCGTTAGAACCGCCTCGCCGAGGCGGTTCTAACGAGTACCCACAATTTATGTTTTTGAGCAGAAATAAGAAATAATAATGTACAGTCAAACCTGTCTTAAACAGCCACCCATGGGAAGCTTAAAATGTGGCTGCTGAAGGCAGGTGGCTGCTTAATACAGTTCAAATATATGTCTATGAATTTTGGGGCAACTTTCCTCTGGCTGCTTAATACAGGTTGGCTGCTTAAAAGAGGTGACCACTAACACAGGTTTGACTGTATACCCATGTAAATCCCAGTTTTTCTGTATAAAATTGGGGTTTAAGGGGGTCGAAATTACATAGGTATGTTTTCGGGATGTTTTCTCGAGACACGAAAAGAAGGATAAATGGGGAATAAACAATGAAAAACAAAAATGAATAAATAAAATAAAAACTAACGCCGCATATACTTTGCTTATTGAATGACATAAGACTTGAAAATGTCTGTCTCAGCAGTAAGCGGATGTATAATCAATCCCCATCGGAAACCGACTATACAAGATTTCCGCGGTATAGTGTGATAGTCAATGACAACGTCAGCTTTGTGTCATTTATACCTATTAACATTTACAATACCTACGTCATTCAATAGAGGAAAGATTGGTTTTGATATGATGTATAATACATGTATCTACTGTTTTCACTGCTCTTAAAATGCCGCTCGAGTCTGACAGAAAAAAAAACTTGCATCAATACAATCAGCAAAACTATGTCATAACGATTGATACACTTTAGGTTCAAAACTGAATTACAAAATGCCTTTTATACTTAAGGGACCAAATAGTAAATTTAATTATCTTCGGCTGTTTGCCTCTATATGCGAGAAACCATACATTTGGGCATGACTATATGCGCCCATTGAAGAATCAGATCAGTTTGTACAAAACCTATAAGTATAAATAACCAGGAAAAATCATAATATCACGAAAAACATACACCCCATTGCATCGAAAGAAGTAGAGATGAGTTAAAAAAAAATGACAATAAGCCTTTGCAAATGTGCAAGCTTGTACGACAGGTGAGGCTTGCCGCACTTCAGTGGCGAGAAATAAGGATGAAGGAAAATGCGATTATGCTGTCAGCTGACTCTTTAAAACTGTTGTAAAAACAATTGGAAGAAGAAAACCATCTACAATGCATTTGTAATATACCACATGTCCCTGTAAACTGGCTTCTACCGACAATATTAACAAAGTAAACAACGTTGTTTGAATCACAAGGGTGACAACTCATCAGGAATTAGCTTCACGTCTTATAATTGAATTAATTAACACAAGTAAAACAAAACACATTCACGCGCACGTGCTTGCACACACACACACGCACGCACGCACACACACACACACACACACCAAGAAACTTTGTCTCCAATGTTGAAATACTATTAAGAAATGCATATGCAAATTTCCATCACATGAGTCTATAAGTTGAGTTCTATCCATTACGTTGACACGTTTGTTAAGGCCTCCTTGTCACAGCATTTATTCTCAGACATTGCCATTTAAATGAATTTGCTGTCGTAAAGAATCCTTAATTAGCGGATTGAGTAAGTAAGGAAGGCCTTGTTTTAATCTCCTTTCCTCATAGAACACATGTTTTGCATATTTGTTAGAATCGCCTCATTGAGGCGATTCTTACAAATATGCAAATAATACGTATTTTTTAGTATTAAATACCTGCATAATTTTTGACTATTTTTACTTCTTAAGCGAATGTTTCATGACAGTCAAATTGTCATGATTACGAATTTTGCCGGTGTATCGAGCGTTATCGATAGCTAGGTAAAAAAAAAGTAAGAGAAAAGAACAGGGAGTGCCACAATCGCAAGCCGCAGCCCTTCCCAGACACCAAGAGAGAGAGAAAACAGACAAAACCAAACAAGCGCAAGTCGAACAAACGTACGAAAAGCACTAATATTAGCTATCTCTTCCCCAAGCGAGGTAATCGCAATGCTAAAAGGACTGAACAACACATGAACAAAATACCACAAGACAAGACTTAAAACAAATCGCTTCGTAGAATGAACCACAAAGCAACAGAGAGTAAGTCTAAAACCGGGACCACCGCCTTAGAACGGTCAGTAGAATAAACCATGCGGGTGAGGGGGGAGTGGGGATCGTGGGAGGCGGGTTTAAAGCACTCTTACAGCTAACCAATTTCACCCTGGGTCCCGATGCTACTCTTAATACAGACATACATAGACCTTCGGTTCGCATAAAGGCTCCCAACACAGTCAAAGCATCAAAGTGAGAACATAAAATTCAAACTAATCACTATGATAAACAAAGACGAGTACTCGTGGCTAATTCTACTGTGTGCCAGAGTAAAGGAAAACCAATAGTTGAACCACGTCATGACATTTGCGCAATCTCCCAAGCCCCGGAGACTACGTTTGTTCATTATGTTTTCTGAGTACAGTCGAACTTCAAAAGCTCGAACATCTTTGGGACCATTGAAATTTGTTCCGAGACATTGGTAGTTAGAGCCATTGAGGGTTAACCATGACGCCTGGTCAGGAAGCAAATGGCGATGATTTAGTAAACTCTTTTCAATTTTCTACAGAATAATTGTATGTTGTATGTACTCATTAGAATCGCTCGATGAGGCGATTCTAATTAGTGCATACAATATACAATTTCATGATAAAATAGCAAATTTTCCTTAAATTTTTGTCTTCTTGAGCTATCGGAAAATTTTTGTAGGGACTCAAAAACGAGTTCGAATCATCCATGATGAACGAGCCATCGGTGTTCGAGTTATTGAGGTTCGACTGTAATTGTTATTTTGTGTTGTAGCTTAAAGGCTTAATCACTTTTTATTTCATCTGGATTTTCAATATCTTGTGCCTGTATATAGTGATTATGGCCTTTCCCATGTATTACTATTTCTCTTTGACTTAATCACAAGGGAAAATAATAATTTAGAATTTGCTGCAGGTTAATTAGTGTAATTGCATTAATTTGCTTTCATCGTTGACAATTATCATTAGCGCATTGATAAACGAGGATCAGATTGTGATTTGCTGATATGGCAATCAAATCTGGGCTTTTATACATGTTTTGTTCGTTTTTTATATGTTTCATTAAAAAGTAGTTGAACGTTGCCTTTAAAATGACTAAATCACAGGAGAGACCGTTTGTAAAAACGTATTGAACCGGAACACAGCGTCTCCTACAAGATTGCACGTACGCCCAGCTAGTTCTCAGATCAAAATACGCAGCAGAAGAACCACAAATGAAATTCGTTTGAACTCTTGTACAATAAGACTGTAGAGAAATGTCCTGTAAATGAGCATACTAGAATATTAATACGATCCTGACAGAAGATAAATATGGCACCTAGAAAAGACAGGATAAGGCGTAATTATACTAATAATTTGTCCATTCGATTCCCTCATTGAAATAAAAGAAAGAAACGATATCAGCAGAAAAAAAACTAGAGACAAATAAAGAAAAAAAAAAAAAACTTATGGTAACATCCAGAATTATAAGTATATGGAACATATACTGAGTTTGAAAGGCATCGAACATATATATGTAACATGTACATGTAACACTCAGACTTGATTGGCGGTCTTTAACCGCTAGACTACATCAGTGCACGTTTGACTTTGGACAAAATGCAATTAAAGCGTCATTTTGGTACGACGATTCAAGTTTCACCTAGAAAACATGCCGCATGAGATACAAAAGAACCAACTTACATACAAATTCGAATTTACAAATTCAACACGAAACAACTGATAGATGCTCACCGACCTGTCCACTGTCCATTACCAGCAATGCACTGTTTTATGTTTATAGCCTGTCTAGTGTGCTTGACTTTTATTTCAGTAGTTTCTTTACGATTCGTTTTATCATTTATTTCATATTATACTATGTATTTGACAGTATTTCTTTTTTAGGGTAAATTATCGGTTTCTGGCATTCGCATGCATATTATGTTAATGTTTCATTTTTTCTTTTTTTTTTTTTTTTTTTTTCTTTTTTTTTCAAAACATAACTTCCACAGAGCTTGCCAGGGCCTCCTGATCACATATGATGAGTGCGAAATCTAAATTCATTCACCGCATCTGCTCCGGGCCTTCGCTGTCCGTGCATAGATAAGTTTGGTCATTTGAGCCGCATCATGGGAAAAAACTTTATACAGACAACCCTCTTTATACCGACACTCGATACAACGACAAAATTCGTCATAATGACAATTTCACTGTCACGAAACCTTCGCTTCATAGGTAACAATTAGTCACAAATTATGCAAGAATATTGTATTTAATATTTTAAAGAAACATATGTTTTGGATATTTGTTAGAATCTAACAAATATCCAGAACATGTGTTCTATAAGGAAATAATTACAAAACACGACCTTTCTTGCATATCAATCTGCTCATTAAGTATTCTGTACAACAGCAAATTCATTTTAATGGCAACGTCTTTGGGAACAAATGCTGTCGTTGTAACGAGGGTTCACTGTAGCACATGCAAGCAGCAAAAGTTCAGGCGAGTCGGTGCATCCGCGCAGTCTCGCCAGAAAGTTTGCTGTTCGTTCGCGTACATGTACACGTAAACGACAGGCAAATGAGAATATTCAACTAAAGAACTAGATGTGGCCCCGTGAAAGGACCGGGCATGCGCACTGAGTGGTTTACAGGGATATACATTATTTTTCTTATTTCTGCTCCAAACACAGATTGTGGGTACTCGTTAGAACCGCCTCGGTGAGGCGGTTCTAACGAGTACCCACAATCTATGTTTTGAGCAGAAATATGAAAAATATCAGAAATTTTATCTGAAACTTTCACTTTTTGGTGGTGATTTTTTAATTTATTTGATAGGCATGTCGTCTTTGAACGCGGCCCATTTAGAGGTTATCGACAAACAGAGAAGGTCTTGATCTGATAGCGCAGATACGCAGGTTAAGCTTCACTTTAGCTGTTCGCATACGACATAAGGGGCACACTGCCATGTTGCGACCCATTAATGCTGCACCACTCTAAACCAGTTACGGATACGTATATCACTAATGCGTCATCACCGCCAGGTGTTTATAATGTTTAGGCTGTTTTATGGAGCAACAAACATGTTTCAGTTATTTCAGAACGAACATGTGATGGGTACGATATAGAGAACAACTAACATGTTGTAGAAATGTTTTTGCGCACCATTCCAGCGGGATTAAATTTGTACTTTCATGTCAAGAGGTCTGGTTTCCTCATTCCCTCAGTCAGCCGGAGGATGAAACAGGCGATTTCTGAATAAGTGGTTTTGCAAATACGAGTCACAACGTGAACAATCGTACCTTCTAGAATATGTGCCCAAAGAAGACTCTTCAGAGCCATCGTTGTCCGTATGAAGAAACTTTGCATCCTTTGCTATCTAAAATGCGACCAGCGTAGATTCTCATCAGACTGTACGAATTCGCAGACTGATCTTCGCTGGATGTACATGTCCTAAGGTAGGTTTTTTGAACGTTGCGTTTCACATGCTTTCTGTATTTACCCTAAATATTAAGGCACCTAATCTTTATCACATTTGTCTTAAAATTTTAACTTCCATATGACTACCTGTTGATAAAATTAATAGAATATAATAAAACTAGTATAGAACACAACAGAAAAGAAAAGAATAGTATTCATACAAATTTCAACGACACATCATTACACCGTACATCATATGTTTACATATGTTTTATTATACATTTTATAATGACCAAAAATGGCAAACTGTATGTATCTGAAATACAATGGAATGTCCTGTCTCACTCAGTCACAAGAAAGCACACAGCACAGCACAGTTATATAACAACATGACTATCTAAAGCAATACTACATGTATATGTGCTATACATCCACTCTAAATTATCATAAATAGTGTTGTTGCGGCAAAAATCCTACAACAATAAATCGATAGATAAATAAATAAACAATCCGTACACGAGAAATTCGAGAACGTAGAGAACAATATACATATATTTTGGTGGATAAAACATTTCGTTGCACTTCTGAAAACTTCTAAAGATGTAAAAGATAGCGTCTTTTTTCTGACTTCGAAAGTTCACCCAGCAGACACATGACGTTTATACAATGTTGCCTCAACGTCGATGCAACGCCATGATGTTGCATCGACGTTGAGGCGACGTTGTATAGACGTCATGTGCCCGCTGGGCAGTAGGTCTATTTGGTAGTAAAAGTATATTTTGATGTATTCAGCATGTAAGTCTTGACAAAAAATATAGTCTAAAACGTGTAGATAGCCTAGACTGACTGGTAAGTGGAATACAGCGTTGACATGGAAAAGTCTCCCCAGAATGGCAGAAAGTGGCGTCTGGTCAGGCTCTATAATGTTTACTCAAGTCTGATTTTTTTTAATATTTTGTAGAAGTACGGTAATAAGCCATAACGATGGACTTCCGGACCAGCAGCTGTGATTGCACTAGGTTCAGTGACAATGGCACAGCTTGAAACTAAGTCTGTTTTAAAGGTGTACGCGATTAAACCTTAATAAAATAAACATGGCAGTAATTAGAAATAAAATATATTGTACTTACTCTGTGTATTCGGACGGACAGGTCTGAGCAAAAATTGCAGAACCGGATCAGACGCCGCATCATGCGGTCTACACTGTTTGCCACTCATCCAGCATTGCTTAGACACATCTATAGGTACATGTAGCAATGTGATTATGTACATGTACAAGATGTAGACACGTATTATAAGGATTTAAAAGAGTGGGATACCCGTAATAGATTTTTCATAATTTTGTTAAAGGGAGACAAAAACTATGACTTTATCTTTGTTTAACTGTGGTCTAAAAAGGAAGACTTTGCTTCTAGAGGGCGCATAGTCTTTCTCTTTTGAATAATCACCTTTCCAGAGTAGTCCAACTTAAAAGAAAATCGACCCTCCCAAGAGTATCCGAGTACATGGATTTGGAGAAAATGTGATAATAAATATGTACATGTAAACTTAATGTCACCCAGTTTTTTTGTGTTTTTTTTTTTTTTTTTTTTTTTTTTTTTAAATGAAATATGACCCGGTTGTCATCGAACAATTGATTGATTTCTGTATGTAGTACATGTACGTGTCTAATATTATTGCGTTTATGGGGATTGGACACATTCCATATTTTCCGACATTTTATACAACACAGACGTGACTTTATTGACTTCCCATATTTTCCCAGTACACCAATCCCCTTCTTAATAAAGACGCCAATCTGACAGAAAATGACTTCAGGGGAATTCTTTTCTTTTCGAGTATACTCAATTTTCAGAAGGGAGCTAAAAAAGTGTTCAAATTAGCAGTTTTCTTTGCTGAATGTGTATCCATTCCCCTTAAAACCATGGCCATGTAATCATGTAGTCATGTATTTATTGCTTTGAATCACATATAATCCCAGATAGATTCAAACTGGCAAAGACAAAGACGGCAATACTATAGAAACGCACGCAATATTTTAATAGCAACGTGATACTGAATGTGGGTTTGTTGTGAACCGGTTATTCACACCAGTTACAAAGATTACTCATCAGGAAAACAAACCTATATAATTTTGTCCCCTTAAATCCCACTTTTACAATGTATATATAGTAAAACTGGGGTTTACAGGGGTATACATTATTCTTTCTTATTTCAGATCAAAAACTCAGATTGTGGGTACTCGTTAGAACCGCCTCGCCGAGGCGGTTGTAACGAGTACCCACAATCTGTGTTTTGAGCAGAAATATCACAAATATCAGAATTTTTATTTAAAAACTTTCAGTTTTTGGTGGTGAAATTTTCAATATATTTGAATAGGCATGTTTTCGTAATGTACAACACACAGACTAAATTATCGAACCGCAACTTGAGAAAACACCTTCTGACATATGCGCCAAACGAAGACTCAAATCAGGCTGCGCATCTGCGCTGTCTGATCAGTCTTCGTTGTCCGCATGAAGAAACTTTGCATCCCACTAACCAAATGTATGCCCAGTGAAGATTCTGATCTGACTGCGCAAATGCGCAGGTTGATCTAAATCTTCGCTGGGCGCACGTGTCCGACGGTATGGTTTCTGACGCTCCGCCTCAATTATCCTAAATTATCGGACAATACAGATACTTTATTTATAACAGGTATTTATAGCAAACTTGTAGATAGTCCAATGGTTACCTTGAGGTGTGTCTGAAACAGTGTGACCTAATTGGAAACCAATTTGGACAGTCCCATTTATTTTAAAGTTCCACTGAATAAGTCAACCGATAAAAAAAAACAAAAAAAAAACTGAAAGGTTACCTTTGGAAACAAAGAACATACACATACACACAAAAATAAAATAAAATAAAACAAAAATCGATGACTTGAATAAGATTTATTGCGAAAGTCAGAGTGGGGGACATCGCCGATTGTCGCCATAGCGCTGAAAAGCGATTTTGTAATAGATGGTCAGCAGAACCCCTATTAGAATTCCATAATGCCCAAGGTAATATGTGGTTGTTTTAGGCGAGAGCCCACTCCCACATAACATGGATAAACTCTAGCGTATTGTTGCCATCGAAAGCATACAAACCTTACGATCGTATTATTAATCACGTCTAACACCTCTAAAATGCCTTCGAGAAAGCATCGGTCAAGGAGAATTTTCTGTTGGCAAACTGACAAATGTACCCCTGGTAAGCCATTACATCATCGTTCATCAATTCTTAATCCATTCCTCTCATGTACTTTAAATCATTTGGGGAGGCTTTATTTATTTTTTTTTTTTATTTATTTATTTTTTTTTTTTTTGAGTGACGTCACATCTATTTACGGACCTGGATACAGTTACGCTCTCGCTGTCAACCGAACATAAATATTATGTTCTGTCTTGCACGCCGCTTAGAAAGTACAGTTGACTCTCGTTATCTCGATCTCGCTTATCTCGAATAACCGCTTATCTCGAAGCGAAAATCTGGTCTGGTCCCTGCTTAAACATGAAAATCTAACAAAAGGTAACAGAATATTGTGGAAAAGAGGAGAAATTGCTCCTAAGGAGCAATTTCTCCTCTTTTCCACAATATTTTCAATATATCTCTAACTTCAGGAGTCAAATTACATACACATTTGTTAAATGTGGTTGTTCGATTTATTTTTTCCTAAATTCTGCAAATCTGATTTGTCGAGGTACGGATATCTCGAAGTATTTCAGAGAGTCTCTTGGAATTCGAGATAACGAGAGTCGACTGTAATTAAATATTTCATGGGTATTTGATGCGCACTTTAAAAAAAATCCGTCCTTTGGTACTGACTTTCCTATGCGCTACCAACACTCATGATATATTTTTGTGTTTGATTTTAAATGAAACACGCCCTATGATACACACAGAAGTTAACGTCCGCCATCTTAAATGTTGACGTCACTTGTCACGCCGCGTGAACGTCCGTTTAGTAACAGATTTACGTAATGTATTTACAAATTTACAACCAACGCAATAAGTGACCACACGTTAAGGTTTCCTTTTTTCTATCTCACTCCTGGATAGGATGGGAATTTCCATCCCCAGCGGAGTTCTTTAACCAGCATGCAAGAATCACGGATGTAACAAGCTATATTTTTAAAGACAGGACATATTAATTGTTTAACTGTGAAACGTGAATGCTCCATCATATGATTGTAGAAAAAATTAGCAACACTAAAAAATTCGAATCTGCATTTGCGTAAAAGAAACAACAAAAAACGTTCTATCCAAAGTTGATATTCTCATGTCAGGTTTTCTTCAACATGCCAGAGATAACATTGATTCATTATTGGTGTTTGAATTTCTATATTTGTTGCTGAATATAATAGGTAAACATA
The DNA here is from genome assembly GCA_964016985.1 of Anodontia alba. Taxonomy (NCBI): domain Eukaryota; kingdom Metazoa; phylum Mollusca; class Bivalvia; order Lucinida; family Lucinidae; genus Anodontia; species Anodontia alba. The sequence goes on along the minus strand of OZ024836.1, from coordinate 25,266,735 downwards.
TGAGAAGATAATTACTAGTATTTATAGCTGCTGCCTTTGCAACGTGGAACACATTCTGTGCTAAAATAAATAATTAACGATCACTAATTTCAACATAAGCTATCAATCACTGACAGTAAAATACAAGTCTGTAATAGTAAGAAACTATAAACGTTTCACAAAAAAAATCATTTCGTTGTACTATCAATCAAGTCAAGAGAGAGAGAGAGAGAGAGAGCGAGAGAGAGAGAGCAAATGATTCGTTTTAAAACAAGGCTTTTCTCTGACAAATGAAAATTTCAGTTACTCCTCCATATATATTAGAATTAAGATTCCTCGTTTAGAATTCCTTTTCAAAGGGACCTGGATGTGCGGGTGTGCAGGTAAGCATACAGAAAGTCAAGAATGTTATCTCCCTTGTAACAAATGGCGAAAATGTACCAAGTCCTCTTAAAAAGCGTGTCTGTGCTACAACAGCGACACAATGTTATAATCATATAGGGATCAGAAATGTCAAATTATTATGTACATGTGTAGGACTCTTATACGTAAATCACTTTATTAAGATTTGGTTTAGACCCAGCTAGCATTCTACATAAATCTATAGCAGGCCGTTATCGGCCCGTCAGGGTAGCTGACGGGCCGATAACGGGCCGCTATAGATTTATGCAGAATGCTTACAGGGGAGAGTGTCTGAAAAGGCTTCTTTTTTTATTTGGCTCCCACGAGTTATTGACGCAGGTTCATAGCTCCAAACAAGTGGGGTATCCGGATAAATACTGTACATGTATATTACATATCCACGAAAACGCATGTGGGATGCTTTCATTATAAGCGTCAACAAAATACGTTTCCATGGACAAATGAAAAAATATCAAACCTTGTTTTAACGAAAAAAAAAAAAAAAAAAAAAATAGCCTGGATCAACGAGTTTTGTTTCATAAAACGGATTCTTTTTAAAACATCCAATATCGGTATTTTACGCATGAACCAATATGTCCACTCAAATCGTTTTCAGGATCCAGTTTTTTCTTTTTTTTTTTTTTTTTTTTTTTTTTTTTTTTTTTTTTTCGCGTCGCGTTTCCGTAAATTGGGTAATTCACCAGTGCATTTGTTCGCTAGAGAATTAAACAAAAATCATATCACACGATAATACTTCATTAACATAGAAACTATTGTTTCAAAACTCGTAATGGTTTGATTCATAATATGTACACACACGTGCGTTATGTGGTGTTTGATATGGGTTCACGCTGAAAACGTCTAATATTGAAACGTTAAAACTAACTGGACGAAATAGGAATCTTTCACCTGCATTTCATTACGAAAACACACCTATTCACATATATAGAAAATTTCGAACTCAAAAACTGAAATATTTCAGATAAAAGAAACGCTGATATTTTTCACATTTCTGCTCAAAACATAGATTGTGAGTACTCGTTAGAACCGCCTCGGCGAGGCGGTTCTAACGAGTACCCACAATCTATGTTTTTGAGCAGAAATGTGAAAAATAATGTATACCCCTGTAAACCCCAGTTTTACTATATAAAAGTGGGGTTTAAGGGGGTCAATATTATATTGGTATGTTTTCGTGATGATATCATTTATATTGCAAGAAAAAAAAAATGATGTGTACTTCGGAGATTACCCATATTGGCCTGCACAGAACACCAAGTGGGAACTCATACCGGCCTCAATATAACGCCAAAAATAGGAACAGCGCATTACTATTTCATTTAGAATATTCCTGTAGCACAACATGCGATGTGTAATGAAGGAACATTGCTTTTATTTACTATGCGGACAACGAAGGCCGAAATCAGCTTGTGCGAATACACGGCTTTGTCCTTCGAGTCGCAAAATCATTTAATATACCTATTTACTCTAGGTATTCGGACAGACAGGCCAGATCAAACAATGTAGACCCAGATCATACGCAGTCGAACGTGACATCTGATATGTGTCTACACTGTTTGCAACTCATCCACAAGTTTAGGTCGTAAAATGGATGCTGGCCTTGGTAGCTCAGTTGGATGCGCGTCCGACACGAAATCAGGAAGTTGCGGGTTCGACCTTCGCCGGGTCGGCGACATTCTTTCGGGGAGATTGAGCATAAAATATTTTCAACGGTCATTATCTCCCTTCCGCTGGTTCAAGAAGGGCAATTGTCAGTTTCTTGCGAAAGGATGTGCACAATATTGGTTATCCGCTTAGACGAATAAGCCTGCCCAGTAAAAGGTGGTCGGGTGAACTGACCGGGCTCGACATGACCCCATTTTGGTTGATTTGGCCGTAAAACCTTAACACAAACGAATACAATTGGACGCGTTCCAATTTTTGGACAGGAATGGTAAGGAACTTAGGTGTCTGAATACTAAGGGTAAATACGGTAATAAAATGCGGGATGCTCGGGCCTTCGGTATTCGAAAAATGCAGAAGGGTCTGTTTCGTTTAATGCGCATGACATATCTTAACACGTTGCTTGCGTGATTCGTCTCAGTCTTAGCAGACATAAACACGCTTAAATAAACACATAATAAATAAGACGCGATGAAACGCAACTATTTCCTGTGTGCAAACATCGAAAAGAGACTGAACTTGTTTTTCGCCTACACAACATTGGAGAAGATCAGTGTAGAATAGATACTTACTACTGTCTAACGTGTTTATGTACATGAATACAGTTCTAGGGGAGATCACTGATCTGAACGGATTTGCAGTTCTCAGTCAAGAAGGTGTCCGTGTACAGCCAGCCCTCTGTATACCGACACTCGATACAAAGACACAATTTGCTATCATGACAATTAGATTGTCACGAAACCTTCGCTCAACAGGTGGCAGTTAATAAGAAATTATGCAAGAATGTCGCGTTGGAACTTCACGCAACATATGTTTTGGAAATTTGTTAAAATCGCCTCACTGAGGCGATTTTAACAAATATCTAAAACATATATTCTGTGAGGAAACAATATTAAAACAAGGTGTTTCTTACATATCATTCTGTCCATTAAATATTCTCTTTAACAGTAAATCCAATTTAATTGCAACGTCTTTGGGAACGATTGCTGCCGTTATAACGAGGGCTCACTGTACTTTGAAAGAATGTTTCTGGATAGGGAAATAGAAATACACTTAGTGCTCTCTAGCACTGAACTGTACCTGTACACATTTAGAAGACTTGTTACACTTGGTAGATTTTCCATCATGTATACAAGGGTGTGTGTGGGGGGGGGGGGGGAGGGGGGAGGGGAGAGGAGGGGCAACTGCGACTTCCTGTTTGCTCTACCGTTCAACTGCTTTCTGAAAAACGGTTTACTCTAAAAGCAAATCTCTTCCTTTTAGAGTAGACCCCTTTTCAGAAGGAGCCAAAACAATTTTGACAGATCTGCCTTCCATGAAAGTGCATCCCTTTCTTTTGTGAATTTTACATAAAGAAACGGGATATTCGGAGTCTTCGCTGTTCATATGTGGGAATATGTGGGTAAGAATGTATCGAACAATGGGTCTCGAAATTATTATTACATACCTGCTTGCATTCAGTTTGTCTTCAAGCCTTAGATTTTTCCTGAAAGATAGAAAAAGGAGACGCTAATATTTATTGTTAAAGCAGCCGGCTTCGTGCCATGCACAATCGCACTAAAAGATTGCGAGTGTAAGGGGGACTTTCAAACATCAAAACATCTTGACTAGGCCTTATTACATGGGCACTACACTGTTTGCCACTTATACAGTAATTTTTAGACTCATCAACAGGAAGTGAATAAACACGTTACGTTCACAAGTTAGCCAAATATAGTGAGGAATTTTGCTGTCCCAATATTTATGGTAAAGCACTATTTTAATCCAAAATGTTTTTTTTTTTTTTGTTGTTGTTTTTTTGTTGTTGTTTTTTTTTTTTTTTTTTTTTTCAAGTTTCTCCACACATTAAAAAAAAAAAAAAAGAAAAAAAAGAAAGAAAGAAATGATGGACACTCGTTAGAAACAGCCGGGTGAGATCCTTCAAATGAATACTCAACACATATATGTTTGCGGCGAAATAAGAAAAAAGTATTTATCTGGATACCCTCTATTTAGAGTTCTGCATATAATAGTACAACTGCATTAAAAGGTAAATAAAATTATTACATTATTTATGAAGCATTTGATATAAATCTAACTCATAACAAACAAACTGTATCAAGTTTCCTGCAACATATGTCAGAACTTGTCTGATACCTGTAGATACACAAAAATGTAAAATTCTATTAGTTTTCTCTTTTTTACCTCGATATATATTGTTCACAAGATATGTTTTGGTAAAAACAATGGTAAATAACACTTTGAAATAAATCTACAGGTAATCTAGAGCTTTGTGTTCAAATAGTCTGCTGTAGGAATTCGTAAACAATCTGACGCTTTCACACTGCTTTGAACTTATACAGGTTACAAAAAACTAGGATGTTAGTAATCCAACAAAAATATGTAACTATGTGTATTATGATAATTCTCCGATTAAAAGTGAAATTGAGTGAACAGTTTTGACAACTTGTACCAGCTGAACTGCTTGGCTCACTAGTTCCACATTGTTTTCGAACTTATTTGTTTATTTTTTTTATTTTTTTATTTATTTATTTTTTTTTTTTTTTTTGGAATGTTTAAAATGTTCCTAATATCTCTGAGCTTGGACGACCTAGGTCTCTTATACTTCCAAACGACTTCAACACTACTAAGCCCAGTTCGTTGCAATAATAATTGCTAATTAACACCTTCACGATATAATATGGTGGCAAATGTTCGCATGCCAGACTGGTTAGTACAATTCCAACTGAGACCACTAGCTTCAGCGATTTCCTACATTCATACCTTCCAGCTTGTGTACACCAATAGCATGAGAAATGAATCTGACAGACAAACCTGCCATTGGTCGGCGGTAAAACGGTCCAGGGTCTACTATATTAATGCACTCCTGATAAAATTTAATGACAGTATTGCTGTCTTCAGGATAAGCATAATGATCGATTTGTTTGACGTCTATTGACCTGTGTTTCAGTCCGCCTTTGTATGTTTTATTTCCCTATAAATTCAATGTATTTACCAGTTCCATCAGATCCAAAGGTAAATTGATCAGTATATAAAGACTCGTATGCTCATCCGTACCTCGCATTCCAAACAGTTTACACTTATAGAAACATAACGTATGGATAACTGACTGTCCACTTCTATTTCCAAATACACCATTTTCCAACAGCATGGTTTTTTGCTCCGATGTAACTTTATCGGCTTGTCTCACTTGTGATGCAACATTACGAAAACAAGCCTATTCAAATATATAGAAAAGTTCAACTCCAAAAGCTGAAAATTTTCAGATAAAAAATTCTGATATATTTCATATTTCTGCTCAAAACATAGATTGTGTTCTCGTTAGAACCGCCTCAGTGAGGCGGTTCTAACGAGTACCAACAATCCATGTTATTGAGCAGAAATAAGAAAAATAATGTATACCCCTGTAAACCCCAGTTTTACTGTATAAAAGTGGGGTTTAAGGGGGGTCAACATTATATGGGCATGTTCCGTGATGAGACATTTTATCTCAGTGTCAAATGTTATTTTGAAATCGTATGAATCTGTCATATTTTTTTCATTTAGGAAGTTGAAATAATGTTGATTTTTATCATGCATGTTACTAGTATAGGGTGCCACTATGGGTATTCTTTACAACTCATGTGTAGCAAGACTCCTGCACACATATTATAAAAGGTTTGCTGTGGGCATTTTTTTCCCTTTAAATCACAAACGTGCTTAACCAGTTATTTACATCAGCATCTCTGAACTGAACTAGATTTGGAATGAAAGCTTCATTGTGCAGTAGCCAACTCTCAAAAACTGTAAAATCTCAGTTTGTTACTTTTCTCATGTTTTTATTTTCCATACTGGATATCAAATATCAGTATCACAGTCATCTGTAGCATTTCCAAATCTGTTATTAAACTCATGTTTTTACGAATTTTATGTTCCTTTTCACATCAATAGTTATGTCCCTTGAATCAATGTAAATGTTACTTTTCAAGACCATTTTATTGCCGGGTTCTTTTAAAACTGGAGTGTCTGTAATAAAAGTTGCGAAATTTTCCACAATGTTAAAGTCTGGCTGTTTATAAACGGCTATTGTTTGAGATAGTGTGATGTTCAGTAAAAGATCCATATAAACACTTGCATTATCGTAATTATGGATCCTAGCTCTGACACAATTTCGAGCTTAAGAGAGAGAGTTAAATCATCAATGTGATGCCGATTTAGTTAAGTTTCGACATCATTCAAATCCTAGCTTAGCGCATTTCAGTCTCACTTGAAACAGCAAAATCACAAGAACAGCAATGTGTGGTTTCATTATTAAATCACACACACACACACACACACACACATACAGCTTCTCTCTCACACACACACACACACACGCGCGCGCGCGTGCGCGCGCACACACACACACACACACACACACACACACACACTGCTTCACAGTAAATATGCATCGTTACAAAAACGCTGTTGAAACATTGTGGCAATAATGTGGCGAGTTTGGAACTGACTTATTGCACCATGAAGTCAAATAATTTATGAAAATAATTTTCATAGCAACAGACGTATGGTAGTCATTCAGACAAAAATACCTGTTATTTTACACCGACTAATACAATGTATGTACTAAAAAGAAACCCTTCAATAAAACGATTTCGATAAGAACACAGAATATTTTAGTGAGAAAATAGCAAAAATCCGAAATTGTCATATATCTGGTACTTTGAATATAAATATTTTCTGAAATGTCACTCGTTGTTGCTCAAATGTCTCCAGGTCTGTTTTGTTTTGTATTCACTGATACAATGAGGGTAGAAAATCTGTCAAGTTCAAATTCCACACTAAATGACATATTTTTGCGGGGTTTCTGGCAGCAGTTTTGATTTGTCAGTCTAGTATCACCACTGGATTTAACCCAGTCAAAATGCCTTTGATTACTAATGAAGCAGGCAGACTAATTCATTTATTTAGACAGGTACAACAGGTTGAATAAGAGAATTAAAAATAACAACAGCAACAAAAATAATTAAATATAGAAAAAAAAACAAATAGTTATGTTTTTCTCCTATTTTCTTAAGTCGGACAAAAACTGTGAAGCTGCGGATAAAAAAAACAAAACAAAACACACACAAAAAAAAAAACGAAAACAAACAAACAGATATATCCTTTCTTTTACAGATGCATGGGGAATTAATTGTACTGATTGTCAAGAGTACAGATTTGCCTCGCCGTAACGGGCTCGCCAATTATCCTGCACTCTTCATAACAGTACAAATATTTCCCACACATCTGAGAAAGAATGGATATATCTATTACTATATCTACAACTTGATGCAGTTTTTTTGTAATGAGTTACAGAGATTTATATCAAATGTTTCACAAATAATGTATTTATTTTAGTTCTACTACTACTATTACATAAACTACTAATAATACTAATCATGTTTGCAATTATTATTATTATTATTATTATTATTATTATTATTATTATCAAAGAGCACCAAGAAATGAGCGTCATACATACACTGAAGCCTAGTCCCTAGACCTTCTACGCTTATGGATGTATTCAACAGTTTTAAATGGTTCTGTAAATGGGCAACGAAAGTGCAGTCTAATAAGGGCTTTTTCTGCTCTTTGCAGACGGCATTCTCCTATGTTTCGTATGAAATGGGCCACGTCGAGCGAAAAGTGCCTTCGAACATGCATAAAATGCACAAATTCAGAACAGTCTGTGCATGCGCAAAGCATGTTTCAGGTATTTGCTCTCCATTTATGCATTTTATAGCATCCAATGTATTTCGTAGCGAACAGAGAGGGCCCAGATCAGACTGTGCGGATGCATATGCTGATCTGGGATTTCGCTGTCCGCATATGTCTGAAGACATGTTTTTGCATGGCACGACCCAAATATACTCGAAAAACGTCAGATGAGTTCCTGGGGTTGAACTGAAATCATCAATCTATCAGAATATTTAAATTGAACCGAGATAGACGAAAACATTGCGTACCATATCTGTTCAATGGTTAGCGTGTTGTTTACAAATTTAAGCAGACGACATTTTAATATATGCTTCTTATCTTTCCAGAAAATAGGCTTTGATATTTTATGCAAATTGTATCCTCAGGAGACAATTTGGGTGAAATGTCAAAGCCTATTTTCCGAGAAAAGTAAGTACAAACATCACCAATTTGTCGTCTGATGAATGTGCCCATAGAGTAATAATGGTTAATATGCAATTTGAAACCTCATTAGGCTTGCGTGCCCACAATGTTTCTGCTGCTGCGAACATTTTACATAATGCCATCAACTGCAAAAACATTACGAAAACACGCCTGTATAATTTTGACCCCCTTCAACCCCACTTTTATATAGTAAAACTGGGGTTTACAGGGGTATACATTATTTTTCTTATTTCTGCTCAAAAACATAGATTGTGGGTACTCGTTAGAACCGCCTCGGTGAGGCGGTTCTAACGAGTACCCACAATCTATGTTTTGAGCAGAAATATGAAAATTATCAGATTTTTTTATCTGAAAATTTTCCTTTTTCTGGTTGTAAAATTTTCAATATATTTGAATAGGTGTGTTTTCGTAAAGAACAAAACAGAAAAAAACAGAAAAAAACTAGAGTCAAAAACATCAGGCAATCCACGTCTACCCTACATGCAAGTCATATGTCACTTATTTTATGTGTTGAGACCCAACGCTCGAAACTGAGTATGCTTTGGTTAATGCAATTTATCTTTTTTTGTTATTTAATTAATTCTTTTCTGAGTTCAAAATTCTGATTAATTGGGTGAGAATGTCATATTCTGGATATTTGATTTATTGGAACCACTTATAAAGGGTGTCGACTATGCCTTCTAAGAAATTTAAATGTAGCACAGTTTTACCGGATAGCTACATTTTGTAACTGCATCACAATTTATTAAGATGATTTTTATTTTGAAAAATAAGAAAAAAAAAAAAAAAAAAAAAAAAACGACAGGTCATGTGAGTTATGGTTTTAACCTTTTCATCCCTACAGACCAATACAGATAACTTTGAAAACAGTGCACACCCAGATGAGACGGCTCGTCACGAGCCAACTCATCAGTATTTACATAGTTTGCCATTATTGATGTTTGTCTGAAACCCTATTTGCAACACTGAATGTGTCCGCATCCAGATATCGAAGTGTCCGTTTCAAAAATTCGGGGGTGAAATGGTTAACATACTGAGGTTATGGAAAAAAAAGCGCGGCAAGGGACGGGCGTCCATAAAACTGTCAACATTATTATCACAGTTGCAGTTAGAAAAACCGTTTGAGACAAAGAAAATGTGTGGCTTTATGCGGCAATTGGAGGTATTATATGTATCTGATTGATCGCAATAAACATAACTACAGCAGAATAGATACAAACGCCAACCTGACTTTAGGTATATCTGTTGCAGTTCTACTCTGTTTGTTCGTCTGTGGTTTAATATGCGGATTTTGTTTTGGAATTATTTCTTCATCATTTCTCCAACTATTATTGCATAAAAAAGCGTTGTCGCACGTTATTAACAGCCGTGCATTAACCGGCGAAAAGCCGTGTACTAACAAGGCAAGTAACGCGCTGTTAATACACGGCTACGCAACTTTCAATATCTCGTACAAGGGCCACAGAATTGCTGTGTCACGAGATGTGTACTACCCTGCCCTAGAACGGGCATAGTCCGTACAAACAGCGTTCGCGCGACGTCGGGGAAAATGCGAAAAAAATAGTGCAAAAACTAACGCAAAATGTAGCAAATATTTTAATTTTTTATGCAATAATAGCGATCGAACATGGTTTTACAATGCATTAACATTCGCCAGGTCCCTTGGGAGGTGTAGAAAAACCGCGGCCTTCGGTTTTATGTTAATGCATGTAAAACCATGTTTGATCCCTATATTGGTTCCTCGGGAAGGCTTTGCGTTGTGATTGTGTTATTTTATTCTAAACTCGTCGTATGATGAATTTAAAGAGCCACAGATTAAACGAATTTCGTTGTCTTATATTACACGACAAGCTATGAACAGGATGACTAAGGAAATTTCATATAGAGTTCAGCAATGCAAACATTTTGAGTAATGTTATCAAGATCACATCAGAAATGTCGTGTTTTTTTTTTTTTTTTTTTTTTTTTTTTTTTTTTTTTTTTTTTTTGTGTTTTTTTGGTTTTTTTTGCGTGTCAACAAAGTTAATTTTCTCAGACCTGGTCAAACGACATACCGTGCAACTCTCTTCAACCACAACATTCACTGATTGGACCGCACAAAACTGGCTCCTACAGAGATAGCTGCTGTGGAATGTTTAAATATATCAGAAAAGAACACGATGGGAAATCTGAAAAATCAAAGCACAGACGACACTGCTTGGCCGGTTGTCCCTGAATGAAGGCTGAGAGATTGGTCCTGAACTGGACTTACAACTGTTTTATTTAGCCCTTACCTTAAGTAATTTAAGCAAACTGTGCACTGTTTGCCAATGTCTCAAATGTCCCAGTCCAGGTTTTACAGATAACCCTCTATCAACAGCACTCTGACGTCACAGCGACAAGAATAGCGCGGCTATACATAAACACACCTGGATTTGGTCAATGATAATCAGGTGGACAATTAACTTAACAGGCTTAAGGAAATTTGGCGTTCGTTTGTAAACAATAGACCCCAAAGTGACTGTTATAGGGAGGTGGCTGTTGTTGAGAGATGACAAATCATTACGAAAACACGCCTATTCAAATATATTGAGAATTTTACCACCAAAAAATGAAAACTTTCAGATGAAAATTTCTGATATTTTTCATATTTCTGTTCAAAATATAGATTGTAGGTACCCGTTAGAACCGCCTCAATGAGGCGGTTCTAACGAGTACCCACTATCCATGTTTTAAGCAGAAATAAGAAAAATAATATATACCCCTGTAAACCCCAGTTTTACTATATAAAAGTGGGGTTTAAGGGTGTCAAAATTATATAGGCATGTTCTCGTGATGGTTGGAGGCTCCGCTATAGTTGTTGCACAATATGACCAGTTTCGCACTCTTTCACATCTCTAGTTTCGAAATGTACTCTTCCATCTCTGAATTTGAACATATCTATTATAATTGCAAATAGTGGTTTAGTTAAAGCAATAACGAAAAGGCAAATAGTGTACAACCTTATGAGGTGGTTCCTGACGAGCCATCTCATATGGACGTGCATTTTTTGCAAAAGTATCTGCACTTGTTTGCATGGATGAAAGGATTAAATAAAATGTCTTAAGACAAACAGTTTGATCATTTTTAGTTAGAGTATGTAAACATATGGTCACTACCCTGTACGCAGCATTACTATATTAGTTTATCTTCAACATGAAAAAGGTAAGAAACACATATATCCCTAGGAAATTGCGGACTGTTATCAAAAACCAAAACGAACATTTCATAGTTTAGCATAAACGTTATCAATCTTTCTTAAATGTATGACAAAACTATTCCATTAAACCTGGTAAGATTATTTCCATAAAACGCATAAGTTAGTTGGATTGACTAGTTCCAGAACTGCAACAATCTTAGAATTTTGCAATGTATCTGCCAAATCACAAATGTATTTCCCTGGTGAATTAAATATTCAGAACATTAAGATGCTGATACAGCAGTATTCTATCCACTATCAATGTCCGAATAACCACAAACAAGATCTGTCATGTGAGCGAATTCAATGTGTTATTGAAAATCTTAAGAATAAGAGTCACATTTCGTCCAGATTTATTTTTTTTATATGTTATGTATTTGCAAATAAACAATTCGTAAAGCTCTTATAAATATCAGGCTGTCTAAAAGTGGCAATTTATGACTTTAAAGTCCGTAACACACTTAATGAAGGACGACACATGCCTATACATGTACTATACTACATTTTCTACCTTCTTCTATAAATATAAATCCTGCACATAACGCTTTTTAAATGCAAATGCAAAAATTAACTTAAAATTATTTTATTGTTAGCGGTGAAATCAGTGTATATTTGGTGAAAATAAAAGAGGTATCAATCACTAGTAAATTGATATCGTATCATTTCACTTATGACTGATACGATTTATATTTTCACTTCGCGCTTTGGACGACTTCGGTTTTCTTCATTCTTTCAGAAGTGTGTTAAGATTTCTTCAGATTTTTGAACACCTCTAACTTCTTTGTTTCTGAACTAAACTATCAAGTGTTGGTATGCATTTTCTTAGTTAGAACGTAAGGAACGTTTTGGTATCAAAATTAGTTTGATTTGATGAAACATTTTTTTCTCCAGCGTTTCACACGTTAATCACTGAACGTCGACGCCATGACGTTCATGTTTTGTTTGGTGACGTTAGTTATGACGTCAGAAACGCGCATTGGCGTGTAAACAATAAAATAAAAAGAAAATTTTCTCTTTTTCAGTGACTTCCATATTTTTTTTTTTTTTTTTTTTTTTTTTCATCTCGTGTAATGAAAACATTCAAATTTTCACTCGTGCTTCGCACTCGGGAAAAATACTGATGTTTTCATTACACTCAATGACAATATTTATGGTATCCACAGCAAAAGAGTAAATATCCTCTCTATATATATATGTTGAGTTTCCCAAACTAAAGTATAATCAAAGCACTGACAGCGCCGGTGGGTCGATCGTCTCTGAGTGTAATAGTCGTGAACGGGGACTTAAGACTTCCTGCAACACTTAACACCCTGTAATTTAAACAAAAAGGTGGAGACACCTGATCAGACTCCGCATTCTGCGGCGTCTGATCTGGGTTGGCACTGTTTGTCAATGTCTCAGTCCAGGGATTTTACAGACAACCCTCTTTACACTACATTCTGACGTCATAGCGACAAACTAGTTCGGTTATAAATAACCGTTGTCTTGAAATCGTCTAACGCGCAGTTTGATTACATTGGTCAATGATAATCACGCGGACAACTACATCAGAGCTGCAATTACTGTACACTTCAATCATATTAGTAACAATAAAGAATCTCACAAATCTTTGTTAAGTGACAGTTTTAACAGAATATTCCGTTGTTCAACCCACGCATAAAAGCGATTGCTAAACATAATTAATCTGCATTCGTATTTACATATCCGATCATGCTGTGTTAAATGCCATGCTGTAATCAGCAGTTTGCTGTATCAGTGTTCAGCATTTTCTCAATTAGTGTAATGTCTTAATGTGTGAATTATGATTATGCTTTATTGTCTAAGGATATGTTCTTATGTGTTACAGCCTAGCCTCACACGACAGAGATATATGATATGAAATAATGTCAACTGTCACTGATGCCTACCAGGGCTGCGTTTAGAAGTTCAAAGTGATAGCAAACATTTTGCCCTTGATCCTTGTATCAAATGTCGAGTGCCAACAGGAGCAGGGACCCAGGGCTAAACACTCGTGAGTAACTTGCATATTTGAACGCAGCCCCGGGCTACGTTCAGAAATACAAGACATTTTGAACGTATTGTTCTACATCTTGTTTTTGTATCTCTGCTCCTGTTGGCCTTTGTCATTGTGTGGTTTAAGACAAACCGTTTGCGATCATTTTGAAGGCAGTCCAGGGATTGTGACTGAATTCAGTTAATACCCATCTTGTATATGGATGATCATAAAAGTTAAATACAGTCGACTCTCGTTATCTCGAATTCCAAGGGACTCTCTGAAATACTTCGAGATATCCGTAGTTCGACATATCAGGTTTGCAGAATTGAGGAAAAAATAATTTGATTAACCACATTTAACAAACTGATAGGTAATTGGACTTTTGAAGTTAGAGATATATTGAAAATATTGTGGAAAAGAGGAGAAATTGCTCCTTAGGAGCAATTTCTCCTCTTTTCTACAATATTTTCCATCTGTTGTTAGGTTTTCATGTATAGGCAGGGACCAGATTTTCACTTCGAGATAAGCGGTTATTCGAGATAAGCGAGGTCGAGATAACGAGAGTCAACTGTACTTCACTGTTTGTGTACAGAATCATGCACTAACTTAAAAAGTATACTTATCAGATGCAAAAAGAAGATATTGATCGAGTTATGCATGTGCGTAGACAGACTTTCCTTGACCTCAATGTCTTGTGACACGTGATTGAATCGTTTTGTCGTTCACAATAATCCTTCATGGAAATGAGAGAGTTATTGTAAACTTAAAAAACATTTACGACTGATCTCAGTTAATCTTGAGATATTAAGCAATTGTTACTTATGTTCGCTTTGCTATTCCGGCAACATGTCTTAGGCATACATTGCAAACTCTTTGTAACTCAATTGCTGGAATCCAGAACAAAGCAACGTGTTAGCTAAACATCGGAGTTGTATCTAAACAAACTATATAGTTTTCAGAAGAAAAACACCATAAAATGTCCTGCTCTATAGAACTTCAATATTTTGATTGGTCACAACATTTTACAAAGTACGATAAGCTTGTTAATCGTTGTATGACATTGTTTTCACTATATAGTTTTGGGTATGCTACACTATGGAAACTATACATTCGCGTTACGTTCTGTTCCATCCAATTGTGTTGTATGTTTCAGTTACATTCATTTGTTATTCGTGAACGTTTGTTTTTAAACGAGACACACCTGCAAAGCACGAAATCAATATAACTACAAACGCTGTAATGAACCAAAGCACGGAGCTTAATGATCTGAAGCCAGAACACAAGTAATCCACAAGCAAGACCACTATGGACCCAACTACAGACATTGATAGTCAGGCTTCAACCAAGTGCGGAGGGAATGAGCTCCCGATTTATTCTAAAACAAATCATTCGCTCCCAAGAGGAGGTATTATTATTTTTTTCCTTCTATAGAAGAACTGTGAACATTTGTTTCTTTTAAGAATAAACCCTGTTTCAGAAGGGATGCTAGAACAATTTTGTAGTTTGCCTCCCCGAAAAAGTGTATCCATTCGCCTTAAAGCGAATAACGGGGGCCCTGATCATACTGTGTTGATCCCCAGGCTATGGTATGTAGTCTTCATATGCCCGAAGACCTCGTCTGGTGTTGCTCACCATGAAACAAGCGTTTCTTTGGGACAGATTTGGATAGCGAAACCCCACATAAGCCTGCGCATTAGTGCAGTAGCCTTTTGCTATCCGCTAACAGAACCGTTCGGTAGTGTACACTATAAAACAAAGACTCTGACGAGACTGTTCTCAAGCTACTCTAGGCCTTCGCTAATGGTATATATCTGTACAAAGATGCCTTTTTGCATAGTACTATTTATGATATAAAATGTTAACAGGGATTAGTTAAGGCAATAAACCGCATGCCAGAAAGATTTAAATGTTTCAGATTTTTCTTGGCAAGCTAATATGAAATTGATTGCCTTTTGCAAGTCAGGATACAAACATAATTATACAATCAGAACTACATCTTATTTATGCGAAAACGATGTTTTACTAAGAATGCATAAAATAGTCAGCGCCAAGCGAAAAGGTGTGTTTCAGCATGCGCCGAATGCTTTGAATCAGATCATCCTACACATGCGCAAAGTCTCACTTGAGCATAAGCTCTCCATTGATTCATTCTACAGTGCTCAACGATTCTGTTTGCGGCAGCGAAGGACCTGATCAGACTGCGCAGATGCGCAGTCTGATCTGAGCCTTCCCTGTCCGAATACACATTGTCTTACGGCGTGGCCCAAATGATACATCCAATCATTCGCGGTACGCAAAAAGTCTATTTCAAACATAGTTTACGCAATGGGTAAGTCCAAATCGGCATTTGGATGAGCACTGTCAGGTAAGAGTCTATAAATTTCGTCCTCACAGAAAGTTACCCTTAAAGATATGTATACAGTGAAAATTGTATACCTTAAAAAGACTGCGCGAAGAGCAAACCGATGCGATTTTACAATGTCTATGCAATAAGGTATATTGAAGTGGTTTGTTGACTCGAATTAATTTCGCATTTATAAAGTAGAATTAGAACCAAGCGCAAACGTGAACATTACAAATAGGAATTTGATATTAAAATGCTCACAAATAAACCACTGAGGCTCATAAAATGGTTTTTAAACATGTTGTTTTTAAACGTAGCATAGATTCAGTTATTAAAATGTGATATATTTCTTAGAGTTTCAGGCAAACGATAAATGACATTTAAACATGGATAATGCCAATAATGACGTCGTAGTAGCATAAAAGAGATGTAAACCCAAAATGTGCAATATAAGCTATTCATACACGTATATTAATCATGTTTTAACATTTAACATTGGAACACCTTAACTCTATCACAATTGTACTAAACTGTGAACTTAAATCGGTCAATTAAACAACCTCATAATGTGTCTCAAACCTGCTTGACTGAGTGGCATACCGTGTAGACTCTGATCAGACGCTGGCGATCGCGGCGTCTGATCTGTTTCAACACTATTTGCTCAGGTATATCTGTTTCAACACTTAATGCTATAATAGTGAATTTCGATAGTCAGGCAGTCAGCTAGCGCAAAGCTGTAGAGTCCTACCACATTGTCTTACTATTCTTCGATATCTCTGCTGCATTCATTGTTTCTGTAAAAGGATATATAAGGCTATGATCAGACTTTGATCCGATCTATGCTTTCGCCGACTGATCCGAGTCTTCGCTGTCCGTATATGCCTTAAGGACAGTTCTTTTTAATGTGGCTAAATCGAACAACTTTTTAACATTAAAGTTATTAATTGATATGATATTGTAGTTTAGTTTAAATCTGCTGTTGCTTCGTTTTTCTTAATCATCAAAGGTTTGTGCAAAATAAATGACGTCTTAAGCTAGATAAGGGTACTGATTTAATACGCCACTCTGATCGGACACCCACTGTCCATGTATGGTATAAATTTTTTCAGTTTACAAATGTAACGTTTGCAAGGATACCACCAATCGTGACCATTCGTCAGGATATAGAAGCTCTTACACGAGTAGTCATTTCATATGAAATTTCTGAAACGAGCCTTTGGCGAGTTTCATAAATTCCATATGAAATGATCACGAGTGTAAGATTCTGTTTATCATATGGCCATTTCATATTGGATTTTATCGGCTTTAAAGTTGGCAATTGTTCAACAGAAAATGCATGGTTGACACGGACGTCGTCATGACGTTACTTGTTCCCACCAAAGTGTTATGAAACGTGTGGATAATACGATTTAATGACATGACGTTGTCCACTGAATAACAGCGACGTTATATGATAAAACACGTTCTGATCACGCTATGTATATTCAGATTCATAACAAAGAAACAGACGCATGTAACATTATTAACCCTTGCGATCCTTAATTAATTAAGATGCCCCGTCCAATTCTAATTTTCAGTCAATTAGATTACTTGATCAAGGTTTTTAATACGTATACTTAATGACAAGCAGTGCAGATCCAAATCAATTTGCTTCTTCTACAGGATATATTCGGGTTAAGCAGGAACATGGTCAAGTAATAAATGGTTTACTACTGGGTGATGATTGTCTAGCCACACGTTGAACTAAGCCAGTCGGACATTGACTTATAAACATTTGAAATGTAATGTCACCAAACGCGCATGCTACAGCAATTTCATATCTACATTTATTGCCTAATAGTGCGCATCCGCGCAGTCTAACCAGAGTTGTCGACAAGAAGAAGTTTTGCATCCTTGCTATCCGAATTGCGCCCAGTGAAGATTCTGATCAGACTGCTCGACTTTTCCGACGCTTTGGATCATATTGAGATCATCCCAACAGCCACCTGCCATTATCAATTACAAAACTGTAGCGTCGATTCAACGACACTTATTCAGTTGCTGTTTGTTCAGCGCTGTTAAGATGCTGGGATTGTCTCCTGTTATCTGTTTTAAATATGGCCTAAAGGTGAACGGCAAATGCTTTCGAGCAATCTATTCAGGCATGGAACAGAAAAGCGGTCAGTGAATCCAATGCTAAATCTTTGTCAGTAAAACAGTATTAGAGGAATGCAGCTTACCAATGACACCAAAAGGAAGAGAAAACACATCAAGAAAGACCTTACACAAGCCACAAACTAACCAAAGCAAAGCAACCGGTTCCCTTATCCCCACCAAAGTAATTGCAATGCTAAACAGGATTCACTACGCACACATATACATTGTAAGATAACGAGAAGAACAAAACACAAAACAAAATCCAACATCATCAGAACCACCGCCTTAGAGTTATCAGTACTATTCATTTTACTGGCACCACTAGTCGTTCAACATTACTACAGTTCCATACAAATGACGGTAAAATGATCAAAATTAATTCACTGCTCTTCTGATATTGCACGCATTTGGTATGGACAAAGCTGTTTTCCTTGCCTTATTTGTCATTAAAAGATTAATGTTGTCTTCAGCACCTGAAAAGCTAGACTGCGGCAATTTTGGACTGTTTTAACATGATATGTTTTACTATATTTTTAGTTATACATGTTCTAATAAAAAAAGAACTGATAAGAAAAACGTAGAATGGAAATGCCACAACCACGAAACAAAACCCTCCCGAGGTGCCAAAAGAAGGAAGATGAGAAACAATTAAGGACAACACAAACAACCCAAATGAAACAACAGGCGCACAAATAAAGACGGACTGCAACAGACGAATCACCTTGGAACAGGTTAGTAGGAACATTACTGGATGTCTAAAAGCAGTTTTACTGGCATGTATATATTATAATGAATATTTAAAGCTTTAAACAAAAACATACTGTGAGAAAACTTGGGTAAAATGCTTACTCCAACATGACCAGTTTTGTATATTACGGAGGAATAAAAGGAATATATATATATATATATATATATATATATATATATATATATATATATATATATATATATATATATATATATATATATATATATAAAACACATACTTGTTTTATACAACGGCCTTCAAAGCAGATAATGATAGGCGCCGGCACACATATCCGGCAATGACCAAAAACGCCATGCGATAATTTCTAATTGCAGCCTTGCTTTGCTTTCCTATCTTTACGGAACGATTGCAAACTAAATCAATATTTAAACATATAGCCAGTATCTTAAACGACGTTATAGTGCTCTCCAGCTTGTCGTTGCTTACGCCCATGGGTATAGACAATTTTATTGTTTGTCCTTGCCCCGGAAACACTTTATAAACGGTCGTGGATTGGTCCAATCATCACGAAAACACGCCTATACAATTTTGACCCCCTTAAACTCCACTTTTATATAGTAAAACTTGGGTTTACACTGGTATACATTATTTTTTCTTATTTTTGCTCAAAAACATAGATTGTGGGTACTCGTTAGAACCGCCTCGCCGAGGTGGTTCTAACGAGTACCCACAATCTATGTTTTGAGCAAACGTATGAAAAATATCGAGTTTTTATCTGAAAAATTTCAGCTTTTGAGGGTGAAATTTTGTATATACTTGAATAAGCGTGTCTTCGTAATGTGCACAACGTAAATATAACCAAATACTTGCTTTCATAAAAAAACATTTGTCTACGCTTAGCGTTGACTAAGCTTTTTGTGAAAGCTAATACATGATATAATTAGTTTTCGTTTCCTAAAAATATACGACAGAAGGACTTTAGCAGGTTAATAACCTTTTCATTGATTAAAACGAGGTTGAGTTCTATTGACAGCCGGCTGTTATTTGGCTCTAAAATAGTGTTTGTTAATTCTGATTCGTGAAAAGAGTACTGTTGCTATTTTCATGGGTTTATTGTAAATCAATTATCAACAAACAGATGATACAAAACATTATATGAGACATCACAAACGTTATGTTAGAGATCACAATAATTTTCTTCAGATGTATGTGTCAAGAAATTTACTGACGTTCCATATACGTGTATCATTGGGAAAACATATACATGTATTTGCGCATGATGAACTGGTTTTTCAAATGGTACTCTTGATTCGTACATCCCTGCTTTCAAATTTTACATTAAAGCAAAAGTCTACGAACTTATCAAACACTCCTCGTAAAATAAAAATTAAACGAGACAGGAAAAGCCACATGTGCTAAACACTGCGCAACGAAGGACTCTGGAACAATAAATGACACCACAAAACAGCTTATTTGAAATCCATTACGTAAACACGCCTATTCAAATATATAGAAAATTTCACCTCTAAAAACTGAAAATTTTCAGATAAAAAAAAAATCTTTGATATTTTTCATATTTCTGACCAAAAACATAGATTGTGGGTACTCGTTAGAACCGCCTCGGCGAGGCGGTTCTAACGAGTACCCACAATCTATGTTTTGAGCAGAAATAAGAAAAAATAATGTATACCCCTGTAAACCCCAGTTTTACTATATAAAAGTGGGGTTTAAGGGGGTCAATATTATATAGGCATGTTTTCGTGATGCATCGTAAGAGCTGCAACACTGAAACCAAGCTGGAATAGCCGACATAACAAGTACTACGGATAGGTTGAGAGACGATAGTGTTTGGGGCTTAAACTATTTGTACTCGTGCGAAACCTTGCTCTTAGTTCTAGGCTGCGTTCAAATGTACATGTACAAGTTACCCGCGAGTGTTTTGCACCGGATCTCTGCTTCTGTTGGCGCTAATCATAAGGTACTGGGGTCTAGGACAAAACAGACGCTATCACTTTGCACTTCTGAACGCAGCCCAGATGTAGTTCCAAAATAAAATTTATCCAAGCCCTGAGAAAATGTTCCTCGTGTATATTGGGACAGCAGATGCGCATATCAGCCTACGCATGTGTTCAGACTGATAATAGCCGTATTAAATCAGTGCCTGTATTTAGCACCTATATTTTGAAAAGACCATGTTCAGGCTTCGCTGGCAGATCGGGATCTTTAGTGTTCGCATACAGTCCAGTCTGTAGAACCCTTCCCTTTTACAACCTCAAATTTGTGTTTGGTCCGCGTAACAGTCTACTGCCTTGTACAGATTGTGATGAATATGTAACGGCACATGCAGCTTGGCCATTACGAAAACATGCCTATTCAAATATACTAAAAATTTTACCACCAAAAAGAATGAAAATTTTCAGAAAACAAAATTATGATGTTTTTCATATTTCTGCTCAAAACATAGATTGTGGGTACTCGTTAGAACCGCCTCGACGAGGCGGCTCTGACGAGTACCCACAACCACAAACTCTTGAGCAGAAATATGAAAAATATCATATCACAGGAATCCTGTAAACCACAGTTTTTATAAAAGTGGGGTTTAAGGGGGTCAAAATTATATAGGCGTGTTTTCGTGATGCAGACTGGATATTGCATGACCGCATCGTCAGAAAATCTACTTCCGGACATATGCACCCGACGAAGATTCTGATCAGACTGCACGGATGCGTAAGCAACTTTGAGTCCTCGTTGTGCTCACTTATCAGATGTTGTTGACACGTTGTTGCTCGTATCGTTTCTTTACTCAGGCTCTAGTTGATTCCGTATGTGTTTAAGTATTACTGCCCTGTTGGCTAAATCATAAGATAAATTTAGTGATATTTTTTCGTATTTTTTCACACAAAATAAGGCTTGAAAACACTCCTGCAAGAAGGTTTGTCCGAACTTGAGTTTTATGGCCATCAAAGTGTCTGAACCCCGACCCATCGGCAAGCAGTTAAAGAGGTAAGCAAAGTGGTCAACCGTGATTGGATTAACCGCTAAGTGTGTGGACTCTTCTACATTACAAGTAACGTTTTAGACACGTTAATGTCAATATAAGAGTGTCCGGTTAATTGTATTGCTACCATGCTTTATAGAAATTCTATTCTAAATACAAAAAAGTGTAGATTCTGATCAGACGCCGCGTTCTGCGGCGTCTGATCTTGGTCTACACTGTTTGTCAATGTCCCTTTATCGGACGCTAGACATAAACGGGTTAAAGTACATTTGCGACTGCTGACTTTCTAAATTAATTGGCATATAGAAAGTTGGCTTGAAAACTCTCTGCAAGGAGTTATAGCGGAACTAAATATTTACGTTTTTATATGTAAATTTAGAAGGAGTGCTGGATAAATTGGTTTGATCGGAATAATTCAAAATGACTGTCACTCTTTTTTGAAGGATAGATTACATGTACAACATAAGTGACGTGCGGCAAAACTGCATGCTTGAACGTTAACCCAATTGTAGTTGATTATTTTGCTTCCCGCTTTGATTGCACAACGGTGAGTGGGCCTTAACAATGACGGTCCTCGCCTCTAAAGTAAATAAGTGAAATCGGCATCTGATACTATCAAACCCAAATCAATTTCTTAACATCAGATTGATTTAGATTCTCAAAATCTATTTCAGAAATTTTAGTCAGGTCCATGGTGATCATATTTGTGATTTTCTTTAATCATTGCTCTTTCCGGAAACATTCAACATATATACTATTTTCAGACATCAACTGAGCCCCTAAATCTGTTTCTGCGTAATGTTTATGACTCTATGTGCTCATCTGTGATCTTTCGTTGATGAGCAAGATGACCCCTATTTGGATAGATGGCATACTTTGGCCTGAGTCAAAAGAACTCGTTACTATCGATGATTCCAAGTCGGGATTTTGTATGTGTGGTATTCTCAATACTACTGGTTTTACGTAACATTTTTCATATCCCTTTTTCTGTCGGAATAAATAAGTTCAAATAACGGAAGGATTATTTGTGTAATCGAATATGTAAAATTCAAAATAACGATTTTAACATTCGTCGTGACGAAATAGGAAACAAAATAATATGTGCCTTCACGGGCTCCTTGCGCCATTTCTTTGTTTTTTCTTTGCATATTCATTCATTTATTCAGATTTGGATTTTTACGCACTTATTTAAAACTTATTTACAAATAGCAAACGGTTCTCACATGATCCGTGCATAACAGCGTATATTTTGTTTTCCCAGTTAAAACAATCGGCGATAAAGTAATTCAATAATCCCGTTCTCGAGTAATGATTACATTCATTATTAAGAGTTACGTCTCATTACCAGATAACATATCCAAAAAAAAGTAATCCAGAACTCATCAGAATCTACTCTACAGTCAAACTTCAATAGTTCGAACACCGATGCTCGTTTACCATGGCTTATTCGAACTCATTTTGAGTCCCTACGGAATTTTTCCGATAGCTCAAGAAAACAAATATTGAGGGAGATCTTCTTATATTATAATGAAATTGTATGTTGTGTGTACTCATTAGAATCGCCTCATCAAGGCGATTCTAATGAGTACACGCAATATACCTTTATTTTGTTGAAAATCGAAAACATTGCCATAAATATCGCCATTTGTTTCTTGACCTGGCGCCATGATTATATCTCACTGGCTCGAATTACCCATCTCTCGAACAGATTTCCATGATCCCAAAGATGTTCGAGCCATTGAAGTTTGACTGTATTTGTTATTATGCTACTGATTAATTAATCAAAATCCTATTTGCAACAATGGATGTGCCCAAGTCCAGAGATAGCAGTTACGATTTCAGAAACTTAGGAGTGAAAGGGTTAAGGAAACAGAATCAATATTCTGGAAATGAGTCGGCGCATAAGAAAAGGGCGCTTATCACATAAGCAACAGGCAAAGAACCAGGTACGCCTGCGCATAAGTGCAGTAATGCCAGAGCCTTCTATGTTCACAGCAATAAAGTAGGGACCTTGACGATGCTTCTGGCAACACGCATATCTGTAGCCATATCAGGAGACTGCACATATGCATTTGACATCTCGAAAACATGCCTATATAATTTTGACCCTCTAAAACCCCACTTTTATATAGTAAAAACTGGGTTTACAGGGGTATACATTATTTTTCTTATTTTTGCTCAAAAACATAGATTGTGGGTACTCGTTAGAACCGCCTCGCCGAGGCGGTTCTAACGTGTACCCGCAATCTATGTTTTGAGCAGAAATATGAAAAATATCAGAATTTTTATCTAAAAACTTTCAGTTTTTTGGTGGTTAAATTTTCTATATATTGGAATAGGCGTGTTTTCGTAATGAAGAACCACAAACCGTTATAAATAAAGTCCTTTTTCTTCGTTTGCTAGCCCAAATTTTGTAGATCATATTATTCATTGCAGGAGCACCCTAGAGTTTACCAGCATTGATTTGAGCTTGTAATTCTTATCAGCAAATCTTCTCATTGCAATAAGCATGCCTAGATTTATGACATTAGACTAAATGAATTTCAACTGCGATTAAGACCTCACAGCACAAGCCAAATACTGGTGTGTTTTGACGCATTCATTCTAAATGCTCTTAATCATGCTTCTCCGAATCTGATCAATTAAATTTTTAGTACAGTGTTTATTTTTAGTGTTTCATAGAAATAACTGTAATTAATCCCAACCGTGAAGACCCTGTTCAGACGTCGCGTTTTGCTGTAGTCTGTACTGTTTGCCAATTTCAATTTGCGGGTTTCTTTCTCCCCCACATCCCCCTCCCACCCCCCCCCCCCCCCCGCAACAAAAATGGACAAGTGGGGGTTGAATGTCCAACAGGCTAGACCATGATAAGATGGTGCGTTCTGTGACGCCTGATCTTGGACTACACTCTTTGTTCAAGATTGCCTGTCTGAATGGTAATTAGAAAAATGGTACCATTACGAAAACACGCCTATTCATTTTTTTTTTTTTTTTTTTTTTGAAAATTTCACCACCAAAAACTGAAAATTTTCAGTAAAAACCTCTAATATGTTTTTATATTTCTGCTCAAAACATAGATCGTCGAGGCGGTTCTAACGAGTACCCACAATCTATGTTTTGAGCAGAAATATGAAAAATATTAGAATATTTCATCTGATTTTTTTTTCATTATTTTGGTGGTAAAAGTTTCATTATATTTAAATAGACATGTTTTCGTAACTCTTAATCAGTTAAGGGTTATCTACTGCTTACTGCTTAACTCATCTCTTTGATAGCAGCAGCTCGTGTCAGGGACCAACCATTAGAGGCTAGCTATACAAGGTATCACAGATAAATTTGAATTAGCTTATAGTAAGGAGTGACGAAACATGCCATCAAGGTCTAGGAGCTAGTCTAGGTCAACAGTAAAGCCTGTTGGTAGGTGTAGGGGTCGGGAAAATGTAGTTGGCATGCATATAAATCCAAATGAGCGGTTCCTGAGGATATACATGTACGCTGTTTTCAGTTTTGAATGGTGCTCGTATTTATAATAAATTTTAAAGATAGAAGAGTTCACTTCGGAAAGGTTATAGTTGGTGGAATGACAAGCTCGTTAACTGTTGCAGTTAAGGTATTTTCAAATACATTGATATTTATTCTGCAAAAGTATGAGTAGTTGCAATGCGATGCGTAATAACCAATATGATAGGAAAAAGCAAAATATATCTACATTGTAGCACTAGATAAGAGGCGAACCTGGGCTCAATTGTGCAAAGCATCATTAGCTTAACGAGGTCGTTATTGGCAAACTCGTCAACTGTTGTAGCTAAGGTATTTTCAAATATTTCAGAAATTTGAGTAGCCTTTGCAATCTACTCACATCTTTTCAGCAAAAAATATCAATGCTTTTGTCATATTTCAAGAAAGAAATTTTAAAGTCACGTTAACTTACAACTTCGGTAACTTTTCTGGCAAATATGTTTGTCATTCCCCATGAATACACAAGTGTTGTACACATATGAAGCGCCTCAGCAAGAAGCTTCAAATGATTCCCACAACATCACGAAAACATGCCTATATAAATTTGACCCCCTAAACCCCACCTTTATATTGTAAAACTGGGGTTTACAGGGGTATACATTATTTTTCTTATTTCTGCTCAAAACATAGATTGTGGGTACTCGTCAGAATCGCCTCACCGAGGCGGTTCTAACGAGTATTCACAATCAATGTTTTGAGCAGAAATATGAAAAATATCGGAGTTTTTTTATCTGAAAATTGTCAGTTTATGGAGGTGAAATTTTCTATATATTTGAATAGGAGTGTTTTCGTAATGACGTATATGTTTTCAAGGCGACATAAGAACAAATATTAATACTTTACCACTTAAGAGATTTAAAAAGAATGACCCTTGATAGCAAGAAACTTACTCGCATACCTTACAACAACGGAAGCGTTAAGATTACTTGCGGCAGGCTAGCTAGTTTCGGCCCTTTAGGCTTCATCAGTGACCCGCATATATACTGTCAAAAACCGTGGAATTGGCACAGTGATCAGAAAGGACCCAAAAAATATGAAGTACATATAGTGAAGTATGGGAAGACGTAAAATGCCTAATATGACGTTTTGTTACATAATACATTATTTTTCTTACTTTTGCTCAAAAACATAGATTGTGAGTACTCGCTAGAACCGCCTCGAGTACCCACAATCTATGTTTTGAGCAGAAATATGAAAAAAATATTAGAATTTTTATCTGAAAATTTTCAGTTTTTGATGGGGAAATTTTCAGTATATTTGAATAGGCGTGTTTTCGTAATGGATATGAGGCAAAACATTAGAAAAGGTACCTTCTGTGGTGTGCACCCAACGAAGAGTCGGGTCAGCCGCTACATCTGCGCAATCTTATTAATAAGTGTTCTTTCTGAGCCCAGTTAAGTTTCTGACTAGACTGCGCAAATGCGCAGACTGATTCTGAATTTTCGCTGGGCGGACATGTCCGAGGCTACGATGTTTAATGTTGCACCTCATATGCTCTACAGTATGTATATTCCTGTAAGCGGCGATAAACACATACAGTTGACTCTCGCTATCTCGAACTCGCTTATCTCGAATAATCGCTTATCTCGATGTGAAAATTTGGTCCCTGCCTAAACATGAAAATCTAACAACAGGTTAAAAATATTGTGGAAAAGAGGAGAAATTGCTCCTAAGGTAGGAGCAATTTCTCCTCTTTTCCACAATATTTTCAATATATCTCTAACTTCAGGAGTCAAATTACACATTTATTTGTTAAATGTGGTTAATCAAATTAGTTATTTCTCAATTCTGCAAATCTGATATGTCGATATACGGATATCTCGAAATATTTCAGACAGTCCCTTGGAATTCGAGATAACGAGAGTCGACTGTTATTAAATTGCATTCGTTGACTAAATAATCCAATTGTACTTTTCTCGCGCCTGGCATCAGATTCTCGCGAGCGATTTCGAGATGTGAAAGCGATTAGTACATTTTTCTTGTATTTTTCGTTTAACTTTTGCGGATTATGGAACAAATGAATCTGTTAATGTTGAATGACGCACGCGTTGCTGAATACTTATACATATGAGCTTGAATTTAAGAACTGGCAAAATATTCATGAAAATTACTATCAAACAGCATATCCGCATTTACTCGTACTGTATTCGACGCAATTACCGCATACAACCTTATTTACCGTCAATCAATTACGGAGTTTCGAGAACACATCAAGTTCTTTATAAAATGTATGCTTTTAGTACTGATTTGAATCGCCCCGACATGGTTATGCGATTCAAATGATTACCCAAAGTGTATGCATTTATAAAGAATATCGGAAACATATCAAATAGGCATCACTAAATATTCTTTCTTTTACGATTGTCATTATCAGGTGGATACCTTCCGTAATTAGAAAATACATGCAATAGTTAAATAAACAAAATAAAAAAGAATAAAATGAAAGTAGAGCAGAGTGCAGTTATTACGTAGATTACGGTATGCTATTCGTCTGCAGACACGTTACTTGTTCCTGTTGATATACGTGTATTTGCTATTTCGCCAAAAGCAACAATTTGAATGAATAAATGTAATCAAACCTTTATTTCTCTAGAAGCATCAACAAACGAACAAAACATATTGTAGATAATAAGGAAGCATATTTAAAATGCCGTCAGCTATGTAAGCAGGATGAATATTAACAGACGGACGGACTGCTTTCAACTTCGGATGTGCTACATTGTATATTTCACTAGTATTAAATCAATATGCTCTTTTCAGTGGCGTGGCCAAGTGAACAAAATGCTAACTAAATCATCTTTGGGAGTTTAAATACAGCTATAAACAACAATACGACTGTTCAGAATCGCATTCATCGTTTTAGATAGCAACCTGGTGACATCGGGGGCTCTACAATTACAGTCGACTCTCGTTATCTCGAACTCCAAGGTATTTTATGAAACACTTCGAGATATCCGTACTTCGACTTATCAGATTTGTGGAAATGAGGAAACCAGTTAATTGAACAACCACTTTTAACAGAATGAATATGTAATTTGACTCCTAAGTTAGAGATATATTGAAAATATTGTGGAAAAGAGGAGAAATTGCTCCTCTTTTCCACAATATTTTGTTGCCTGTTGGTAGATCTCTTTGTTAAAACAGGGACCATTTTCACTTCGAGATAAACGGTTATTCGAGATAAGCGAGTTCGAGATAACGAGAGTCGACTGTGTATAGGTATAAGGAATGTACGTGACTTTCTGAAGTCCAGCTTAAGCGCTCTGAATGCACTTGCTAAAATTTGGCATCACAAAAACATTCCTATATAATTTTGACCCCCTTAAACCCCACTTTTATATAATAAAACTGGAGTTAACAGGGCTATATATTGTTTTTCTTATTTCTGTTTAAAAGCATAGATTGCGGGTACTCGCTAGAACCGCTTCGCCAAGGCGGTTCTAACGAATACCCACAATATGTGTTTTGAGCAGAAATATGAACAGTATCAGAGTTTTGTTGTTTTTTTTTTATCTGAAAACAATCAGTTTTTGGAGGCAAAATTTTCAATATATTTGAATAGGCGTGATTTCGTAATGGGCAATTTTGTGCAAGACAACTTTTGTGACATCATGTTTGATTTTCTGAAAATGAAGCCCCGTCTAAAAAAGGAGTCTACTTTAAAAGGAAAAAAATGCTCCCCTATAGGGGAGCAAATTCTTTCTTTTTTGGGGTAGACCCCTTTTCAGAAGGGAGGCAAAAAGTTTTGACAGAGTCACATTTCCTTCAAAGAATGTCAGTTGTTTACACTTGACATGCCTATTATCAAAATGAATTGATTTCGAATCGTTTCAGACGCACATGCAATCGGCCTGAAGATTTATCCTTCACATGGGGATATCCAAGTTCTAATTTAGCAAATAAGTCTGTTTATAATTTCTCGCTCTATGTGTACTTTAAGTTATTAAGTGCCCCACGTAATACATGCAACTCTGCGAAAGTGCGTTTCAACTTATACGACCAGGCACCCGTTTGCGTCAGTTTTACAACATAACACTTCATGTAGTGAAGATAAGACGGTGTTTTGACAAGACAGCATATATGGTTCACATAATATAATACCAGATTAAGAAGATGCCATAAGAAATAGCCATAATAACATGATACGTCGACAGTGAAGATATAATACCTCGGTGACAAAATAGCACTGCTATTTTAGAAGAATAACAGTTAAACAACATATGGCATTATAGAACAAGGTAAATTGAAATGTCACAACATCAGACAGCTACAGCGTTTCATATACAGTCGAACCTCGATGGCTCGAACACCGATGTCTCGTTTACCATGGCTAATTCGAACTCGTTTTTGAGTCCCTACGAAATTCTTCCGATAGCTTAATAAAACATATATTTAAGAATTTTTTTCTTATTTTATCACAAAATTGTATGTTGTGTGTACTGATTAGAATCGCTCTTCGAGGCGATTCTAATGAGTACACTCAGCATACAATTATTGTGTAGAAGATCGATAGATTTCCCAGAATTAGCGATATTTGCTTCCCGACCTGGCACCATGATAAACCTTCATAGGCTCGAACTACCCATGGCTCGAACACTTTTCCATGGACCCAAAAGTGTTCGAGCCATTGAAGTTCGACTGTAAAAGGGGATTTGTTAACGTTCACGCTATACCTTGGCCTATTTGTGTACAGTAAATGAAGGCAACGTTAGACACCACACCTTCGAACATGTGCGCCGAACGAAGATTCAAATCAGATTGCGCGTTCGTGGATTGCACGGATGCCCTGGCTGACTTGTGATGTACAGTCGAACTTCGATGGTCGAACCCCTTTGGGACCATGAAAATTTGTTCGAGACAGCGGTAGTTCCAGCCACGGAGGGTTACTATTCGTGCCATACACTGAGGCATAATGGAGATAATCGTGGGATATCTTTTCGGTGTTCTATTTTATAAACGTATGTTGTGTACTCATTAGAATCGCCTCATCGAGACGATTCTAATGAGTGCACACAGCATACATTTGTAAGATAAAATAAGAAAATCTCCCTAAATTATCCGTATATGTATTTGGAGGAAATCCCTGCGGACTCAAGAACGTGTTCGACTCATCCATGGTAAACGAGCCATCGGGGTTCGAGCCATTGAAATTATACTGTATGTCTTGTCACGTGGCTGCTTAGATTAAGGTAATGAATGAAACTGTTGTTTTGATGTCTGCGTATGCACTGACATCGCTTTCTTATGGGATCATTAAAATGTCTGTAATACCTGCCTGGTTTTATTATTCTTGTTCGTTCAGTGGTGTAAGTGTTATCAGTTTTGACATACCTGATAATAAAGTATATCGGCTCCTGCCAAGTGTCATACATGGGCCAGATGCCAGTAGAGCATAATTACAGCATAACCACGCAATCGAACTAATGGGCCAGCTTCTTTTCTGTTAGGTACATGTAACTAGAGTTGACTCTCATCATCTCAAACACTGGTGACTCAAACTATTGCTTAAGTCAATTTTTACATATGGCAATATTAGTTTAGCTTGTATTTTCTTTACATTTAAACTCCTTTTACCTCAAACTACTGTTATTTCAAACCAAATATTCTGGTTCTCCGGAGTTTAAATTATCGAGAGTTGACTGTATATGTACACACACTACAACACACATATAGTTGACTCTCATTCTCAAACACTGACAAATAAATCTACTGCTTAAGTCAAACTAGATAAAAAACAATATTGGCTTAGTTTGCTATATTTTGCTTATATTTCGCCCTCTTATATCTGAAACTATTGTTATCTCAAACAATAATTTTCTGGTCCCTAGGAGTTTGAAATAACAGAAGTAGTCAGCTGTATATTGTGCATACAAGATTAGAATACGCTGATCTAGATTTGCGCTAGTCTTATATTTACTGTTATTATGTCCGAGGTACCTTGTTTTGAGGCGCTGACTAAACGGAAACCTGTCAAGGTCAGATGCCTTTGGCTTTTGTAATATTGTAATTGTAATAACAAATCATTACTTGAGAATTTTCACAACCGAACAACGATATAATCAATGTATAATTGTCTTTTCCAATGAGCTTCACATCCTGATTTGAGCCGCAATGTTAGAAAATGGTTCGTATTTTATGTTTTGACAACGAAAACCCATATCAGACTGCGTATATGCTCAGTATGATCAGAGTCTACGCTGTCCGCCTACAGAGTCATCAGATAATGATACATATAAAGCGATAGACAACAGCATTTCTGATCCGACTTCTCCGATGAGCAGGTTTCAGGTAGACATTCACTGTTCGCTTACTGGGATAAAACGTTTTCATTTTCTCATGTTTCGAATCAAACAATAACTGAACAACGCAGACGTCCATTTAGTTATTATATTGATAAATGCGTATCGTAAGTGTTTTACAGGTAGTAAAATATTATGAGGCAATTGTCTGCAAAATAATTATAGTTATATGGCAAAGCAATCTGTTGTTTAACGCTTAAAGTGTCAGTCATAACTACAACAGACGACAGTTTGATTTGTTTTAGTTCAGGGGAGAAACAGGGCTTGTCATTTCATGTGAATCAAGAAACACCAAAAAAAAAAAAAAAAAAAAAAGGTAAGAGAAAAGCCCAGGGAGTGCCACAATCACAAACCTCAGCCCTTCCAAGACACCAAGAGGAAGAGGAAACAGACAAAACTAAACACGCGCAAATCGAACAAACGTACGAAAAGCACCAAGACTAGGTCTCCCTTCCAAGCGAGGTAATCGCAATGCTAAAAAAACTGAAAACACAAGAACAAAGACATAAAACAAATCGCCTCGTAGAATAAGCCACAAAGCAACAAAGAGTAAGAATATGTCTTTATTTTCTCTGAAAGATAACAAAATCAATGTTAGAATGTCGTCTGCTGCAAATTTGCTTTACTGATGGTATCATTGCATAACAAGCAGTATCTCACGTTATTAACAGCGGTGCATTAACCCGCGAAAAGCCGTGTATTAACAAGGCAATTCACGCGCTGTTAATGCACGGCTACGTAACTTTCAATATGATCGCACCAGGGCCACAGATTTGCTGCCGTTACGAGATGTGTATTGCCAGGCCCTAGAACGAGCATAGTCTGTGGAAATTGCGTTCGCGAGACATCGGTGAAAAGGCGAAACAAAACAGTGCAAGAAATAACACGAAATGTAGCAAATGTTTTAAGTTTTTATGCAATAATAGCGATCGAACATGTTTTTTCAATGCATTAACATTCTCCAGGTCCCTTGGGAGGTGTTGAAAACCGCGGCCTCCGGCCTCGGTTTTCAATACCTCCCACGGGACCTGGCGAATGTTAATGCATGGGAAAACCATGTTTGATCCCTATATTAATATACGATTACACACGCTGAATATCATATGCTTCCTAAAGTGTTGTTAGGCTTCCATGAACAAAATGGTATACACCCAGATCAAATTAGCCCTGGTTTTGCATACACTGTATGTCATAGAGCCTGCATTGTTAAACAGAATCACAGGTAACCAAACGGGCTTGTTCAGCGCTTAGAATAGGTACATGTACGATAAGAAATAACTACGTATGTTCAGCGTTTGGATAATTCCGGTGTCTCAATATAGATGCACTATTGTCTGATCGAACTTTCAACAGGTGCGAATATCGAAAAGTACATCAAACATTTATCACATGTGGGGGAACAAGCTAAATTAACTTGTTCAGTTGAACGACTGCTGAAAAGTATTTGATTCCGATGAAACTGTAAGACAGAGAATATCAACAAGAGCGCAATCGAATGTATGTAAGGTTGGATATATGCATTTCAGGTATGGGTTTTATTTTTGTGGCTTTTACCGATGTGTAAATCCCGGTGCATCATTCAAAATCTTCATATTTGGGCGTTATCCCGTCTGTGAGTGCTTTGCCGGCGTTATGCATTGAGAAAAGCCACATAAATTAAATTCATCCCTATGATACATGAATGACAGCAACCTGGGCCAAGTTGTTCAAAGCATCTCGAGCTTAACAAGCTCGTTAGTGGGCAATATGTTAACTGTTCTAGTAAGTACAATAATTATTCGCGAGTATTCGTGCTGAAAAAAATGTTATTAGCTTTTGCAAATGCAAAAGCTCATTACATGTTTCAGCAAAACTTTTAGCATATATGCCACATTTAATGATCAAAGTTTCCACGATACGTTAGCTAACGACATCGTTAGTTTTGAACAACCTGGGCCCTTAAATGACACACCTTGCACGTTCGTGTTGTATGGTCAGCGTCTCTACATTTCTAGACAAAAAATAAGATTATCCAAGAAGTACACAGTGACAAATGCAATCTTCTCTCTGTACATTTGAAACCTTAAAGTTGGATAATCAAAGAAGAACCACAGTGATATACAACAATCTTCTGAAAGAATCACAAGCAGTCGAGAAATTACAGACACATCTAAACACCAAACGAAAACAGAACAAGGACAGTTCCCGAAGAATCCAAAATTTTGGAAACAGAAGTTCCGCCTAGGATCCAGCAACCTCGGACCTTATATTGTGTATTGGGAAATCGAATGGGCGTGTGCAGCCCTGCGAACTAGACTGTTGCCGTATGAAGAGTCTCAATGAACCTGAGACTCCTGTTTTCGTTTTTGTGTTTACATCACGAAAACATGCCTATATAATTTTGACTTCCTTAAACCCCACTTCTATATAGTAAAACTGGGGTTTACAGGGGTATGTATTATTTTTGTTATTTCTGCTGCAGAAATCTGAAAAATATCAGAGTTTTTTTATCTGAAAAATTTTCAGGGTTTTTTTAGGTGAAATTTTCTATATATTTGAATAGGCGTGTTTTCGTAATGTTTGGTGTTTCCAAGGGCGACCTTTATATATTTTATTGTACGTACAAAACACGTGCCGCGATGAGTTCTCCTCGGGCTAGATACAATCTGCTGAAAGATATCTTTGTAGTAGCATAGGTTGATATTGGGTATAGCAGAAATTCGAGCAACATATTTATAACAGATATTATCCTTGAGTACCTTCTCAGTAATTATACATCTGGAATCAGAAGATTGCAAACGTACTAATTATTTTACTTTTTATTACAGAATACTGTTCACGCAGAGATGTCTTATTGATTGCAATAATCTTCGTGTACTTACCAACGCGTGTGTATGTGTGTGTCTATGTATGTGGATACTATCCAGAGAGAGAGATGTTGTCTTATTGATTGCAATGAACTTTGTACACTCACATACATGTACCAATTCGTCTGTCTGTGTACATGTTTGTGAGTACTATCCACAGAGAGATGTTGTCTTATCGATTGTGTGTGTGTGTGTGAGAGAGAGAGAGAGAGAGAGAGAGCAGCCGAAACTGAAAAACGAATTTCCATAGGAAGTCCAAAGGGTGCCATTTCATTGGACAAAACTTGTTGAACTTGTAACAATATTTTCGAACACATTTCATATTAAACGTTTCGCATATTACACGGCCTGCCTGTATACAGAGACCGCGCTATACTGTCATATACATTTTAAGGCGATTTCTCGTGATTTATTTCTGCTTTTAAACCTGATATCATTTTTAGGTCTATCAATCTTTTTTGTTTCACAAATTTATATTGCTGTGCTTAATAGCCGAACTTTCCTCACTTTATCATGTTTTATATAATGAAAATGTCATAGCATAGAAGAACATGCTTCGAATGGGTGTGTTCAATTACTGCTTTATTTCACCTTATAAAATTGCTAAATGTAACGTTTCTATCAATAAATAGCTTTTCCGTGAATGAAGAAATTTGGAAATATTCGCAAATCTGTTCTTAATGGAGGTTTGACTAATTTATTTTCGAGAGCAGTTTAATGAAATGACAATGACTGTGTCTCAACAGATAAGAAATGATATTAAACTAACATTTCAGTAGAATTTCAAATGCACTAAAAAGACTTGTACATGTAGCGTCGTCCCAAAGAAACCGATAAAGGTAGTTATAAAGAAGTGAATTATCTTGGAAAACCCACATAGCAAATCCTTAATACATTTTCTGAATGGGATTCTTTTGATTTGGGATCCTTTGAAAATATACAGATATAAGTGCAAATACCCAAGAAATGCCACAATCAATATAACCTTCCCGAGGCACCAAAGGATGGAGAGATCAGCAACAAATAATGTGAACGGACAGTGAAGGCCCCGCTCAGACTGCGCGCATGCGCAGGCTGAGCTGCGCCTTCGCTGTCCGCATATGCCCGAAGATGCGTTTTCGCATGGCGTGGTTTATATCTGCACTACGATGTTTCAGGAGTCTCAGAAGCACTTCACGACAGCTGAGCACTGCGATAGCCAAATGTTCTAAAAGGTTTTAAAAGCACCCTTTATTGATTTTATTTTACTGGCTTGAAATCTTTAAACCAGGGACATATGTTGTAAAAAATAAAAACAAGTGCCTCGGTGCTCAATGCAAGTAGAGTCCACCACACACACACACACACACACACACACACACACACACACACACACACACACACACACACACACACTATTCATTACGTATCTGAAATAAATTGCTCTTCCCTTAAAATATATGAGCAAATTTTATATGTCTGTCTGCCCCTTTGCAACGCATGCGTGTCGGACTTTAACCATTCTGCGGTGGATGAAGAATGGCATGCCTTAGGTTCTTTAATGGTATTAGAATTAATTAGAAGATATTTTGCCAACTTTGACAAAGGAACAACTTTGTAACCCGTTCTTCTTATCTTCTTTTCTACACACCCATCTAGATTTGCAGACCATTTTATTTTGTTTCAGTGTATATCAGTCTTTAACTGGGAGGCAAAAAGTAATGTATTCCTTAAGATTAATTACATTAAATTTAACGCCACTGCATTGCATGTAATAATGATGTTTCGTTTTTGTGCATAGAGTAATTAACTGCCAGTTGAACATAGCAAGTTATCATAAGCATTTCATTTAACTGTTTTCACAAATATCTGGACTGAATTCACCACTGCAATTAAAATGAATTGTTCATGAATAAGTAAGTTATTAACAAACACGCAGATCACGAAAACATACCTATATAATTTTGACCTCCTTAAACCCCACTTTTATATATTAAAACTGGGGTTTACATGGGTATATATTATTTTTCTTATTTCTGTTCAAAGACATAGATTGTGAGTACTCGTTAGAACCGCCTCGTCGAGTACACAAAACTTTGTTTTGGGCAGAAATTTGAAAAACATCAGAATCTTTACCTGCAAACTTTCAGTTTTTGGTGGTGAAATATTCAATATATTTGATTAGGCGTGTTTTCATAATGAGATATCTCACATTTATTAAAATTTGGAAGAAAACGAGATGTGTAGATTACTTGTGACGTTAATGAGAAAACACTAATCGGCTATTAGACGCGTAACATATAAACCATCTCCGCAATCCTGATCAATCTCATGAATAACAAGAGACATTTATTTCATAGATATTTCTCATTACATAAGTGCGGTGTGCTTGAAAATTACAGCGTAATCGTACATCTGACTACCAAATCGTATGATCGAATAATATAGGCATACATCAGCTTGCGCATTAACGCTATCAAGAAATGGCTATCGTTGTCCGTCTTCTTGCAGATTACATAGCAGTGAAGACAATGTCAACAGGTAGCAACAGTATCCGTTGTTGATGTGGGAAAGTGGGTGTTTTTCTGCTAATGTTTCTCGAGCTGATACTAATACTCGCAGCTTGAAAAAGAGCAGATACGTTCAGAGATTTTCTTAATCAATCAATCTGAAGCACACAGGCTATTCAAATATCACTTCATACATAAATGGAACGGATTTGTCAGTCCGACGAATAACATAATTCATGTGCTATGACACGGAAATCAGCGTTTGTGAGATATGTTCTGACCAGATATAAAACTTGAGTTACATCATAGGTATAATTAGACTGGCTCCAGTCGTTTTTGTTTTATATCTATTTCTCTCTTTCTCTACATTATTTTTTTTATCATGATCCTCTTTAATCCAACTTCAAGTTACCTATGGCTGAACTAGCCAAGGGACTGAAGTAAACTAAAATTCTACAAGCTATACGAGTGTTGTGTCCCTTCAAAAAAAAAAAAAAAAAAAAAAAGAAGAAAAAGAAAGAAAAGAAAAATAAAGAAAGGGTCTGGGGCCAGACTAAGGTATAATCCAAGGGCGCGCGAAGTATATGAAGAGATGTGTAGACGTGTGCCAGTTCAACGAGAGCTTAGGCTGAAATCGCTTCACTTCCATTAGCATAGTATTTCATACACCTATTCACATTTAAAGTAAAAACATCCATCACGAAAACATGCCTATATCATTTTGATCCCCCTTAAACCCCACTTTTATATAGTAAAACTTGGGTTTGAAGGGGTATACATTATTTTTCTTATTTTTGCTCAAAAACATAGATTGTGGGTACTCGTTAGAACCGCCTCGTCGAGGCGGTTCTAACGAGTACCCACAATCTATGTTTAGACCAGAAATATGAAAATTATCAGAATTTTAATCCGAAAATCTTCATTTTTGGTGGTAAAATTTTCAGTATATTTGAATAGGCATGTTTTCATAATGGTTCGCACATTCGTTATAATTAGACTGCTTTCCAATATTGTCTCTCATTCTTTCTTTCCTTCCTTCCATTTATTTTTTTCTTAAAGGAACTCGACATTATTGGTAGATTTCCTGCCATTTCTGCCAAGTTAGCCCTGTTGTTGGTTACCCATCGGTTCAAGAAAGGGGCGATTAGTCTAATGCAACATTTAGCTTTTGAAAAGAAAAAAAATAAACAAAATAAAAAAAACGTTAGATAACATATCAGTTTTCATATTCTTACGTCTTCGGAAGTGTTTGAGCAAAAACGTGTGTACATGAATATGTAGCAGATGCAGATTCTCGGCAGGTAGAGCAATAAACAAAAAAAAAAAAAAAACACTCGTCGAGCAAGAATCACTGTCCTCCCGAGCGCACAGCAAGACCGTAGATATTATTTGTGCCGCGTCAAGGGGAAAATGCTTTCGAGCATGCGCAAAATCTTCAGATTCACATCATGCCGCGAAAAGTATCACCCAATCCTTTCCATTGACACATTCTTTTGTATCCAAGGATTCTGCTTGCGGACAGCGAAGATTCTGATCAGACTGCGCGGATGCGCAGGCTGATCTTGGCATTCACTGTCCGCATATGCCCGAATACACGTTTTCGCAGGGCCCGTAACATGAAGCCCAGCTCATAAAGGAGATGTTCTGTACGCCAAGCACCTAGAACTGAATTGAATAAATTAACAAAATGAATAAAGCAACTGCCCGCTGAGAATAACATTTTAATACAAACAAAGAAATGAAATTACCCAAGAAAGACACTGTCACAAGGCACAGCCATCCGGTGATGTGAAATATCACATTTTCACATATGCATGTATAATCAGATATGTTCATAACGAAAATAATATAAAAACGTTATCATCTCAACGTTGGTGTACTGACAATAATACCAATACCAGCACACAAGTACCAACACCAGTGCAGTGTAGTGTGTTCTGAGACTCGAGATGCAAAGAAGGTATGATGGAATATTATTTACAGTTTTACATTAGCTTTTTGTGAAAATCAAACTTCATAACATTTAGGCATGTGATTAATTTGCTTATTACATTTCCATCTATTGTGGTTGTGCTTGTAATGGAAACAACTTTTTATTAGCATCATACACGGATTGACTTCAGCAACAAAGTGTGCAATACTCCCTAGGATCTAAATGAAATTGTACACAAAAACAGGGTCTTTAGATGCTATCCTAGCACTCTTCAGTCATGTAATCTTGAGCCGTGTTATGAGAAAGAGGTATGTTGGGCATATGCAAAAATCAAGTCTATCATGTAGATCCGCGCAGTCAGATTACAATTTGTAATGTCCTTCTAAATACCACTGACTACTGTAACTTGGCTTAAGGGCTATTCATACACTTTCAAGGGAGAAAAAATTGGGTTTTTGACCTTCTGCTAAGGGGCCTATTCTAAAAAGAAGAAAGACCCCTATTGTACAGGAAACTAAAAAAGGAAGTCACACAACTAGTTTCCCTCACAAATGATTACAATCTACCAAGTATATCTATTTCTTAATCTCTTCCTAATAGAGAACAAAGATCAGACTGAGGATTTGCATGATGAGCTCCGTCTGAGTATTTTCTGAGTATTTACCATATGCTCGAATACACTTGTTCACTTGACGCGGCCCATTTTATGAACTATAATATGATTTCATTAAAAGAAGTTAGGATATATTTAACAGATATGTTTATCTTAATTGACAATAAGTAACATGCTGACAAAACGAGGAATGTAAATTGAATAGATATGTCTAGTATATTTGGAACTATACCTGGAAAAGCTTTTACGTGTCATTCAGTAAACATATTAGTGAAGATACCCAGGTAAAGCCGTAATCAAGAAGGACAACCTTCCAAAATCATCAAATTAGGAAAAAAGTAGGAACATGCAATTGCAAAACAAACGCCATCTTTTTGGATCCACAAACATAGACAACATACATGCGAATTTATCTTTAGTTACAGCTATTATGCTATAGACACAAACGATACTAGCAGGTAAAACAAAAAACAAAAAAAAAACGTCTCATACCCTTCCTTCAGTATTAATTATTTTCCTACGTTTTGGGTATAGTACTGCCAGTAAATGTTTCTCTGATTCACTTATGTATGATTCTAGGTTGCTCCAAGTCCAAGTCTCTGGGTGGAAAAAAAAAAAATAAAAAAAAATAAAAAAAAAAAAAAAAAAAAGTAAACGGAACATTAATCACGTTCTGCAATATTAATGTATTCTTAGTGTGCTTTTTAAATGTTGCGGATCTCTTTAGTGTAGATATTAGCCACTTGAATCGTGGTTCGATTAATTTGTTTTTTGAAGATGAACTTCGCTAAATATCTTGATCGACATAATTCCCGGTCCTCCTCGCACACAACCCTTAAAAAAAACATTAATAAGATCACATGGGTATGCTTTAGAAATCAACACTTGGTTTGATTGCATTGTACTGTGTACAATTCAGTTCATGTTAAGCGGGTCATTGCCACTTAAGATTAGCTGTAGGAAACGGTCGGAGTGGCGTGGAAAGCAATGACTAAACTTAAATAACGGATTTAAACAGCAATAGTCTCTGTCGCAGATAACAGTACCACCTTTACCATGTTTAAACGTTAGGCGTGTTGGTGTGTGCCAGCAGCTCAGGCTTGCAATATAGTTTTTATATGCATGGAGCATTACACCTCATCAACGTTGCAATTGACATTAAAGCTACAGAGGACAACCCGCTGTACACACGTACATTCTATTCATCACGAAAACATGCATATATAATTTTGATTACCTTAAACCACACTTTTATATAGTAAAACTGGGGTTTACAGGGGTACACATCATTTTTCTTATTTCTGCTCAAAACCAAAGAGTGTGGGTACTCGTTAGAACCGTGGAGGTTGTAACAAGTATCCACAATCTATGTTTTGAGCAGAAATATGAAAAATATCAAAATATTTTATCTGAAGCTTTTCAGTTTTAGGAGGTGAAATGTTCTATACATTTGAATAGGCGTTTTTCGTTATGTCAAAAAAGAACTTTTTAACAACCACAAAACCATCTTAAATGGGTGCCCATGGAAACAAATAACATATAAACAACTGGAATTAGAATCGGTTCTGTCATGTGTAAATAGAGGCTCTGAATCCGACTGCAATTCAACCCTAGTCCTGCTGAACCCGGATATATCCTGCCTATGCTAGTGTAGATCCAGATCAGTCAGAAGCCAACTGATCTGGATCTGCACTGTTTGCTATTAAGTATATGAATTTATATCAACAATCTGGAACAAGTAATCTTATTGGCTGAAAATTAGAAGTGAATGTGGCATCTTAATTTATTCAGCAGGACAAGGGTTAAGTATTCAGTAGTTGTTCTGTTACACGTAACCGGTCCAAATCGGTTTCACTCTTGCCAATCGTCTTCGTTCGTACGTCGGTTATTGTACATGTGCCGTTTGTGTCATTATTTGCTCTTCATGTCTTCTTCCTTTCGTTGATACTGAATGGCCCTGGTTCATTATTATGGCCTTTCCTGGATTACTTCATTTATATGTTACTCACAAGTATTTCGTGTTGATATCCTAAATTTGTTCGATTAATTAGTGAAATAAACGAACATAGGAAGGAATGGCAGTTTCAATTAAATTGTCCAAGCCCAACTGTTTAATATGTGACATTAAGTTGTGAATTGCATTGATATGCTAGAAGGTCGTTGAAAGAAAATATTATTCGAAAGAATAGCATTTGAAAAAAATAATATTTGGTAGACAGGTTTGATGCGGACACCACTGAAAATAAAAGGTCAGAGGACAAATATTTCCCACACGCCTGATATAAGGTACTGTAAAAACGTTTTCACCGTTTTTTCAAAACTCTTAATATTGCAGCAATAAAATTCCCATAGGAAAGAATAAAGCCACAAGGTAACACATGCAAACGGATACAATGTAAATTTGCTGCTTTGTACATTAAATGAATACTATCAAAGAATCTTACTAACCTTCCCAAGGTTACAGCAGTTCGTGACACATGTTAGACAACTACCAGAAAACAAATCACCGTATCTTAAGGGGGAAAAAACATAACGAAACCATGCCTATTCAAATATACTGAAAATTTTATCACCAAAAAATGGAGATTTTCAGACAAACAATTCTGATATGTTTCATATTTCTGCTCGAAACATAGATTGTGGGTACTCGTTAGAACCGCCTCAACGAGGCGGTTCTAACGAACACCCACAATCTATGTTTTGAGCAGAAATAAGAAAAATAATGTGTACCCCTGTAAACTCCAGTTTTACTATAGAAAAGTGGTGTTTAAGGGGTCAAAATTCTATAGGCGTTATGATCTACACATTTTTAAAGTATCCATCCTCAATATCTATGTCCGATGGGTTCTGCATCAGAAAGATACGTTTCAAATTTTCTTTAGTTTTCAAACCAGTTTTTCATTTGCTTGTTACATGTACCTCTATCAATATATCTTAATTTTCTTAATGACCAAAGTTATCTCCTGTCCTATTGTATATGGTGCATATGCACATCTTTACAATATACGAAGAAAATCTATAAACTTCCGAACGAATACGAGAAGAATGTAGAAGTACGGCGATTTGGAGAAAGAAATAATAAATCTTAAGAGCGCACTCAAAATTAGGCGTGTAAAATCGGTTGCACATCTTGACAGCATAGGTATAAAAGTTGCACAATTTCAAAAGAATCTAATTAAAAATGTAGAATTTTGGGAGACAAGCTTTCAGGATGGTACAGGAAATCTCAACCGTGGCTAACCGGCTAAACAACTGACACGTATTATACAAGAATAAGATCAGAAACACAGAATCAGATCACCATGCACATATATGCAAACTGTTCTTGACATGCATGATCTTATATCCTAAACATGGAATGTTCAAGCTTGCATATGTATCAAGAGTGATGCACATCCTGCGTTTAATGCGCGATGGAGAGCATTTACATAAACAAGGTATGCTGCGCTTTGTCATAACTTTACTTCCAAGGCACAGCCCTCAAGCTGTGCGATTATGGGCAGCGCCAAGCGAAAAAGCGAAAAGGTGTCTTCGAGCATGCGCAAAGTGCACAGATGCAGATTCAGCTTATGCATGCGCAGTCTCATCCAAGCATTTGTCTCTCCACTGATGCATTCTTTTATGTCCAACGGCTGTGTAAGCGTAGAGCGAAGGCCCAGACTAGACTGCGCGGATGCGCAATCTGATCTGTCGTTCACTGTTCGCATATGATCAAAGACACATTTTAGCACGGCGCGTCCCATATATTTCTAATTCGAAATAAACAGCTTGAAATTTCACTTTAATAGAAGAACAGACTGTGAAATGCATTGGTATTGATTTATGGCACGATACCTGCATTCATTTTCAACGTAATATAAAATACACGGAAAATTAATGCTACAAAACAAGTTTTCTTTGTAATTCGGCACAGTTAAGATTCCGGAACAGGCATTTATGACATGAGTAAAGCTTCGGAACGATTACAAATAAAACAGATGTATATGAGTTAACAGGTGTTAAAACTATTAGTAGAAGTGAAAGTACACTGAACATGTCGAAAGATGTTTACCGCAGAATGTACGTTTTATCTGGTGCAGAGGTAGTCGAATAATTTTTCATGTTCAATACAACGTCGCATCAACGTCGATGCAACATCATGACGCTTGCTATCTCTTGGCCTATTCCAAATAAGAAAACCAGCTTGTACCTATGCTTTTGTTATGCATTCTTTTTCCATCTGCTAAATACTTTATGAGCAGCAAAAACCACGACCAAACTGCGTATTTGCATATCGCTTGGATATGCATGATTAATGAGGGTCTTTGTAGACTGCCATATATTACAAATGTACACAATAATATTATTTTTTCTGTGCTGGAGGGAGCGATGCAGATCATAAGACAATCTTTAAAACGGGGGAAAAACAATCATTACTCATTTTATAGTTATTAGTGAGAAAGCGTACTACATGTACTCGTATTATATGTTTGTTACTTTTTAGTATTTTGTAGGCTGCAACAGATACAGG
This sequence comes from Anodontia alba, assembly GCA_964016985.1. Classification (NCBI taxonomy): domain Eukaryota; kingdom Metazoa; phylum Mollusca; class Bivalvia; order Lucinida; family Lucinidae; genus Anodontia; species Anodontia alba. The sequence continues at coordinate 25,222,906 of OZ024836.1, read as the reverse complement.
GATTAAATACACCCTGTATACAACACACACACACACACACACACACACACACACACACATACACACACACACACATATATATATATATATATATATATATATATATATATATATATATATATATGATGGAAGTATATTGCGCCAGTCATTGTATCCTCAACTAAATTACAGGGACAGAACATTCCCTATACAAGATTGCTTGTGCGCCATCCGCGCAGTCTTATCAGCGTCTTTACATGTCAGTTTATGGTTAGTCAAGGGTCTGCGTTTTCAGGCGGAGGACAGCGAAGACGTGCAGACTGACCCATCTTGTAGGGAATGCTGTGCCCCGGCTAAAACTATAACTTACTCATATAACAGTACGTTTTATCTGCTAACGCTAACTGCATCTTTAGCATCCCATATGTCCATTCTGCATATGGTTGAGTCTATAAATAATGATTAGATCTAAAATTATACTGTGATTGTCTATTAAAGTAACTTGTGGCGAGTAATCTTTTATCTAATAATCTTAGCAGCTGTATTTTCGCAAACCAGTGACACTCAAACAGACACTTCTAGATTAGTTCAAGATAATGCCAGTGATTTCAAAAGGCCAGTAAATATATACTGTATTACTTGTACAAAGTCTTAAAACAATAAAATTATATTGGAACTTTATTTATAAGAACCAATAACGTCTTTGTTCCTCATGAATACTAATGAGTTGCGAAAGAGCAACTATGTCAAATTTCAAACTTTTCTGTAAGCACTTGGAATAGTTTAACGGACTTTCCATTACGAAAACACATCTATTTAAATATATAGAAAATTTCACCTCCAAAAACTAAAAACAAAGTTCAGATAAAAAGTTCTGATATTTTTCATATTTCTGCTCAAAACATAGATTGTGGGTACTCGTTAGAACCGCATCGGCGAGGCGGTTCTAACGAGTACTCACAATCTATGTTTCTGAGCAGAAATAAAAGAAATAATGTATACCCCTGTAAACCCCAGTTTTTCTATATAAAAGTGGGGTTTATGGGGGTCAAAATTATATAGGCATGTTTTCGTGATGCATCACTGGACATAACAGCTACATGCCGTCCATGTGTCAGCGTATATACAACCAAAGGTGATATCAAGTGATTCGTGTCATTGCAAAAACATGCCTATTCAAATATATAGAAAATTTCACATCCAAAAACTGAAAATTTTCAGATAAAAAACTCTGATATTTTTTTCATATTTCTGCTCAAAACATAGATTGTGGGTACTCGTAAGAATCACCTCAGAGAGGCAGTTTTAACGAGTACCAACAATCTATGTTTTTGAGCAAAAATAAGAAAACTAATGTATACCCCTGTAAACCCCAGTTTTACTATATAAAAGTGGGGTTTAAGGGGATCAAAATTATATACAATGTAAGCGTGTTTTCGTGATGTGCTTCAAATGGCGAATCGCCAAGATGAACATTTTTGTTCGCACATGAAATAGTTCACCCTTCCCTAAAAGTTTGTATTTTAAATCGATTTGCAACAGAGAGGAAGTAGTTCCACCTCAACATATACTGGTGTCAGTTCTAAATATGCACAGGAGCACATTGAAGAAAAAGCTCTGGGAGTTTTATGCCTTCATTTTCGAAGGGCGATCTGTCTCGTAAACACGAATTCGTTTCCCTACTATTTGAAAACAAAAAAAAATCTATAAATGCTGCCCTTGTAAACACAGACTTGATATAAGAACGAAAACCAGAGACACGATTTCATCGAGACTCGTGACATGACATGATTGTAGATTGCATGGCTGTATACGCCTCCAGGCACCTGCTTAAGTGAAACACCGTTTTCCAAGATTCCAGCATAGGCTCTTCGATCCAAAAGAAGGTAAAAATATAATCTGTCCTAGTATGAGTAACGGAGAGACTTTTTATGGCCGCCACACAACAGTTAACACCGTCAGCAGTGCAAACAATGTCGTCTCATGGGCCCTCAATTTGGCTTAAGTTTGGAAAACACAGGATTCATCGCCTTTTGAGGTGTATCGATTCTTCCTAAATTAGCATCTCAACGGTATTTATTCAAAAATGATATATTAGGTAGCATATTTGCTCTTATAGCATACTGAGGGGTTTACGAAAAATTCTGTGTCTGGATGTTTACTCAATATAAGTAATTAAATAGGATATTAACCGAACCGGAGAGGGATGAATGTTAGGCAATCGTAAGCTTGCATTCTGAGAACTATAAATAAAAGAGCTCCAACGTCAGAAAACGTACCTTCGAAAATATACGCGCACTTTAATCAGAGTATTCGCCGGGAGCTCTCTGGTTAGTCATGAATGACTTACCAGATTCCGCGGACTGTCAGGCTGAGCACCCTTTACTCCGATGCTGCTCCAGAGTACAAATATGCGTTTGATCCAGGTAAGGGTACGCTTTTGGTCATGAAACATCACAGTAAATACATATAATCTCAAACATTTTGATGAAAAAATATATATAAAGTACTTTATTGTCAGTGCTAAGTAAAACAGCAAGTAGACTTACTATTGGCTCGATAAAGACATCGACATTCAGGCACAATCCTCATGTGAAGATTGTGCCGTCATTCAGCATAACTCCCCACTCGTATTTGTTCAGTTAAATGTGTGTTTTAAAATACTACACCCCCCACCCCCCGCCCACCCCTCCACCATCTATACGCCTGTCCCTACAAAATGTCAAAGTTAAAAAAGAAGGTCTATCTGTCAAATAACTAATCCTATTTTTTTTTTTTTTTTTTTTTTTTTTTTTTTTCAAAGTTTAGTCAGGTTACCTACTCCCCAGCTCCAATAAGCTCGTCAAGTTCAAAATCTTAGCTCAAATAGTCCTCAAGCTACCCTGCAAACAAAAAATGCTTGACCCAAAAGCAGTGTGCTCCTCCAACTTCCTCGACGTTGGGAAAATAATTACAGATATTTATTTAGTACGCGTAGGGTCTACTACCTCATAAGTGAAACATCACAATAAAACCAAACACAAATAATCACAAAACTGCGATGAAACAAAATCGAGTATCTTATGGCAGTCTGAAGCCAGTGCAAAAGAAACCCACGTTGGACCACGATGGGTCCGACCAAAGAATTAAATAAAGACAGCACAAACGCCACATGTGAAACCACAGAAGCACAAAGTTCTATTTGTGTTGCCATTCCATGTAATTAAACCACGATTCGGTGGTTCGACAAGGTTTATTTCCATGTTTGCTGAATCTCTATATTTATTTATTTATCGTTTATATTTAACCATGTGACAGCAGCCTGGTAGTCAGTAGTATCTATCTGTCAATGAAATCTTGATACACGGAACACGCTCTTGCATATCAGACGAAAGGAAGAAAAAAAAAGTAAAAAATAAAGAGGCACGAATATGATCAACAAACCAAAGCATTATGTCCTCATTTCGCGAGGTCCGCCTATAAAAGTTCACGAACAAATTAGTATATTGTTGGAATTGTTGCAGAATCAAGACGATTCTGGACGGAATTACGCCCGTACACACGGGCCAACGGTTGGTAAAGTTTTATAATGTTAAATTGTTCTCCATTAATCCGCGGGTATGAAATGAACACATCAATAATTCGCGGAAGTATCATTATCATCATGTAAAGGCTTTGTGTATCTCGTTCGAAGTGGGACACGCTGATAAAGGGAGCAATGATTAGCCGTCTGAAGCAGACGCAATAACTAATATCTTATTCATTAAACCCGTGCACGTTACAGTGCCCAGAACTACAACTGACTCCGTATGATGAATAGGGTATTATATTGGCCGCAGCGACCAGACATAAAGATCAATGTCATTCAAGATACAATATTATCGACAACCCACTGTCAAATCACGTTTTGCATTTGTGAATGCTTCAATATTTTCTTTAGATTAGTTGCTATCGTCTTTCAAAAAATACCGTTATTTATCAGGGTTAAATTGGTATTGACTTTGCAGTTTGCGCTATATTGAGAATACCATACTAAATGCTTGTCCATTTTCACGATAGTAAACTTCTTATATGTCGACTAGTGATACGAGTCTGAACCTGAACCTCGCAGGGATGAACTTCATTTTTTAGACAATCACTAGTTATTTGCGAAGAATTTGAAAATTGTGCGGATTCCGAATTGACATATAAGGACAAAGAATAGAAACGAAAGTTGTATCGGCACCCAATACTACTAACGAACAATGACTGGCAAGGTGAAACATATAATATGGAGATATCAGCGCCCAATACTACTAACGAACAATGACTGACAAGGTGAAACATGTAATATGGAGATATTAAGTTAAGGTTGCATTCATGGCACATAGCCCTCCCGAGGCGCCGGATAAGGCAGAATAACAAGAAACACCATTAGAAAAAACAGCACTTCATTTAAATCAGAAAAACAAATCAGATGAAGCGGAACTGCAACAGAAATACCGCTGTGGAATAACCAAATAGTATCCCTTGCAAACATACATTACGAAAACACGCCTAAACAAATATATTGAAAATATCACAACCAAAAAAGGGATCTTTTCAAATAAAAAATAATGATACTTTTCATATTCCTGCTCAAAACATAGATTATGGGTGTTCATTAGAACCGCCTCGGCGAGGCGGTTCTAACGCGTACTCACAATACAGCTTATTTTAGCAAAATAAGAAAAAATAATGTATACCCCTGTGAACCCCATTTTACTATATAAAAGTGGGGTTTAAGACCGGCAAAATTATATAGGCGTTTTTTTTCGTGATGTATGGGAAGATACAGCCCGCGATTCGATCTGTTCGTCGACAAATTCTGCAGTATCCAGTCATTCTTCAGTTAGCGACTCGTACTGCAAACACAAAAACACTTCCTCGTAAACAGAGCAAACAAACAAAGAGGAGAACCAGCAGCAATTACTGCGGTAGTGATGTGAGTGGTCAAACTAGTTTTAATAAGTCGTCTTGACCCTCGCATGTCATCCTGATAGCAGTGGTTTCCTGTCTCATCAGTGGGTCAATACAGAATAAACATGAGATAAATCATCATAATATTTAACTTAAGATGACGATATGATTACAAGCAGTGCAATGATTCATGAGTCAAAGCAAAGAGCCATGTTAAGCTCGTCCACAGGCGCGTACAGACAGACAACACATTTTAGTAAATGACATAAAAAAAAAAGGTAAGAGAAAGTCCAGGGAGTGCCACAATCACAAACCGCAGCCCTTCCCAGACCCCAAGAGGAAGAGGAAACCGACAAATCCAAACAAGCACAAACCGAACAAACGTACGGAAAGCACTAAGAGTAGCTCTCTCTCTTCCCCAAGCGAGGTAATCGCAATACTAAAAGGACTGAAAACACAAGAACAAAATGACACACGGAAAGACACACAACAAACCGCCTCGTAGAATAAACCACAAAGCAACAAAGAGCAAGACTAACACCGGGACCACCGCCTTAGAACGGTCAGTAGAGCAAATCACCGGGGGGTTTAAAGCACTTTTACAGATAGCTAACTCCACCTTATGACTGAGACGTCATTTAGTCCGCAACCCGACCCACATTCGCGCATTATAGATGGAAGAAGAGTTATTGACTGCCATAAAATTACCGAATAATCAGTCAGTCTGCAACATACCATTTACAATAAATCCTATTCCTTTACATCGATAAGTAAACGTTTAAGTTGACAGCAACATCAGTAATATGAGTTAAGATACCAAGGAAATGCCACAATCACGAAACACAACCTTGTCGGGAACCCAACGAAGGAAAGATGAGGAAAAGTAATGAAAAGACAAAATCAACAGATGAAAAAAAATGGCGCACAAAGAAGGAAGAACTGAAACAGAAGTACCGCCTTGAAATGGTCAGTAGAAAATACTCTTGTGGTAACTGGTAACGTAAACTAGTTTTACTCGCGCAAAACCTCACCCTTAATTCGAATGCAGCTCCATATTACAAATCTATGTTCGGACTACGTAAACTTAGTCACCGATGCATACGTTTCCCGATAGACTTTTCTAACGATTACCTAATCATGTCGTCGTTACATTTGGAAATGAAGTATGGAAGTTTTGATGGTACATTTGATGTATGTTTTGTGAAGTTTGATACGATTAGTAATTACTAGTTTAGTGTAGTTGATGAAATTTTCTGGCCAAACGGGAAGGCTGCGATAAACGTATTAGGCATTACGAAAACACGCCTATTCAAATATATTGAAATTTTCACCACCAAAAACTGAAAATTTTCAAATAAAAAAATCTGATATTTTTCATAATTCTGCTCGAAACATAGATTGTGGGTACTCGTTAGAACCGCCTCGCCGAGGCGGTTCTAACGACTACCCACAATCTATGTTTTGAGCAGAAATAAGAAAAATAATCTATACCCCTGTAAACCCCAGTTTTACTATATAAAAGTGGGGTTTAAGGGGTCAATATTATATAGGTATGTTTTCGTGATGTTTTGTGTAGTACATGGGGCATCATAACTGACCGCGCTCGACATCACCCCATTGGGTTGGCTGGGCCGTAAAACCTCAACACAAACAAACAAACATCCCCGTCCAAAACGAGACATTAACCATAAGTCGTAGGCTGAGCTACTTATATCGTTCAAAGCGAGATATTAACCATAAGTCGTAGGCTGATCTACTGATACCATAGATACAGATACGTAAATGTATGAGAAGAATCTACTTATACAAGACATATAGATAAATTTTAACTACAACAGATATAGATTCGTTTTAATCTCAGCAGTTTATTTAACATATCCGTTGAATTGCGTTGTTTATTGAAATACATTAGGCCACATGCTATCAACTATCCATTCAAACTGATATGGTGTTAGCTATTACGCTATATTTACGCTGCAATTGTATCTTTCCAATAAGCTAACTATATGTATATGTGGTATGAGTATTTCAGTTCGGAGTTTTCATCACGTGTTTCTCCTTCATATTTCATATATATATATATATATATATATATATATATATATATATATATATATATATATATATATATATATATATATATATGATTTTTTAAGTATCTAAATTTCAACTTTTTACATAACTTTCAGAACATTTCGACTTAACTTGTCCTTATGAATTTGCATAGAGAATACCACAGAATATGATATTGAAGTTTTCTTTTGCTCTGGTTTCAGATTGCAACTGAGCACTCACAATGTTGTGTTACTGTTTTGTGTCACAGTAATGTTTCACTGGTAAAATAGAGACAACTGCGCGGACCCAGCACATGCACAGACTTACGTGCTGCATCATCCTCGGTAACCCAGGTGTGACCCATTACGTTACACTTCATTCATCAATGAATGAAGTGTAACGTAATGGGTCACACCTGGGTAACCGAGGATGGTGCTGCATCAGAATGGATTAACAACGACGATGCGATCGTGTAAATCTAGTTTGATCCCTCAGAATGTGTTACTGTTGATCGTTCTAAGGTGTTTCTTCCGTTGCATTTATTCTTTGTTTGTTTGCCGATTATTGCAATCGCGGCTTTCTGAATGCATTGGATGTTTCTCATATCATCCTTTTTCGATGCCTCGTAAAAGCTGTGCTTCGGCATTGTGACTTTCCTGAGAAACTGCGTTCATTATCTTATATGAGAAAATCGTAAAAAAGAGCCAGGCATTTCACTTAGATATTAATCTCACCCAAATCTGGTATATTGTCTAAACAAATTGAAGGGAAATATCATTTTCTGAGAGTGAGTGTTTACAAAATTATATAATGACTTTGTATATACATTTCAGAAAGATTGTTGGCAAAACTAATTTTTCGGTACAGGTTAAAAAAACTGTCACTCGCTACAAAAAAGAAAATAAAAAAAAATGCACGGCGTTGGGTCGGTCCTCAAAACAACTTACGGCTCCCTCCTCAATCTGTTTAGATGATTGACGCCTGATTACCAATGTATGTGGTCGGGCTATTCGAGGTCCTGTTTATGGTTTTATTGTGCTCTGGCTTCAGATCGACACTGAACCCTTTCCTTTGTCTCATCACAGTGTCATTGCGTTTCTCTCTGAGAGTTCACAGATGAGGTAGAGGACTCCGTATATATATATATATATGTTATTTGAAGCTGCATCAGAAGTACGAGTGAGATTCCGTGCAAGTAAAACTGCTTTAGGCCACGACCAGCCGCCCCTACCCCCTCCTACCCTCCACCCCGCCCCCAAACCTCTAGAAGTTGTGTGTGTTTGTGTGTGTGTGTGTGTGTGTTGTTTGTGCGCGCGCGCGCGCGCGTGCGCGCGCGTTTTAGGTTTTATATGCTGCGTTTGTTTTTGTCCTGATTTGTTCCCTATCTCTTTTTCCTGTCAGGGGAGGACTTTTCATTGTGATTTCGACTTTCCCTTGACATCTTTACATATATTTGTACACAAAGAGTGTGCACTATTTGAATTTTCAATTATTGTAAGAAATAAATCAGCTACATAAGCCTGGATTTCAGGTAGAGAACATGTGAAGTTTACTAAAAAGAAAGAATTCATAAGCAGAGATAGGTCCCTATCCATGTAATGCCAACTAACAGAAATGTTCTAATTTTCAAGCTATGTCCAAATATATGCTTGTGTACCCATTGATGCCGCTTAAGTGTCTCCATATAATCGAATGTCAATATTTCTTGCGGGGAATTTTCTGTAAGATCTCAGCATTTCAAATCGCTCCGGAAAGTCTAGCCTTCGATCCAATGAAATATGACTAGGTCATGAGCATATTATCAACAAAATTACTTACTCTCTTTAATCAGTGATTGCAACCTATGAATGATCAGGCACACTTTGCAACATCACTGATGTATTAAGCCTTTCCTGGTACGAGTATAATATTCTGCGATAAGAAAAAACAGTCTGCGAACAGATTGGTAAAGAAAGTACCGTACTTACACTAAAACTTTCGGACATTTGCCCTTCTTAACATACGTGTGGGTTTTAAGTAAAATCTATAAATGTGCGCTTGGAAACACGGAGCACGTTAAAGAACAGAAATAAGAGTCTCGGTGTCATATGGCAGCATTGTATTTAGTATGGCTCCATAATTTTTACTTTCTAGTACCGGTTAAAGCGGAACTCGCGTTTTCACGATATATGAATTTTGTCGAGGTTTAAGGTATATCGGAACCAGAATTTTACGCTGATTTAGTGTACAGATTTAGAAAAAAATGTGGGAAAGTCTAACTTCTCGGAGCCATTCAGAAAACTAGTTAACCGTTATAAAAGAATTGGCTATAGCGTGGGTATTATGCGGCAGACTGCAGACTGCATGCCTAGTTGTCAACCCAAACATTGTTGATGGCTATGCCTCTTTAATTGCACGACGGCGGTTCGGGCCTCAGACTCAATGACGACCTCTTCGTAAAACTTTAACCAAGGGGTTGGGGCTTGACGATATGTCTTTGGCTTGGCCCCCCGTGGATCAACTATTGTTTTTTATTTACTCTGGCATACATGAGAATTAATCATGAGTACTCGTCTTTGTTTATCATTGTGATTAACTTGATTTTTATGCTTTCGCTTTGATACATTGACATTGACTGAGTTGGGAGCCTTTATGCGAACCGCACTTTTATGCATATCTGTACTAAGAGTAGCATCGGGAGCCGGGGTGAAGTTGGCTAGCAGTAAAAGTGCTTTAAACCACCCCCTCCCATCTCCACCCCCCCCCCCCCCCCCCCGGTTGATTATTCTACTGACCGTTCTAAGGCGGTGGTCCCGGTGTTAGTCTTACTCTTTGTTACTTTGTGGTTTATTCAACGAGGCGATTTGTTTTATGTCTTACCTTGTGTTATTTTGTTATTGTGTATTTCAGTCCTTCTAGCATTGCGATTACCTCGCTTGGGGAAGAGAGAGCTAATCCTAGTGCTTTTCGTACGTTTGTTCGATTTACGCTTGTTTGGTTATGTCTGTTTCCTCTTCCTCTTGATGTCTGGGAAGAGCTGCGGTTTGTGATTGTGGCACTTCCTGGACTATTCGCTTACTTTTTTTTTTTTTTTTTTTTTTTTGTAAAGTTCGTGGACATGCTCGAAAACATATGATATTGGTTATATCAACAATAAACGGTATAGTTGCTGAAAAGTCCTACATCCAATGATTTTACAGTGTTAATTTCATAAGAATCGAACGACTAACTTTTGCGCCACATGCAGCTGATGCTGCATGGAGTTGAAATTATCATCAAGTCTCACTTTGACGTATTTTGTGGTGTCACTGTCCTGATGGGTTCGGAATCATCAATGAAATTCTATTAAACGATCAGTGATTTCTTATATTTTCCATATACAATATGTAAAGAAAAGGTAAGGTCACAAACTGCAGCCCTTCCCAGACACCAAGACGAAGAGGAAACAGACCAAACAAGCGCAAATTGAGCAAACGTACGAAAAGCACTAAAATTAGCTCTCTCTCTTCCACAAGATAGATAATCGCAATGCTAAAAGGACTGAAAAAAAAAACACAATGTAAGACATAAAACAAATCGCCTCGTACAATAAACCACACAACAACAAAGAGTAAGACTAACACCGGGACCACCGCCTTTGAAGGGTCAGTAGAGTAAAGCACCACTACTACATTTCTTAAATGTTTTGGAGAATTTTTATGCTTATTAGCAACATTTCGTAGTTTTATGCTATATCCAGACTGGTATGTATTCCTATGTGTTAAAATTACCATTAACTCAGCTTTGATCGCCTAAATATATCTGAAGAATACTAGAAGTCTACAGTTTCCAAAGAAATGAAAAAATACATATATTTTATTACCAGTGCGAAAAAGCGTATTTTAATACAGAATGTTAAGAAATGCACATTGTGTTGGTTATTTGTACCGTTTTATGCTCGAGTATATGTACGAGTAACATAACGAGCTTCGTGAAAACTGGTGGCGTCGTCGTTTTACGCAAGTCAGAAAAAAAAAGTATGACTTTCAACCTCGATATTTTCAACAGGCTATTTTATTGGTTGTACAAAGTTCACAAATGTAGCAAACTGGGATCATTGTTTTGAATTAAGAAGTTTCAGTACCATGAGACAACTAAATACAGGGATATTAACAAATTCAGTAGAAGCATTTAGTTTTGAAAATCAGAATTCCTGAAGTGCTCCGTAATCGACACCCTAAGTTGCTATGCAAACTCGAATAACGTTCTCTGATGTGTTTCAATAATACTGACTATACGAGGTATCTGAGAAGTCCCGAGACACGAATTTCACTTTTACTCAATATTCTTGACATTTCAAGAGCATGAAGTGTAATTGCGTATGCAGTCCACGACCTATTTGGATAACGTCTTATAGTGTATATCAGGGAGAGGTTTTTACTGCCACTACACGACACTTAAAACCAGCCGCAGAAAAAAAAATATATATATAAAAGTTGCATTTGCAAACACCAAAACATACAAAAGAACAAACAATTCCGTCTGACTTAGTAATGTGTATTAAAGACTACGGGTTGAGTGCTAATAAGTAGATCCTGGTGTGACGCCGCCTTATGATTTGGATCTTCATTGTACGCTCAAAGTCTGTCTATCTAAATACGTAGGATAAATATGGTACACTATTCATAATTCAGTGAGACTTTCCTTCGTGTAAAACAATCATATTATGGGTTGCGTCGAAGACTCAATGACGCCAATCCTAAATCTTTCAAAGGTTTTTCAGCAAACACACAACTCAAAACAACGTCGATTCAACATTGTGTGTCTTCTGGGTTGTGTCTGAACTTACTCGTCTATGTTCAGGCTCACCGCGATGTTCTGATTTGCTGCAGTCGAGCCCTCATCTCTGTAACATGTATGTGCTAAAGCTCACTGTAGTTGTTTGGTATTTCAATCTCATTCCCTTGCAGTTTTACTACTAAATGTAGAATTCTAAAACATATAAGTGTAGATATCCAGAAACTGTCACAATCACGAATACAATCCTCCGGAGGCACCAAAGGAAGGGGATATGAGAAACAAATAAGGACACCACAAACGCCACATATGAATTACTATCATTTTATGTTATAAAACACTCAGCAGACACAAAGAAGGACTGTGTTCTCAGGGTTTTGCTTTCCCTGTGTACTTCCGTAGTTATCTTTAACTAATACTGCTTCTGCGTCACACTCTTCGACTCGGAGAGGGGATAATTACTCAATTTAGTTTTATTGTGGCACTTCCCAAACAACTCCAGTAATATTTGCATCATAAAAGCGTATCGTCAGATTGTAATAATGCACAAGGGAAGCTACGTTTTAACGTTCTGTTCATACGATAACACTCGTACATAGCTTGGTTCCTACCACAAAAAATGTTAATTATATAAAATACAATCTTCATTTAAATGTCTGCTTAGCAACATTAAGCGATCTTTTAAGATTAAGAACAAGACTACTCTAAATAAGGATTCTTATTGTTATTATATTTTTTATCTAAAAAGTAAATATCTTTATCTATTTTAGATCAGATAGTTTTCCGCATAAAGCGAATGGATATTCTAGGTTCATTTTTCGTCATGTATGTTACAAAGGAGGCGAATCTTGTGACTTCCTCTTTACTTTCCTGCAAACAATTTCATTCTGTAAAGGATCTACTCAAACGTATATAATTTATTCCCAGCAAATTTGGAGCAGTTTTTTTTTCTCATAAATGTAGCTCTCCTTGTCGAATGGAGGTAAAATATTTTTGACAGCGGTGCCTCCCCTGAGAGTGTAACTCATCTTCTTTTGATGCCTTGGGAAGGGTTGCGTCTTGTTTGTGGGTTTCCTGGTTGATGTTGTTTACATGTTTGAAGTACCATGTTCTCTTTCCTGTCTGTATAGATTCGTATCGAAGCAACTACTGCTGTTAAGATAATTGACTTCGATGGCCAATTTGGCTTCGATTGTATACGCTGGAAGAAATTGTTTTACAGATATACATGCTGAAATCATGTTCGAAACAGCTTTCGGAATCCCCTACTTTGTCCTTCATATTTCTTAAAGTGTGACTCTTGTCGATAATAACTTGACTTGGTCTGATCACATCAAGAAATTTTTCGGAAAAAATATCCTTTAAGTATTTGGCTTCTTTCTAAAATTTAAAGGCAAATCCCGTCATAATCTAATAGAGTTCAGTTTTACAGTCATATATTCAACCACATATTGACTTTTGTAACAATGTGTTGGCAAGCTCTTCAGAGTCCAATAAATTAAAGATATTTAAATTACAAAAGCGTGCTTGTAAGGTTATCTTTGACTACAATGCTGGCACAGGGAAGTAAGAAGTACCGGGATAATTTACACACAAAAGAAAAGAAAACAGTCAAACCTGAGTTAAGCAAGCAGCTGACGGAAAGTCAACAAGTGCTTGCTAAAAACAGGTGTTTGCTCAATACAGGTTAATTTACCATTTTTGTCTTTTTTATTGAACCTGAAAATGATTTTAAAATACAGATGCTTGCTTAATAGAGGTGAGCTTTAAGACAGGATTTCCTGTATAACGAATGCTGTCTTTGTAACGAAGGTCAGTATAAAGAAGGGACTGTATAATAAATATTAATCAAGCTTTGTCCGCCGTTGTAATATTTACTTCACAGACACAATACTTCTGATTATGTAACGTCTTGATCCTGATAAATAAAGGGAAAATTGTGACAATAGACTCGGGTTTCAATCATAGTATACAGAAGCTCATTGTTTACATCTGTATTAATTTAAAATATGCTAGCTTCTGTGATTAACCCCATTTTTTCCTAGCGTCCCATAAATTGGACACTGGCAAACAGTGTAGACCTAGATCAAGCGCCGCAGATCGCGGCGTCTGACCAGGGTCTACAATGTTTGCATTAACTACAGGCTTTTGATCCCCTTAAACCCCACTATTATACAGTAAAACTGGGGGTGGGGGGCTGGGGGGGTTTACAAGATATACATTAATTTTCTTATTTCTTCTCAAAAACATAGATTTTGGATACTCGTTAGAACCGCCTTGCCAAGGCAGTTCTAAGAAGTACCCACAATTTATATTTTGAACAGAAATATGAAAACTACCAGATGTTTTCATCTGAAAAGATTTTAATTTTTGATGGTAAAATTCTGAATCTGTTTGAATTTTCGTGTTTTTGTAATGGGCTGACAATGTCAGCGCGTATTAAGGTTTTTAGATCTTGCAACTGATCCCGCTTTTAAGTCATCTTCACTATAGTTAGTGTTGAATACTGTGTGGCGTTTTGTTTTCGACAAGGTGCTGTCATTGTGTTATCTTCTTATGCGAATCAACCCCTATCCAATACACTAAGATGGCTGTGATCCATGAGTGTCGCTTTTTCTGGATATTTCTATGTGTACTGTTATAGTCGTCGATAAACTGTAGAATTGCATTTCGTGAAATATTTATAATTGTTATGTAATCTTGACTGTATACAAGATCATGTTTAATGTATGACTTGTGGTGTTTTGTTTTACGATATTTGGTTTCTTGTCTGTTCTTCCGCTGCCACAAGAAACATTTCGAAAATGCGCCTATTCAAATATATTGAGAATATTACTACCAAACAATAAAAACTTTCAGATAAAAAATTCTGGTAGTTTTTAAATTTCTGCTCAAAACATACTCGTAGAGTTTGTGTACTTGGCGAGGCGGTTCAAATGAGTACTTACAATCTATGTTTTTGAGCAGAAGTTAGACAAGTAATAGTAATATCTACCCCTGTAAATCCCAGTATTACTGTATAAAGTGGGGTTTAAGGGGGTCAAAACTAAATAGGTGTGTTCTCGTGATGACTTGGCTTTGTGATATATACTTCTCTGGATAGCACCGTTTGTATTTGTAAATATTGTGAACAGTTAACTTCTCTGTACGATATGGTTATGTTTGGAAACGGAATTTTAGAAACATAGATGACACTGCCGTGGCAATACCTGAGGAACCAAAAGAAGAAGGATTGAGGAGCAAGTAATTTCAAAACAAACTTCATATATGATACCACCGAGACTCGAACAATGAAGAACTGCAATATTGCAACCGCCTTGCAACGGTAAGTAGAAAACACATATCTTGGGGCTTAAATCAGTTTTAGTCGCATAAAATCTCATCTTCAATTCTGATGCAGATTCAAACCAATACAAGTCTGGTTAAATTAAATCGTTTTTATTGTCGTAAAAAGTTGCCCGATACAAGGCATAATTATCATAATCTGAATATTTGCTGAATGTCAAATACAAATTTTGCGAGTTATTTAGTTTGTGTATTTCAACAGTGGATACATTGTATCAGTAGCCGGCAAATGATGGATTGAATTTGAGCCGGGGCACAACTTTTCCAACAAGCTTGCATATGCGCATCAGCGCAGACTGATCAGTCCTCGCCGTGCGTTATATGGATAGCTACAATGCAAGAACTAAAACCATCTTCATGCGCAGGTTAATCTGAGGCTTCGCTTGGCGCACTTGTAAAATTTGTTAGAATTGCTGTGCCCCGGCTCAATTATTAGTTTCCCCTTTGGTCATTCGTACGTTACCGATGTTACTGATTGTGCTGCAGCTGTTGCAATGGTTTCTGACAGTATAATCATATTAGATCTGAGGATATCTCAACGGTTTCAATACATCCATTCATAACTCCCATTACGACAAATTACGCTTATTGAATCAAATCGTAATTTTACTGAAATAGTCAATACTGGGAACAAATTATGATATATTGATATATAAGGGACAGCTTTACCCAAGCAATCCGGTTTTCACGGTGCGATTCATTTTTAATCATGACACTTACTCGGATTTAAGATAGCCTGTATTAACCTATTCTATCTGAATGCAACATACTATGAAACGCATTATCGCTTTGTTTGGCCCATATTGTAATTGTATTTAAATACAGTTGACTCTCGTTATCTCGACCTCGCTTATCTCGAATAACCGCTTATCTCGAAATGAAAGTCTGATCTCTGCCTTAACATGAAAATCTAACAACAGGTAAAAAAATATTGTGGAAAAGAGGAGAAATTGGTCCTTTTCCACAATATTTTCAATATTTCTATAACTTCAAGAGTCCAATTACATATCTATTTGTTTAATGTGGTTGTTCGAATTATTTTTTCCTCAATTCTGCAAATCTGATATGTCGAGGTACGGATATCTCGAAGTATTTCAGAGGGTCCCTTGGAATTCGAGATATCGAGAGTCGACTGTAGTTTGGTATGTTGATATTATTACTCCCGAGTCTTGGCCCCGAGGTTATAACATAATATTAAATGTACATTTTTGTATTTGCCCTGTTACAGGTCCAAGGGCAGTCGTACTGGCCCAAGACGAAGCCGAGGGTCAATACGGCAATCCGAAGGTCAATACGACTAAACGAGGACCTGTAACAGGATCAATGTCATTGTAAAAACATCCATTTTTACATGACGTTTTCATTAATCAACTTTTCTTTTCAAAGTATCGAAAGTCAGTAAAACCTCTTTTTGAGTAGTTGTGTACTTATTGCTTGCGCCACCATGCAGTTAATTACTGTTGTTTTTTTTTTTTGTTTCTTTTTTTTTTTTTTTGTTTTTGTTTTTGTTTTTTTTTTTTTCTTTTATACGAACTGCTGTTTGCAAATGTACCTCTAACATCTGCAGATATTTTCATGTACTCTAAAAACCACACTGAAAAAAGTAACGCTGTGTTTAAAGTCTCGTCGATAATTGGGCCAATTGTGGTAGCTTTGACAATGGCGTTCTGCTCATGTATACGCTAGAGTGCGCCAAGCTGTGTTGCAAACTTCATTAATGCTTATGAAGAGTCTCAATAAAACCGAGACTCCCATTTTCTAACTGTAATGTGTTCTGTGCTTCCAAAGGCAATCTTTTTTACTTTTAGTTTTTATTATACTGTAAATATTGGCCCTATTAATACCTAAAAATATTGGCCCTGTTGAAACCCTCGGTTTTTTTTAACTCTTGTTACTTTCATTATTAGCTCTCGTTTAAAGCACCGGCCAAATCCGTATAGAAAATAAGCCAAACATTGCATTTGGGTAATGCAGGCTCTTTGGCATATATTTGAACAGTACTTACTTATTTGATTACTTTAATAATACTATGTTCATGTTCAATACTGCTGAGCATGAAATATTCTCTGCTAATAGGTATTAAGTAAATGCCAACAGTAGTTGGCATTTTCTTATTTAGTAGCAGATAAATTTCATGCCCAGCTTTGTTTAGCAAGTAAGAATTATTTACAGTGTTTGTAATCTGAGATTTATTAGCAGACCAAATTTCATGCTCAGCTGAGTTAAGCATGATTATACAATGTTTTATAAACTCGGGGCCTGATATATATCCTTGAGTTTTACCGCGATGATCCCCTGATTACTCAAGAAACCCATATGTGGACCTTCCAGTTATATATAGTTGGAGTTGTGTTAGGTTTAAGGGCGATTTTGGATATTCATATAATCAGGTTTTAGTCCCAAATCCCACTCCCTCGGTATCGGTTGACCGCTCTAAGGCGGCTCCTCTGATGAAGTCACCCTGTGTTCCTTTGGTCTCTCTTCATTTATTCATTCTGTATTTGATTCAGTGTTCTTATGTGTTAATTTCATGCACAGTGGCGGATCCAGAATACTTTTATAGGGGGGGGGGGGGGGGGTGGGGGGGGGGGGCAAAATTTCTAAAGGGCAGGTGAGTTGGGGTAGGGGTTCGAGTTGATCAAACTACCGTATTTACCCTAAGTGTTTGGACATACAGGTCTAGACAAACAGAGACGCGGCCTCTGATAAGGGCCTTCACGCCAACCATCCAGCAATTTAATTTCAGACATATTTACAGGTCATTACATTGACTAACTTGTAAAGTTTGTTAGAAGTACAAGGTAAAGAGTAAGGTGTGCTAATATTCTTGGTAAATACACTATCCAAAGTGTATTACCCAAACTTTCCGATAAAAATGAAATTTTAGTCTAAAAGGGGTTCGCCAGAACATCCCCACCCTGGAAACGACTCTGTGTCTCCCCCTGATACAACTACATGTATACATTATCCGGTGCCTTGGACAGCCTGTGCTTCGTGACTGTGACATATTATGCATTACGGAAACATGCCTATTCAAATACTGAAAATATTACCGCCAAAAAATGAAAAATTTCAGATAAAAATTCTGATTTTTTTTGTTTTTTTTTTTGTTTTGGTTTCATATTTCTGCTCAAAACATAGATTGTGGGGTCTCGTTAGAACCGCCTCGACGAGGCGATTCTAACGAGTACCTACAATCTGTGTTTTGAGCCGAAATAAGAAAACTAATGTATACCCCTGTATACCACTGTAAATCCCAGTTTTACTACATAAAAGTGTGGTTTCAGGGTGTCAGAATTGTATAGGCGTGGCTTTGCTGGACGTCGTTGTCCGAAGGTACGTTTTCTGACGTTGTTGTGTAGTATATCAACACCTAGCTAATAACAAACTGTCTTTTGATTGAAACGAAACGTGTGTCTGGCTACTGATTGATTTGGACAAGCCCTTTTGTAAAAGTACTATAGCAGCGCGTTCGCCATGCATAAACTGAAAGACATATTCATTTCTGATTTCCCGAACGCTTAGAAAATGAGAAACAAAAGCACAGAATCTGTGCCTAATGACAGTCGAGACTGAAACTCATCGTGGTATTGAGATTTCGTAATTATATCAGATAACTGTCACCGACATCAATAGTTATTAAATGATAATATTTTTATGTCTGGGGTTGAGCTGTACAGCTGCACAAATAGTCGCTGCCGTATTTACCGTAAACAGCAACAAACATTGCATAAATGCAGTTTTGTTAATGTTTATAGACCCAAAATCTTATCCTGGGCGCTCAGAAATTAGGGATAAGGGTACTGAGTGATGCATATATCATCACTCTATTTATTATTATTATTATTATTATTATTATTATTATTATTATGTTATTTATCTATTTATTTATCTTATTATTATTTTCATCATTATTATTAGCATTATTATTATTATTAATTTTAATCAATTTGTGATCTATAGGACAAGAATTATCAGTATTTTATCATTACTTAATCTCTCAAAAACAATATACGCCTGAATCTTATAAAATTATCCCTTTACTCTACATCCGGGAGTCCCTGGCACCGTCATTTTTAAACCCTGAGGGGAACTCCTGAAATATCTTTAAAGCTTTTTAGCCCCAAAGTGCCATCTCTTTACAATTCGAACATATGCGTAGTGCTTAGTATGCACATTACGCATGCGCGTAAGAAAATATTTGCAATAAAATATAATTTTTCTCCTCGTTTACATGTATCATAGGAACTAGTCTAAAAGGCATGAATTAGCTCCCAGATTATCCTTTAACCCATTTACATGTATGCCTAGTGTCCAATAAATGGGACATTGACAAACAGTGTAGACCCAGATCAGACGCCGCGAACGCGGCGTCTGATCAGGGTCCACACTGTTTGCAGTAAATATAGGAATGTCTATAAAACATGATAATGATAAAAACTACCCTGACATCCCTTCTATTGGAAATGGATCTGTCCAAAGATCTGAGGTAGAAGAGTCCACTCGGTATAAATGGGTTAAAAGCAGCCACCATTTTAGAAGTGATACTAGGGAGTAATTTCCTGATCTTACCCAGGTGTGCGTAAAATATTTTTTTTCTGGCTACGCCCTTGTTGACTTAATGTATGGGTGAATTACTATTGATTCTTAATAAATGAAGCGTGTCTTTTTTGCAACTGCAATTAAACCTCAGATATAATTTTGGTAAACATTTCTGCGTAATTAACTGCCGGTGATTAGCTTAGTGCTAGCAAACTCTGCCTTAAAAAATCTATTGGCTGCAAACAGCAACAAATGACTTTTAGAATTATTATTATTATTATTATTATTATTATTTTTATTATTATTATCATTAATTTTATTATTATTATTATTATTATTATTCACAAATACCGTAATAAAGCTTTATTGCATTCAAACGGTCTTCTTTGGAGACAGTTTGAATAAAATGCCAAACCGTATAGAAGACAATTTGAAGACAAGTTGGTAAAATGCGTGAACTACGACGGCATATCATCTACAGGGAACATATACACTTATATGGTCGGTAACTCTGTCAAGATTGCTTTGTTCTCCTTCTGAAATGAAGCCTATTCTGAAAAGGGAAGATTTGCTCCCAAAGAGTAGACCCCTTTTAGAACGGGCTTGGTGTGCAGGAAAGCAAAGGTGAAGTCACAAAAGTTATTTCCAGGAAACTAAACCAGGTGTACGAAGTCCCTTTAATCAACTAGTCTAACTGATATGTTCATATTTGGGTGTCCATGTAAAAAAAAAAAAAAAAAAAAAAAAAAAAAAAAGAAAAATAAAGAAAAAAAAAAAATAATAAAAAAAATATGTCTAAGGGCACATGCGGACAGGTCCTTCTATGTCCGCGAAAAGGATTACAGTCGAACCTCAATAGCTCGAACACCGATGGCTCGTTTACCGTGACTGTTTCGAACTTGTTTTTGAGTCCCTACGAAATTCTTCCGATAGTTCCACAAAACAAATATTTAAGGAAATTTTCTTATTTAATCATGAAATTGTATGTTGTGTATACTCATTAGAATTGCCTCAGTGAGGCAATTCTTACGAATACGCTCAACATACCGCTTGTGTATTAAAGAACGAAAAGACTTCCCTAAATTATCGCCATTTGCTTCCTGACCAGGCACCATGATTAACCCTCACTGGCTCGAATTACCAATGTCTTGAACAATTTTCCATAGGTCCAAAGAAGTTCGAGCCGTTAAAGTTCGACTGTATTTGACACTATAAAATACATTCGAACCTCGATGGCTCGAACACCGATGGCTCGTTTACCATGGCTAATTCGAACTCGTTTTTGAGTCCCTACGAAATTCTTCCGATAGCTCAAGAAAACAAATATTTAAGGAAATTTTCTTATTTTATCGAGAAATTGTATGTTGTGTATACTCATTAGAATTGCCTCATCGATGCGATTCTAATGAGTACACTCAACATACAATCATTGTGCAGTAAATCGAAAAGATTTCCCTAAATTATCGCTATTTGCTTCCTGAACTAGGGCCATGATTAACCCTCAGTGGCTCGAACTACCATTGTCTCGAACGAATTCCATGGTATCAAAGATGTTCGAGCCATTGAGGTTCGACTGTACATCTTTTCACTTGATGTGGCTCATTTAAAGATATTTAAGCGGTAAGCTGCTCGAATATGTAGGGCAATTGCGACAAGTACAAATTATTTAATAATTCTCCAGAAATGTCAGCCTGTTTGGTATTTTCATCAAACATCAAAGTACGTATCTGTCAAAGGAATCGATACGTCCTAGCCTATGATATGGGGAAGTTTGCTAAATGGCTAAAACCGGGACAAGCAGTTCCGTGTCGAATAGCATTTTTAGGAGTCATGCACAGAGTAAACGTTCATGCCGCAGACAACAAAGATACATGTAATGTTTAGATACTAAATATATACAGTACTTTACCTTAAGTTTCGGACACTTTATTTCCATACAATACTAGTCCTCAAATTAGAACACATATCACGAAAACACGCCAATATAATCTTGACCCCCCCACCCCCACCCCCCCCCCCCCCCCCAACCTTAAACCACACTTTTATATAGTAAAACTACAGCTTTACTATATAAAACTGGGGTTTAAGGGCGTCAAAATTACATAGGTGTGTTTTCGTGATGAAGTCCATTTTGTTACCTATTGATGCTTCTAAAACTGCTGGATGAGAAACAGACATTGTAGACCTTGACATACCTTAGCAAACATTGTAGTCCTGGATCAGACGCCACAGAAAGTGGCGTCTGATCTTGGACCAACTGTTTGCTCTGGACTGTCTGCCCGAATGCTTAACTCATTCAGCCCGGCAGGCCAAAAAAGATACCTGTGCAAACAGTGTAGATCCAGATGAGACACTTCGTAACGAGCTGCCTCATCAGGACCTACATTGTGTGCTTTTTATGTTTTGTTTAGACTGAAAGCCCTGTTTGCATCAATGCACATTAGATAAAGTATGGTAAGGAGTTGAGGTGTCTGAATACTAAGGGTAAATACGGTAAAGTAACAAACACAGAAATCAAACGATCGATTATTAGCAAATCAGTAATGATAATCATTTTTTGTGGAATTTATCGATCAATTAATCGATTGTCCGATTAATTGTGCCAACCTTAGACTAAATACGGCATTATTTTTGAGGATAAAAGTAAACAATGCACTATTTTATAATGTCAGACTTTACAACGGATTTCCTTATTTCAAACAATGTTGTAATTAGCCTGTAATTACCTGACATTATTACTTCCTGATTGTACGTGTTATATTTAGCATAACATTTACCGTACTTGTTCTAAAGTTTGAATAAATTCTCATTCTACCTGATGATAGCGAACACACGAAACGTTTGCATTACTGTAGCATTACGTAAACACGCCTATTCAAATATATAGAAAGTTTCACCGCTGAAAACTGAAAATTTCCAGATAAAAAACTCTGATATTTTTTTCATATTTCTGATCAAAACATAGATTGTAGGTACTCGTTAGAACCGCCTCGGCGAGGCGGTTCTAACGAGTACCCACAATCTATGTTTTGAGCAGAAATAACAATAATAATGTATACCCTTATAAACCCCAGTTTTACTATATAAAAGTGGGGTTTAAGGGGGTCAATATTATATAGGCATGTTTTCATGATGGAGAGGCTGAAAAGCATAGCTGAGCACCCAGTTTCGTGTGAAACCTCGTAGCAAACTTCATTTTATCACGTTCGCGATCTTTGATTTGGCAACACGGTAAGCAGACCAATAAATAATTAACAAGCCAAAAATGAGAAACCTGTTTTAAGTTGCTTTGAACAGATTTAAGGAATTTAAAAAAAAAACTACAAAAATTGCAAATAAAAAAAAAAAAAAAAAAAAGTCGAACACATCACGAGACCCAAGTTGACCCCGGCGCGTGAGGCCAACTTTGTTTATAAACAAACAGCTGTCAAGTCTTATACATATCAGAAATAAAAGTTGGTTGAGTGTGTTTGCATCCAGGGCAGTGTTTTTTATTTCACAGTATGTCTAAAAATTGCTGTATGAGTGGCAAGCACTGTTGACCCATGTTCTAGTTTTGCACGGTTTCCGTAATCCTGCCTTTCTGTATTATGAGGTTAACACATAGCACCCTGGGAAAATTTTTTCAGCAGACGACATATTGAAGTATATTATATTTTCTCATTTTTCCTTGAAAGCAGGATTCGACATTTCTTGCAAATTGTCTCCATTGGAGTTGGAGATAATTTGCATGAAATACTGAATTTTGTTTTCTGGGAAGAAAAAAGAAAAATATCACCAATTTCTCGTCAACTGAATTAGCCCAAAGGGCGGTAATGGTTGAGTACAAAAAAAATCTGATTATTTCAACTCGATCATGCGTGCACTGAGAAGCAGTACAATAGTCTATTGTAAAAACTAACGCAAACAAAAACATATTGTAGATTCCTGATCAATGGGTTTGTCGAAATGATAATTCCGTTTGGAATTTGTTCTCGCCAATAAAAATGTGTGTTAATTCCGTTTGGACTTTGCTCTCGCCAATGAAATTGTGCGTTAATTTCGTTTGGAATTTGTTCTCGCCAATGAAATTGTGCGAAACCATTGTTGAGTTTAATTATAATGACTGGAACTTTAGAAAAAAAAACAGGTTTGAGTTGGGACTTTGGCATTTCTCGTTTCATTTGTATTAAAATAAATGTAACGTCTGTGAATACTTGCTCGAATGTGTGTAACACATCGAAACGCATGTGCTGCAACACTTTAATGACAAGCAGTAAAACTAATGATATGCTACATTCAGTGGATTCAATTTGGTAAAGCTCTCTATATCTGCATCGACATCACATATATTTAACAGCCGTATATGTCCAACAACCCTATATGTCAGACTCGGTTTTTGTTCACATTTGTTTTTGGATATAGATTTAAAATACTTGAATAAATATAGATTTAAAGTACTTACATAGTTTCACTTACTGTACATATCTTATCATTTCATACCATTTTAAGTCCATTTTAGGATAACTTTGAAATTGTCGGACACTAAGGTCAGTCGGACACTTAGAGCCGTTACAATTTGGTCTAGATATGGGTAGTTCGAGCCCCTGAGGGTTAATCAAAACGCCAGGGCCCAACTGTTCAAAGCGTCGTTAGCTTAACGAGCTCGTTAAGGGTCATTTCGTTAACTATTTTAGCGGATTCAATATACAATATTCTGATATTTTTGGCTGAAAAAATGTGACTTGCTACTAACATTTTTTCAGCAAAAAAATTCAACATGTTTGCATATCACTCGATGTAAATTTTAACGAATCGTTAACCAACGACATCGTTAGCTTTGAACAACTGGGCCCTGATTAAGAGGCAAAGGGAATACTTTAGTGATGTCTTTTCGTTGTTCTATACAATAATGGTGTGTTGTGTGTACTCATTAGAATTGTCTTAACGATGCGATTCTAATGAATAATTACATTTTTTTATGATAAAATAAGAACGTTTTAATGTACTATTCCTAAATATTTGTTTTCTAGAGCTATCGGAAGAATTTCCTAGGGACTCAAAAACGAATTTGAATTAGCCACGGTAAACGAGCCATCGGAGTCATGGAAGTCTTACTATAATGTGGGGTATGTGGTTAAAGCAGTGGACTACAATTAGTCTGGACTGCTTTCAGTCTACTTGATTACCCCTTTAGTAGTATTCAATGCATCAGTTAACACATCAATGCCCATACGTCTCACATAGACCTTTCCATCGTGCGTTAGACTTCATACAAATGCATGTGTTATCAAATTGACATAACCATTTCAGCCCTGAAGTCCAAAACATACAGTTTTGCAAACAGTGTTGATCCAGGATTCGTTTTTTTTTTTTTTTTGATCAGGATCCATATTTAGAACAATCGATCTGCACAAATTCAAAGATGGAAGAGTCCACATCAGAAACACAAGGGTGAAAGGAAAGGGTTAACGGGTTAACGGGACAGATAAACATGCAAGCACGTTCAATCACTTAGTTCCAAATAAGGCATTTCCCAATCAAAGGGTATCGACAGGTTAAACCAAAAGTTTTTGCACTTATTAGAAGCGCCTATACATCAGGGCCAAGTTGTTCAAAGCTAACGACATCGTTAGTTAACGATTCGTTAAAATTTACATCGAGTGATACGCAAATATGCTGAAATTTTTTGCTGAAAAAAATGTGAGTAGCTTTTGCAGTGCAAAAGCTACTCACATTTTTTCAGCAAAAAATATCAGAATATTGTATATTGAATCCGCTAAAACAGTTAACGAAATGACCCTTAACGAGCTCGTTAAGCTAACGACGCTTTGAACAACTGGGCCCAGAAAATTATCTTATCAGAGGCATCTTTGTTCCCATTACGAAAACACGCCTATTCAAATATATAGAAAATTTCACCTCCAAAAACTGAAAATTTTCAGATAAAAACCTCTGATATTTTTTTCATATTTCTGCTTTAAACATAGATTGTGGGTACTCGTTAGAACCGCCTCGACGAGTACCCATAATCTATGTTTTTGAGCAGAAATAAGAAAAAGAATGTATACCCCTGTAAACCCCAGTTTTACTATATAAAAGTGGGGTTTACGGGGTTCAAAATTATATAGGCATGTTTTCGTGATGCTTATAAATCAATTGGAATCTATAGAACATATCCTGATCAGACCGCCGAGCAGAATTTGGGCCGTCTCACTGTATTCACCCGAAATATTTTTAGCACCTTAATTACCGTGTGTTTCCTAAAATAACGTAATACTGTTGATGTGCCTAAAATATTGCTGGACGAATGACAAACGGTATCGTCCCTGATTGTTTACTTTTCTTTACTTATTTCTGTTCATTGATGTTTCCTGACAATATTTAGAAAATTTGAACAAGTGAACTTTGTTGAAAGTTTCCTTATAATTCACCTACGCCACTGATTTCTGAATAATTCAGCCATTTTTATTATGAGAATACATACATACATACATACATACATACATACATACATACATACATACATACATACATACATACATACATACATACTTGATGTTTTTAAAACCAATGATTAGAAAAAACACTTCATTTGTGCATACGTACTTACGACAAATGTTTCTTTATTGACTCTTGGCGAAAGTTTGCATTTAGTTATTGTGTACAAAGGGCCAGGCAAAGACGACTTACCAAAAGATGTCCAAAGTACAGTAGAGATTATATGGTAGATATTTTATGTATAAAGCCCACTTTTTACTTGGCATGACCTTCTTATTGCAACAAAAGTACAGATCTGATAAATAAAATAATTGCACAAATACAGACAAAATGTCAAAGAGAATAGCCGCGCTCTGGTGCATATGCACATCTTAAGCTGTGTTAGCGTTTGTTGACATTTCAGTTTTTCTGTTCTCACTTACATCGCTTTGCTCATTTGTCTTTAAGTTAATACTACTGCAAAGTGCAAAATATTATAGCAACACACATTCACACACACCCACACACTTACAAAGAGAGAGAGAGAGAGAGAGAGAGAGAGAGAGAGAGACAGACAGACAGACAGACAGACAAGCAGACAGACAGTGGATGATCGCCTTAATTGGTTAAATGGTACCGTGGTTAGTATAAAGTTTTCTCACAAAGATAACAGTGTGGGAACGGCGACGGGGAAATAGGGAAAACGGCTCCCGAACAAACTGCATGTGTTACAATTACTTGTCTACCATGTTTTGCTAGATACGGTAAACCCCTCCATGATACCTTAGAGTATATCGCCATGTCACCCAGAGTCTCAAACGTCCAGAAAGTGCGAGAGAGAGAGAGTCACAGACACAGATACAGACACAAAATTCTCTCTCTCTCTCTCTCTCTCTCTCTCTGTGTGTGTGTGTGTGTGTGTGTGTGTGTGTGTGTGTGTGTGTGTGTGTGTGTGTTGCTTTTCTTGTACAGTTTTAAATATACGTCAAAATGGTTGGCAACAAAGCCGCCATCACCATTGCATGAAACAGTCGAAATTATCACTTACAGATATAGAAAATACCTCAATCTGCCGCTTGCACAAAACAGCTGCGTAAAGGTAAGCACTGCGTGATGCACAATGTGAAAAACATGTTTTTATATCATATGCGTGCAGCAAAAGCCCGGATCAACATGTACCTCCATGCAGTCTGCTCTGAGCATTCTCCGTTCGTTCTGTTCGTCGACAAATATTACAGTATCATTTGATTATGTAAGCGGACAAGGAAGGCCTAGATCAGTCTACGCGTATGCGCAGGGGCGTATGCGCAGGCTTATCTGAGTCTTCGTTATCCGGAAATTGCATTAGAGACCTTTTCGTGTCTTGCGCGTAACATGTTTTTAATCCGCATTATGTAATCATGCTGACAGACAGAGATAAAAAGCATGAAATATGAAGTTGATATTATCTCGAATAAAGTATCATAAATGGCGCCTTAGCATTTATTATGCGTGCATATTCGATTTGTCTTTGGCATGCAGCATACATGATTCAGATGGGTTTACATAAACAGAGGTTAAACTGAACGACACTTTAGAGCAATGAGCACTCTCACAGAATTAAAAACAGCTGAATTGCAATTATGTCTGGCCAGACTAGCTAGTTTTGGCCAATTAGGCCTCATTAGTAAATTCAAATAAAAAATCGAAAATCCCGAAATGTGCTCCATGATTCCCAATATACCAGAAAATACACACTACAGTACAGTGTATTACGATACAAATTAATAAAATATAAACAAATCATTTTTACGGCCGCCACACGGTACTTATGCCGTCCGTAATGACAATAAATACATTTTAAAAGTAAACTACGAGGCTTAATCCCTCTTGTCTAGGCCATTTTTTCCTCTTCGTTTGCTCTTCTCTTTTCGTTTGTGTACTGTTTTCGACGAAGTGCTGTATTTTTGTTCTTGTTTTTATTCTATTTAATGTAATTGAACTCTTTTTTAGAAGCCATGTTTAGGTCCTTGGTTGGGATTTGTTCCGTGACTACGGTTTGGCCTGGGCACATTTGTATTTCTGTATTTATGTTTACATTAGTTTGGTGTGCAACCGGTTAACCCTTTCGGCCCTGAAGATCAAAACATATACCTTCTCAAACTGTGTAGATCCAGATGAGACAGCTCGTAACGAGCCGTCACATCAGCATCTACGCTGTTCGCCATTCTGGTTTTGAAATTTATCTAACATCCCTACATACAACAATGGATGTGTTCAAAATCAAAGATCGAAAAGTCCAAATCAGAAACTCAGGGGTGAAAGGATTAACAACACATGAACAATATTTATCAAAGCTATCCATTACCAATAAGTTCTTAACACATTCTGTTTACATCAGTTTAGTAAACGACTTGCGCATTAATCTGCGGATATCTTCAAATAGACCTCAAACTTATATAGGTCCAGTATCAGTGGAATGGGAAATGGATACACTTTTAAGGAAGGGACTAACTCTGTGAAAAATACTGTTGAACCTCAATAGCTCGAACAACGATGGCTCGTTTACCATGGCTAATTGGAACGCGTTTTTTGACTCCCTTCGAGATTCTTCCGATAGCTCAAGAAAACAAATATTTTTGGGGAATTTTCATATTTCATCATGAAATTGTACGTTGTGTGTACTCTTTAGAATCGCCTCATCGAGGCGATTCTAATGAGTACACTCAACATAAATGTACCATTATTGTGTAGAAGGTCGAAAAGTTTTCCCTAAATTATCGTCATTTGTTTTCTGACTTGGCGCAATGATTAACCCTCAGTGGCCCTTACTACCCATATCCCGAACAAATTTTCTTAGTCCAAAGGATGTTTGAGCCATTGAGGTTTGTCTGTATTTTGTATCCCATCCGCAAAAGAGTCTATCCTAAAGGACAATAAGAACAAATTGCTTCTCATGGGAGGAATTATTTTCATTTGTGAGTTGATCAATTTTCAGAAGATTCTTTGTTTGCTAGCAAGCAAACACGATGTCAATATGTAAACTAACTTAGTTATTTTCGCTTTTGTAAATTCATTCAGTCTTTGTAATTGTGCTTACACTGACTAGATGCCACGTTCTGTGGTATCTGATCTGGGCGTATACTGCTTGAAAAGTTTACTGTCTGGGAAGCTAGGCATTTATTAGTTTTTATGCAAACCGGTATTTGATTGGACGTACGGTTCTTTACTCACCGGTGAAAATATAATTTGACGGACTGCAGAGTGGACTAAACATAATGTGGTATTCCATGATTCCACGGTACAGTTATTTTCCAAATCATTTTTTTTTTTTTCATAAAATCAATTTTCATTCCCTAGTCTCGTTGTTCTCTGCTTGGTCGGCTCCAGTGTCATTACGAAAACACGCCTATTCAATTATATAGAAAATTTCACCTCCAAAATCCGAAATTTTTCAGGTAAAAAACTGATATTTTTTCATATTTCTGCTCAAAACATAAATTGTGGGTACTCGTTAGAACCGCCTCGCCGAGGCGGTTCTAACGAGTACCCACAATCTATATTTTGAGCAGAAATAAGGAAAATAATGTATACCCCTGTAAACCAGTTTTACTATATAAAAGTGGAGTTTAAGGTGGTCAAAATTATATAGGCATGTTTTCATTACGAAAACACGCCTATTCAAATATATTGAAAATTTTACAACCAAAAACGGGAAAATTTCCAGATAAAAAATTCTGATATTTTTCATATTTCTGCTCAAAACATAGATTGTGGGTACTCGTTAGAACCGCCTTGTCGAGGCGATTCTAACGAATACCCACAATCTATGTTTTGAGCAGAGATAAGAAAAATAATGTATACCCCTGTAAACCCCAGTTTTACTATATAAAAGTGGGGTTTAAGGGGATCAAAATTATATAGGTATGTTTTCGTGATGTTGTGCTTCTGTGACGGTTCATTTGTTTCCTTCCTCAACGTATCTTTATTGAAAGGTTTATTAATTTTCATTTTGTGTATCGATGCCCTTGTATGTTGGAGGGGAGGTGGGTGTGGCATTGATTATTCATTTTTTTTTATATATATATTTTAAACTATTTTACTGCATATACGTTTTTGTTCATTGTAGATTTATATACAATCCAGCGGGCATTTGACGTTCATACAACGTCGCATTAATGTCGATGTCGATGCAACGTCACGGCGTTATACGTACAATGTCGCATTAACGTCGATGAAGACTCATTGTGTTTATACAACGTCGTATTCACGTCGATGCAGCCTTATAATGTTTATACAGCGTCGTATTAACGTCGATTCAACGTAACGTACGGACCTAGATTATCTGTAACATTCTTTATCTGCTGTTTGTGTGGATTCAACTATTTTACAGTCCCTAGGAAATTCTACCGATAGCTCAAGAAATCAAGTATTTAGCGATATTTCAGGGATATGTTTTCTTACTTATCATAATCATTATGTTGTGTGTACTCATTAGAATCTAATGAGTAGACTTAACATACATTATTTTGTAGAAGATCAAAAAGACATCCCTAATTTGTTCTCACTTTCTTCCTAACCTACCGCTATGATTAACCCTGAGCGACTCAAAATACCCGTGTCTAGAACAAATTTCGGAGGTCAAAAAGATGTCCGAGCCATTGGTGGTCGACTGTAGTAAACATAACTGGCAGGAACACATGACTAATATCATAAGCACAAAAATCGAATGAGTTATATTATACAGCGCAATCAGAAATTGACAACTCTCACAACAAACAAGTACCAAAAACATAACTGACAGCAAAATAAGATAATAATAATAAATCAGATTCTTGACATAGTAAAAAACAGTGAGAAAAGTACAACTGCTATAACCACACTGTCAAAAGGAATGGTTGACTGTGTAAATTCAACATTCAGAAATGGATTATTGACGCCTTACATAATATGAAGACATGGAGCACTGATATTGTAAGGAATCAACAGTAAGAAATCGGCACTTGACAATATATTAGAAATAAGAAACATATGACTTGTAACGCAATCAAAAGTCACAAATTGAAGGAACAGCTCGCACACGAAACAGTGAGAAAACAAAATCGTGTTCATAGCTTGGACAGGCAGAGAGACCACAATTATAAATATGAACTATAGATAGTCTATATTCAACTTCTAAGAGAATACTAAGAAAGTGGGCTGTGCTTTGTGAAAGTATCATTTTCTGGGCAAATTTCTCGATTGTGTTTATTTATTCGTTTTCAAATATATTTGATGAAAATATGACTTTGAATATAAGATTATAATAAATGTGTTGGCTTGTTTACTTTATAGCAAGCGGAAAAAAGGTTGTTTTGTTGATTAAATGCAAACACCTTAACCCTGTCAGCCATGCAGAACATTGTTTTTTTTTTTTTTTTTTTTTTTTTTTTTTTTTTTTTTTTTGCAAACATTGTAGATCCTGATGAGACGGCTCATAATGAGCCGTCTCATCAGGATCTACACTATTTGGCATTCTGCCTATTTTTCTTAATGAAGACCCTACTTGGAACAATGGTTCGAACCAGATTTAAAGATGGA
The DNA here is from genome assembly GCA_964016985.1 of Anodontia alba. NCBI lineage: Eukaryota > Metazoa > Mollusca > Bivalvia > Lucinida > Lucinidae > Anodontia > Anodontia alba. Next base: position 25,191,295 of record OZ024836.1, on the reverse strand, counting down.
ATAGTCCACTTCAGACTCTCAGAGACGAAAGGGTTGATATTTGTTTCTTCTTTGATAGTCTTGCGTGTACGATATTTGATTGTTCACTTGTAAAATATAGACTTCATGGATTAGAGCACGTACGTATATTAGACATTTTGAGCAACCTTATATAGTCTCGCAAGATTTCTGAAAGGCAGGCATTTTTTGGGCCACGGGATTAGGGGTTGTAATAATATACAAACAATGTATAAACCAACAATGTATGTATAATTCATTGTATACAGTACGCGCGCTCGAGACCATAAATTCATGAAGCTGTTGCTTATATCCCCAGGTATAACCAGATTATTATCTAAATATTGGAATGAATAAATTGCCGTTTATTAAAGGAGATTAAAATCAGCGTAGGAAATTTACCGCCGGTCATGGCATAAACATTTTCCCAGTTGAATTTAATATATCTATATGACTGGGAACCAATATATTCAATTAGAATGCTATTATAGAACAGATACCTCTATTAGTACCAAAGAATTAGTTTGGTCGCAAATGCAGGAAAAATAAACAAATGAAAAACACATCACGAAAACATACCTATATAATTTCTACCCCCTTAAACCCCACTTTTATATAGTAAAACTGGGGTTTACAGGGGTATACCTTATTTTTCTTAGTTTTGCTCAAAAACATAGATTGTGGGTACTCGTTAGAACCGCCTCCACGAGGCGGTTCTAACGAGTACCCACAATCTATGTTTTTGAGCAGAAATATGAAAAATATCTGACTTTTTTATCTGAAAATTTTCAGTTTTTGAAGGCGAAATTTTCTATATATTTGAATAGGCGTGTTTTCGTAATGAGTAGCAAAATAGGTTTAGAATTTAAACAGTAAATTCATGTTGGCAAGCGTTTCTTTTTGTACGTTTCCTAAACTTCAAATTACTCCGTATCGCCCATAACATGTGAAGCTTCAGCTTATGATATGTAGACCCACGGAAATATCAGATCAGCCTATAAAATGTATACTCTCAAGTTAGTACCGTTTCTAGCAATCAATATACTTTACACCATCCAATATTTCTGTAACAATAATGCCCTTTTATCATGTAGAGTGCCATCTGACTACCTGTTCATTGTTCTAACCGTGTTGGCTGAAATACATGCAAGTCCTGATCAAACAGTGCCTTCAGAAAGAGTTCGATATGGTGACTGTGAGTGCGTGCGTGTTTGTAAGTGTGGTGAAATATTTCTTGTTTTTTGTTCTTGTCTCATATTCATATCACATGAAACTAACCATGTATGTATAACTCATTGTATACCCGAAAGGAACCATAAGGGTGATAAAATATTCTATTCTATTCTAGTATATTTTAGTCTATATAAGTCTCTCACGTAGTTTGAGTCTGAATATTAAGGTTCAATAAAGGTAAAATAAATTGTTTGTAATATTGCAAAAATAATTGGTATGGGTTGAAATCGGCTACAAATGCAAGACCTTGAAGAATATGCAACGCTCTTATTTCAACCAACGTGAACCGTTCCTCGTTCCTCGTAAAGTATCATTCACCTAAGGGAAATGTCTGGCACCTTAAGAGATGAAACATGCAAACACAATCAAGTCATATTTTCCCCAGTGTATTTTAATTGATTGGAACTGCAAGGGCAATTCAAGTTCAGCGTGTTAGCCCACTCTAGAATTGTAATAGATTCACATCGTTTTGCGAAATGCATAACTATATTTCTTAAAGTACAATTGAAAGAAGGGGTGTTTTATAATAAATATTATTACAATTATTATTATTATTATTATTATTATTATTATTAATATTATTATTACTGTTGTTGTTTGTACGTCATAAGCGGATACAAAACATATTATTTGTAGGTAGGTTTTTCACCGCTGTGGTTCGAGCCTCGCTCGGTTCACATGTGGGAAAGCCAAGTTCTGCTTTTGGATGATCAGGTGGTTTTTCCCCGCCGATTTTCGCCCATCTTTGATGAACAATCGGTTCGATATAAGTGAAATACTCTTGAAAGGGCCGTAAACCCCCCCCCCCTCCCCCGCACAAAAAAAAAAAAAAAAAAAAAAAAAAAAAAAAAACATAAAGATTTACCACCAGTGTGCAAATTTATGGTAATCATTACGAAAATACGCCTTTTCAAATATATAGAAAATTTCACCTCCGCAAACTGAAAATTTTCAGATAAAAAACTCTGTTATTTTTCATATGTCTGCACAAAACATAGATTGTGGGTACTCGCTGAGGCGGCTCTAACAAGTACCCACAATCTATGTTTTTGAGCTAAATAAGAATAACAATGTATACCCCTGTAAATCCCAGCTTTACTGCATAAAAGTAGGTCGAAGGAGGTCAAAATTATATAGGCATGCTTTCGTGACGACACGGTATTCCAGGTAATTAATGTTACGCTCGAGAGAAAAAAAAATAGTTTAATCCCTATCGAAAATCCAAGTTGAGATTATGTAAACAATACGGTTTTCGTTATAACTCTTTACGAAAAGCTAGTCTACAACATGACTGGTCAGCGTAGGAGTCCTCTACGTTGTCAGTGAAGCATTATCAATATTGCGACCTGACAAAACCATAAGTGAAGATTTCCAGGAAATGTTACTATCATGAAGCAAACTCCTAGAGAAGCAAAGATGAGGAACAAATAAGGACAGAACAAATACCATATACAGTCGAACTTCAATGGCTCGAACATCTTTGGGACCATATAAAATTGTTCGAGATGTGGGTAGTTCGAGCCACTGAGGGTTAATCATGGTGCTAAATCAGGAAGCAAATAGCGATAATTTAGGGTTTTTTTAATTTCCTTCACAATAATTGTGAGGCGATTCTGATGCGTACACACAACATACAAATTCATGATAAAATAAGAAAATTTCCCTAAATATTTGTTTTCTTGAGCTAGCGGAAGAATTTCGTAGGGACTCAAAAATGAGTTCGAATTAACCATGGTAAACGAGCCATCGGTGTTCGAGCTGTTGAGGTTCGACTGTATAAGACTCACAAACAAAGAACTGGAACAAAGGAACTGCCTTGACAACTACAGACAACCCTCTTTAAACCGACACTCGATACAACGACAAAATTCGTTATAATGACAATTTGACTGTCACGAAACCTTCGCTTAAGAGATAGCAGTCACAAATCCTGCAAGAATAGTGTACTTAATACTTTGAAGAATCATATGTTTTAATGGCAACGTCTTTGGGAACAAATGTTGTCGTTGTAACGAGGGTTCACTGTACTCGATCGATGGGGTTAAACCAGCTTTACTCGCGCAAAACCTAACCATTATCTCTTTGAAGCCAGACCAAATGAAAACAACTAGTAAGACAAGAGACAATCAACAGTCTAGCATCATTCTTCTGAAACAGACTGAGGAAGGAGCCGCAGTCGTGTGGGTCCCGACTCACCATCGTCCAATTAAAGAAGGTTTAAATATCATCACGAAAACATGCCTATTCAAATATATAGAAAATTTTACCTCCAAAAACATAAAACTTTCAGATAAAAAAATCTGATATTTTTCATATTTCTGCTCAAAACATAGATTGTGGGTACTCGTTAGAACCGCCTCCCCGAGGCGGTTCTAACGAGTACCCACAATCTATGTTTTTGAGCAGAAATAAGAAAAATAATGCATACCCTGTAAACCCCAGTTTTACTATATAAAAGTGGGGTTTAAGGGGTCTAAATCATATAGGCGTGTTTTCGTAATGATTAACCATAACTAGGTTGATAACCACACCGCAGAACCCATCTTTTGGTAAAGAGTTAACTTCTTTTTAAAACCATTAAGAAATATTAGTATTACCGACAACCCTTCTGAATAAATGGGCTAAATTATTATAAAATATGAGTCCCGACAGACCTTCATGCAGAAGTGTTCTCTAGTAAATTTCAAATATGATAAAGTATTGAAAATGTTTTTCGCGGTTTGGGACATTGATATCCTTGTTTGAGAAGTTAGGAAATTAACGGTTTGTTTCCTGCAAAATTTATGATAAACGCGATGATTTTGATTTTGAGATTGTAAATTTTCCTTTCTTGGATGGTAATGTTCCTCGTGCGGCATCCTACGGTGTTTATATTTCACAATTAATTCGATTTGCCAGAGTGTCTAGTCATGTAAAGACTTCAACACTCGTAATAAATTGATAATTGCTAAACTTCTTAATCAGGGTTATCGGTATCATACACTACGTAAAGCCTTTTTAAGTTTTATAGACGTCACTCCGATTTAGTTTCTAAATTCAGTGTTGGACTCAAATCTCTTCTGCAACAAGGCGTATCGGAACCAGAATTTTATGGTGACTTAGTGCATAAATTCAGAAAAATATATGCTTGCAATGACTTCAGTACCCAATTTCGTACAATCATTCTTCGATATAAAAGATTAGGTACAACATATATGTTATACGACAGACTGCATGCATGGTTGTTAACCCAATCACGAATACTAACTTTGCTTCCAGCGTAAAGGCTTACTTGAAATTTAATTTTGGGTAATGTTGGTTGGTACTTGATGCTCTATCTTTGGTCGGGTCCACCGGAGTCTTACTGTTGGGTTTCTTTTGCTCTAGCATTTCAGTTGTTTCGTGTTGTCGAGTCCTCATCGTTGGTTCATCTCTGTAATTTGTTGATTTTTGTGTTCTCGGAGATGTACAACTGATGAGTTAAGAAGCCTTCATGCGGACTGAACAAATTATGTGTCCAAACCGCGGCAGAAGTAAGGGCGAGGATTGTGGCCACGTAAAATCGATTTAAGCCCCCCCCCCCCATCCCCCGCCCCCAATGAAATACTTTTCACTGACCGTTACCAAGGCGGTTCTTCTGTCATGGTTTATTTTTGTTATAGTTCGTCTTTGAATGTGTGCGTCGCTTACATTTTTTTGTTTTGGATAGCCATTTGGCCACTTTGTGGGAAAGTAACTGTCCGTTTGGCTTTCTGCTAGTGATATTTCCATTTGGGTCCAGTTATTTCGTGGTAGTGTTTCTTTCCCTTTGATGTCTCTGATGGGAGGTGTGCGATAATTGTATCGATTCCTGATCATTGCCTTTCTTTCTATTTTGTCCCGTAAAGTCACTGATTTGACACGTTGCTCCAGCAAAAATATATGAGTGAAGATACCAAGGAAATGCCACTATCAGGAATCACAGCCTTCCCTGGGCAGCAAACGAAGGAGAGAGAACGAACGCCAAAACAAACGCCACATATAAAACAGCCGACGCACAAACAACGAACAATTGCAACGGAGGAACCACCTTGGAACTGCAACAGAAGGAACCGCCTTTTTAAAACTAAAAAGCTGAAAATACATCAAGCTTACTAGAAAGTCGACACAGAAATACATTAATAGTACTGCATCAAAACCAAAGCCATCCCGTTTGAGATAAAATATAATGGAGATTGCATTGTTACATACTGATAAATTTAAATGCAGAAACATGGTAAACACTATCAGCATTTTAAAGACAAAAGATGAGCACGGAGACGCCCAAGGAAGGCAACTATCAAGAAATGCAGCCTCCCAAGGCACCGGATAATGGCCAACTTCCATGACATAACTACAAAACATTAACATAAGAATAACATAAAACAGCACGTCGTCGAACACACTGCAGAGGACTGAGCATACTTATGAATAGGAACTACAAAGAGCCTTTTCTTAGTTAGATTTTTTTTTTCGGAAAAAATGTTTACTTACTGTGTGTTCATATTAATCATCATCAATATGTACCATCTTAATATCGGCATGTGAAATGAATCCTCAATACAGTGAAGAATCACAGAGTAAAATAATGTGAAAAAGTCTATGAAATTAGTACTGAAAAACTAGTTTTGGTCAATAAAAATTCAGATGAGGTTCTCTGAACTTGTAATCTAAGAACTTTCGAGGTTCTAGTTTATCCACATTTTCCACGCTTTATACGAGGTACAATTATATTTGATAATCGGATTACAGATAAGCCAACTCACATACGGAAGAATATACTCTGGCTCGTAATGAGAAACAAACGTGTTTCATTTCCCCAATTATGGTCATGTCAGCCCTTTTTAGAGTCCACATTTATCTTTGCGATCAATATATGCATTAGATGTGGCTATGAGCATTTGTAGAAATATTATAAGTAATCCTATATGCGTTAAATTACAATCCCCGTGTTGTGGATTTTTTTTTTACTTTGATATGAGGAAGGCTTCATGTTGATTCCCCCGTCTCTCTCTCTCTCTCTCTCTCTCTCTGATAAAAGTCAAACTGATATTATTGAAGCTTACAATTCTACTTCTATACCTAGATAACTTGCTTAATATCGATACTGTATCTTGAACAAATGGTTGATCCGATCAGATCTATGTCAATCAAAGAAAGCTACTTTTTTCTGATACCGAAACACTTTTTTTGTATTTGAATTAATCGACATCAAATGTTGTAATTTCTTCAAATTTTTGATACAAATGTGATTATTCTGATTTTGACATTTATAATTTCCCTTTTCTAGATGGTGATATTCCTCCGTCTACTTCGTATGGAGTATACATATATCAAATTGATCGTGATGCAATTAAATCCAGAGGCTTTTCTTTTATCCATTTATGTGGCAAAGCTTAACAAGTGTAGAGGAATCAATGCACGCCGATCAGTACATAGAAGTCATATGAGCCGTCACGTCGGAAAACGTACAGTGAACCCTAGACTGGCTCCAGTCTCTGGTGACTAAATATTTTTTTCTTATTGACCTGTTTGGTACAACCACTTAAATAAAACCTATATAATATCAGGATAATAGAGGCTGTTAACTAGTGATCAGTCATGATACTACTTTGTTTTTATTTCAGAGGATTATCAAACAGGAATATAAGAATAAATATTTAGTCACTGGAGATTGGAGCCAGTCTAAGTGAACCCTCGTTCATGCGACAGCATTTGTCACCAAAGACGTTCAATTAAAATGAATTTGTTGTTGTAAAGTATACTTTATGAGCAAATTGATACGAAAGAAAAGTCTTGTTTTGTTCCTATTTCCTCAGAGAACACATGTTTTGGATATTTGTTAGAATCGCCTCACTGAGGCGATTCTAACAAATATCCAAAACATATGTTTCTTAAAAGTAATAAATACAATATTCTTGCCTATTTTGCAAATAATCGGTACCTTTCAAGCGAAGGTTTCATGCCAGTCAAATTTTCATTATAGCGAATTGTGTTGTTGTATCGAGTTTCGGTATAAAGAGGGTTGTCTGCATCTTGGGACAAGGAAACACAATGGAGATTCAGATTAGCCTGTGCATTTGCGCGGTCTGATCAGAATCTTCCCTCAGCGCGTTTAGGATAATCAAGAACACAAACTGTCTTCATGTGGACAACGAATGCTGTGACCAGACTGCGTTGATATGCAGAATGATTTGAGACTTCGTTGAGAATATGTGTTACAAGCAACGTTTTTGTTTTTGAGTCTTTTTTGGGTGCACATGTCAAAAGGTGCGTTGCGGCTCGTAAAATTGTCACTGTAACGCATGCAACTTTCCGTCATAATGATGACGTTTCTATTTTATTATTGTTGCAATTCAATTATTTCCTTTACAACTGGCATGTTTGTATTTGTCTGTGTTTCTGATGTTTCATATGTTTCCATGGGAGCATTCTGGCTACCTTCTTTAGCTCACTATTTGTTTTAAACTACAGTAAAACTTCAATGACTCGAACACTGATGGCTCAAACCCATGGCTGATTCGAACTCGTTTTTAAGTCACTAATACTCGCAGCGTGGGAGAGATACTAATGTCTAATGATAGCTCCAGATAACCAGATAAGGCTTTTTTTTTTTTTTTTTTTCCTACCAAAACTATTTTTCTATTATTTCTCCATAAAAACATAAAAAAAACCCCAAAAAAACCCAAAAACATGAATTGTGGGTACTCATTAGAAGCGACTCGGTAAGTCACTTTTAATTGAGTAAAGATATTACGGCCCAATCAACCAATTAGGGTAATGTCAAGCCGGTTAGTTTACCTAACCAGGCTCTTTCTGGGCAGACTTAGTCTTCTAAGTGGTTAACTTGTATTTTCTATCGCCGAAAACTGATAACTATTGTTTTTCAAAATGAATCAGCGGAAGGGAGAGAACGACCGTAGAAAATAATTCATGATCAATCTCCACGAAGGAATGTTGCCGGACCCGATGTGGATCGAATCTGCGACCTCCTGATTACCAGTCGGATGTCGGTGGGTCGCTTCTAATGAGTACCAACAATACGTGTTTTCGTGGAGAAATAAGGAAAATATTATGCGGATAACCTCTCTTACCGGTAGCAATGATAATAAGTCTGAATTGTTTAATCGGGAAACGTAAAAAATTACACAGTCAGGGATACATTTTACTCAATGCTGCGCAAAGCAACTTTTCAAGATTTTTTGGCCCTTGGCGTTAGGACATGCAGTCGATGGCGCAGTAAACTGTGTAATGCATTGTTTCCGTCTGAGCTGGAACATGGTGAAATGGTTCTTATGTCATTTGGGACAACTACTGCACAGTCTGATCAGGAACAAGGTGCCAATTGGAGCATATGTGGACAGTGATTACCAAAATTTTCCTGGACATCTGCACAGTCTGGTCAGGGCCGTCATTATTCGCTAACAGGGTCATTGACCATCGAAGAATAAACTAATGTTTACAAATAGTCCAGTTTCGCTGGCACACGTGGATATTTACATACCCCCCAAAAAAAACACGTTTTTCTCATAGCGCGGTTCATATCCAAGAGACTATCTTCATCTGACTACGCCCATGGTGCAGACTTATCTGGATCTTGTTTATCATATAGCATAATGACCATTTTCTCTTGTTGTGTTTATTTAATTTAACGCCTGTTTGCACCAACCGCCTCCTGGAATGTGCTCTCAAGTGCTCTTTTAACCCTTGTCCTGTTGAGTCCAGATAATACCCTGCCTTTGCAAACAGTGTAGAGCCAGATCAGTTGGCATATGAAAAAGCCAAATGATCTGTATCTGCTCTGTTTGCCATTACGTATAAGAATTTATATCAACAATCTCGGTCGAGCGATCTGATTGGTTGAAAATTAGAAATAGGCGTGGCATCTTAAAATATTCAGCATGACAAGGGTTAACGCTAAATATGCTGGGTAATACATTCACCAGGGCCCAGTTGTTGAAAGCGTCGTTAGCTTAACGAGCTCGCTAAGGGTCATTTCGTTAACTGTTTTAGCGGATTCAATACACAATATTCTGATATTTTTTTGCTGAAAAAATGTGAGTAGCTGTTGCATTGCAAAAACAACTCACATTTTTTCAGCAAAAAAAGTTCAACATATTTGCGTATCACTCGATGTAAATTTTAACGAATCGTTAACTAACGACGTCGTTAGCTTTGAACAATTAGGCCCAGCAATTAATTTAACCTTTTCACCCTGAGTTTATGAATTTGACTTTTCCATCACTGAAGTTGGACATGTCTACTATTGCAAATAGTGTTGTGACCATAAAAAAAAACAACAACAAAAAAAAAAAAAAAAAAAAACAGAATGGCAAATAGCGTGTATCCTTGTAATGAGCCGTCTCATTAGGATATACATTGTACACAAAGGTGCATGTATCTGGTTTGGTTTAGAAGGCTGCAAGGGTTGTATCATTTTCTTATTTTCCTTTTTTTTTTTTTTTTTTTTGCAAAAATTTAAAAAAAAAAAAAAAAAAAAAAAAAAAAAAAAATGTATTTTTTCCTTTTTTTTTTTTGCAAAAAAAAAAAAAAAAGAAAAAAAGAAAAAAAAATGTGTTTTTTTGTAAACCTCTATGTCCCCAAATATACACATGTCCGGCAGAAATTTGGATTGTTCAAACGTGATTCGGGTAATTTAACCATCATTTCCAATCAGTATACACAATTTCAGAGCTCTAGCTCATACATTTATTGAGGAATAGGGAGAACAGACAAATGGACGAACGACCCGAAAAACAAAATGACCTTCCAACATTTTCGAAGTCAGGAGAATCAATATCTCAAAATATCGTCAGTTGATTTTTTCCCAGCATGCTAAGCGTTAATCTAGCGTTCTTGGCTTCAAGTCCCTCAAGAAATGTGGTTCCAAGTGTTTTTTGTTATTAAAAATGTGAAAATAAAGACGAGATCCTAAATTATAACAGCACGTATTTTGGAAGAGATTTGGCGTGGGTGCACGTGTTTGTTTGTGTTGAGGTTTTACGGCCCAGTCAACCCAATGGGGTCATGTCGAGCGCGGTCAGTTTACCTAACCACACGTTTACCGGGCAGGCTTAGTCCTCTAAGCGGTTAACCAGTATTGTGCACATTCTTTCGCCAGAAACTGACAACTGCCCTTCTTGAATCAGCGAAAGGGAGAGAATGACCGTAGAAAATATGTCATGATCACTCTCCACGAACGAATTTTGCCGACCTCGGCGGGGGTTGAACCCGCGACCCCGCGACCCCGCGACCTCCTGGTCTCCAGTCGGACGGCGCATCCAACTGAGCCACCGAGACCGGCATAGGTGCACGTGTAAGTAACATTATGTATATATACATGTACTATTCTGCTCATCTGTATATAATGGACTTTCGCATAGATTCACGTATCATCATAGCTATCAAATTCTTCTTAATTAACACAGAGCCCTTTAAACATTTAATATAACTACCGAAGACGACACGTTTAAACTAATAATGGTAGAAAGGGCATATAGTGTTTCCCCTGTCTGTCCGTACGTCCGTCAGCGTCCGCATCCGACGTTAGCAATTTGCGTTTTCTATTTTTTTTTTCACAGAAGATAAGGCTTTACAGTTCCTTTGAATCATCTGCCTAGAACACGATTCACATGAAATGTCAAATTGTTGTCTTTTGCCTCTGAATCAAATTCAGAATGTCGTCTACTGCAAATTTGCTTAACGCTTGAATGGTTAATGTGTCATTCAAAATTGTAGCAGATGGCATTGTAAACCATTTTTCTGAGCCATTTCGTGTGAATTACTCGTATCTGTCCGGCGGAAGATTCCCTTATATTCTCAAGAAAAAAAAAAAAAAAAAAAAAAAAAAATCCGTCTACTGCTGTAAGAGTTAATAGAAGACCAACACAGATACCCAGAGGACACGTGAAGCTTACACAACCGTCGCTTCAACGTCCATTACGAAAACATGCCTATTCAAATATACTGAAAATTTCACCACCAAAAAAAAAAAATGAAAATTTTCAGATGAAAAATTCTGATATTTTTCTTATTTCTGCTCAAAACATAGATTATGGGTACTCGTTTGAACCGCCTCGGTGAGGCGGTTCTAACGGGTACCCACACTCTATGTTTTTGAGCAGAAATAAGAAAAATAATGTATACCCCTGTAAACCCCAGTTCTACTATATAAAAGTGGGGTTTAAGGGGGTCTAAAATTACATAGGCGTGTTTTCGTGATGACATCGCTTCAACGTCGATGCAATGACGTTGGATCGACGTTGATCCGACGTCGTATAAGCGCCATGTGCCCGCTGGCTATAGATACAGACACAAACAGTTAGCCGTTATAGCCACACAGAATTGTGCGCATTTGCCCAGCCTGGTTATAGTCTATGTTTTACTCTAATACAATGCTGGTCCTTGAAGTCTCATAGAGTTTCATTCTACTTGCCGGTTCATACGGCAATGCATACATTACAACTGACCCACAACCTGAGCTCTTGTAGCTTCGGAATTCAGGCCCAGCAAAGACAGATCAGCCGGAGTACCCGCTAAGTCAAATCAGAATCTTCGCAGTCCACCTGGAAACATCTTGGATCCTCATTACGAAAACACGCCTTTTCAAATAAACTGAGAATTTTACCACCAAAAAATGAAAATTTTCAGATAAAAAATTCTGATATTTTTCTTATATCTGCTCAAAACATGGATTGTGGGTACTCGTTAGAACCGCCTTGACGAGGCGGTTCTAACGAGTACCCACAATCTATGCTTTTGAGTAGAAATAAGAAAAATAATGTATACCCCTGTAAACCCCAGTTTTACTATATAAAAGTGGGGTTTAAGGGGTCGAAATTATACAGGTATGTTTTCGTGATGTTGACTATCGACAGCAAAGACTAAATATGTGCAGGATGACTTGTCTTTGCTGGGCGCACATGTTCAAAGGCAGTTTTGCTCAAGATCTGGTTCTTATAGGTGTAGGTAAATTGTATCCTACAACTCTGTATCGCAGATATACTACAAGGATGTTGGAAATAACAAACAAATAACCCCCACTTTATACCAAAACAAACAAAATAGATGTGCGCCCAGCGAAGGCTCAGATCAGACTGGGCATCCGCCTAGTCTGATCAGAGTCTTCGCTGTGCACTCCACTGGTAGCTAAATATCTAAGCTTTCTTCATGCGGACAGTGAAGACTGATCAGACTGGGCAGATGCCAGGCTGATCTGAGTCTTCACCGGGCGCACATGCCTATTTGTTGGTTTTGTCCTGATGTGGCTCAAATTCGCGTAAACATACACGTTTTTACTCCAGAAAAATTATGATGTCCAAAAGTACTAAAATATAGTGTTTTTTTTTTTAAACTAATGGGGTACAAAAATGTATGATATTACTTGCCATTTGGGAGACATGATTAAATATAAAATAACCCAAAGAATAAATAACTACAAACCTATATTAGAAGCAATTATAAATACTGCTTATATCCAATACCATAAGAATATAATTATAAAAACTATTTACAAAAAATCCTGAAACATGTCATTATTTCAGAGCGAGTGCTTAGTTGTAAATCGTAATAAACAACAGTACGACTGCAATTTTATAATAATAATAATAATAATACAAAAATAATAATAACAATAATAATAATAGTAATAATAATAATAATAATAATAATAATAAGAAGAAGAAGAAGAATTTAGACTTAATAATATCATTTAATGTTACTATTATTATTATTATCATTATTATTATTACCATTTTTATTATTGTGATAATTACTATTATTATCTTTACTATAATTTCTACTACTACTTCAACTACTACTACTTATAATAATAATGCTACTATTATATCATTGGTATCATAACTACTAGTAGCAGTAGTAGTAGCAGTAGTAACAATAGGCATGAAATGTTGATGGTAGCATAAACTATAAAATTACTTACTGTACTGTAAAATACTTACTGTGTATATTATTATATCACTATAAATATGAAACTGGGTTATCCGTATACATCATTATTATAATATATGCCAATCCGATTACAACAAAGTTCGCAAACTATTTCACAAAAGTACCTGTTAATGTATTAACCACCTGTAAGTTACCGTCTCCCTAGGTGAAAAGTAACTATGAAAATACCAGCTATTTTCGAACTGTATTATATCCTCATTTTTATCCCTATAGTAGAGAATATGATGCACTGTAAATAGTTTAAACTTCTCCTACTGAGGCTGACTGTTCGAAGTTAGCGTCTCCGCTAATCTATCGATGTTACAGCTCAGCATGTCGAATTTAAATAAAACGATACCCTGTTTGTCGTATAGTACAAGCCGGGGCATAGACTTTCCAACAAGAATTGTGTGTCCAGAGAGGATTCAGGTCAGCCTGCGCAGGCTGATCAGTCTTTGCTGTCCGTCTGATGATACTTTTCATTACGAAAACACGCCTATTCAAATATACTGAAAATTTTACCACCAAAAAAAAAATTGAAATTTTCAGATAAAAACAATCTGATATTTTTCATTTTTCTGCTAAAAACATAGATTGTGGGTACTCGTTAGAACCGCCTCGGCGAGGCGGTTCTAACGAGTACCCACAATCTATGTTTTTAAGAAGAAATGAGAAAAATAATGTATACCCCTGTAAACAAACCTCAGTTGTACTATATAAGATTGGGGTTTAAGGGGATCAAAATTATAAAGACATATTTTCGTGATGTGATCCTTGGCTATGCACAGAGGGATTGCGAATAGTGAAAAGACTGTGCGAATTCGCAGGCTGATCTGAGTCTTTGCTTGGCGCATATGCAACTTTATAGGAAATGTTGTGAGCCGGCCCATTTTTTTTTTTTTTTTTTTTTTTTTTTTTTATAATGTTTTGCAAGCATTGGACCAATAATATAACTGTATAAATCAGTGTTTGGGTAATTCACGCAGTGTATTTAGGACTTGAACCAATTTATGCTGTACTCGTGTGGACCCTTCTACCTCACATCCTAGACAGGTCTATTTCCTTTTTAAGGGGTGTATTCTTTTTATTTGTTTCTTTCTTTCTTTTTTTTTCCATTCTATTTTGTATTATTATTATTCATCACGAAAACATGCCTATATAATGTTGACCCCCTTAAACCCCACTTTTATATAGTAAAACTGGGGTTTACTGGGGTATACATTATTGTTCTTATTTCTGCTCAAAACATAGATTGTGAGTACTCATTAGAACCGCCTCGTCGAGGCGGTTCTAACGAGTACCCACAATCTATGTTTTAGGCAAAAAATATCAGATTTTTTTATCTGAAAATTTTCAGTTTTTGGAGGTGAAATTTTCTATATATATGTATAGGCGTGTTTTCGTAATGATCATTATTATTATTTTGTTTTTACAAAAGTTTCTGTATTAAATGAAAAGAATGTAGATACTGACCAGAAGCCGCACTCAGAGTCTGCGCTGTTTGTCATAGTCCCTTTTATTTGACACTAGTAGAGGTTTATAATTCTACAAACGGGGCTATGACCCTAAACACGACCTATAGGAGGAAAGTGCCATATCACTGGCTAGCTGGCTTCAGCAATGATTGGCATTAATGGGTTTGTAATGCCCTTGCTCCAAACTGATATCAGATTTAGAAATGGTTTAAAGTTTAACCTTTACCGCGCTCAGGGCAAATTCAGCAGACAACAATTTGATGATACTTTTTTTTCAGAAAACATGGTTTTGACATTTCATGCAGACTGTCTCCTATTATCAGTACCGGTTTCTCTAAGAGAATTAGATTGTATACCTGATAAACTCTCACATCACGTAAACATGCCTATATAATTTTGACCCCCTTAAACCACACTTTTATATAGTAAAACTGGAGTTTACAGAGGTATACATTATTTTTCTAATTTGTGCTCAAAAACATAGATTGTGGGTACGCGTTATAACCGCCTCGCCGAGGCGGTTCTAACGAGTACCCGCAATATATGTTTTGAGCAGAAATAAGAAGAATATCAGAAGTTTTTACCTGAAAATTTTCTGTTTTTTTTTTTTTTTTGTTTGTTTTTTTTTTTTGTTTTTTTTTGGTGGTAAAATTTTCTGTATATTTGAATAGGCATGTTTTCGTAATGGTCAGCAGCCAATTAGATGATAGGATCCCGCACACTACATGTTGCACACCTATATTGGGGAGCTGATAGCCCCGTTAGTAGAATTATAAGCCTCTGGCACTAGACATTTATGGGTTAACTTTTGTCATCTTAAATTGCCTAAACTAAACTATACGTACCCAAAACCTTGAATAAAAGGCGCGGTTGAGCATTTTTAATGGGCTTCGTTGTTTACATATCTATAAACGCAACGCACTCTAGGTAAATTTAAGCAGACGGCATTTTCTATTAATATTCTTATTTTTCACTAAAACACGACTATATAGTTTTGACCCCCTTAAACCCCGCTTTTATTCAGTAAAACTTGGGTTTAAATGGGTATACATTAATTTTCTTATTTCTGCTCAAAACATAGATTGTTGGTACTCGTTAGAACCGCCTCGCCGAGACAGTTCTAACAAGTACCTTCAATCTATGTTTTGAGCAGAGATTTGAAAACTACCAGAATGCATCGTCTGAAAGTTTTCATTATTCAGTGGTAAAATGCTCAATATATTTGAATAGGTGTGTTTTCGTGAGGCGGCAAGTGTGTGTGTTTTATTTTATGATCTGCGTCGTAAATACTAATATTAGTTCTCGGCTAAGAGCTTACTTCCTCACAGATATTACACCAAGGCTGGTCGAAAGGTGATAAGAGCATCTATTTTATTTTAATGCATTCTATGTCTAATATCCTGAAATTAGTTTCTAATACCTAATCTATTTTCGTTGTAGAAATGCACGGAAAGCTCAAATAAATTGTGTATTCGCGCACTCTGATCATGGTATATACAAATCGCTAGATGTATAACAGTAGTTGCGCATTATGCAAAATTATTTCTTGTACACCAGATCAGGAATTCCTGGATTTAACCCTGGGACAGAAATTCTTTTCTTGCATACCGGATTAGGATTCAGCAAATTACACCGGTGCTAGCAAATCTTATCTCACACACCCTTATTCGTCCCGTGGGAAAGATAAACATCGAGAATCTTCACGTGTTCGATATACACTGGTTGTATAGGACACGTCACGGTACGCCAAGGTTTACGTCATTGAATGTAATGACGTCGCTAAACGTCACGGTATTGTCATCACAATATGACGGACGTCTGCAATCCAAGTGACTGCATTATTACAATCCACGTTCAGAAATGAAAGGTATGCAAGAAAAAGAATCAACCAAGGGGTAGATAGAAGAGCCCGTCCCTTGGGATCACAGTCTGGCATCAGTGATCCTCTGGACGAAATTTTTCTACATGTATCTATCCCTCACACCCATGATGGATTCTTTTAATCTTACCCAGGTTATCCTACCCAGGGTAAGACAAAAATCGAGAATTCTCACGTGTTTGATATGCACTGTTTGTAATGAATGTTTGTACGCCATCGTTAAGGTTAACGTCACTGAACATAATGACGTCATTAAACGCCACACTAATGTTATCACAATATTGCGGATATCAGCAACCGAAGTGACCGCATTATCACAAAATATACGACCAGAAATGAAAGGTATACGAGAAAAAAAATATTTCATTGGTGTGAGAGGTAGACATAAAAATCCGTCCCTCGCGATCACAGTCTGGCATCAAAAGCCTCGTGATGCCAGACAGTGATCCTCAGGACGGATTTTCCTATCTAGGCCCTACCCCTCACACCCATGATAGGTCCTTATATTTTTGGAGGCATAAGCAGACCGGGACAGCCCACATCAATCAGGCATCAACGAAGTCTGATCAGGGCATTCCCTGCTTATAAAATTAGTGTTGCTACAGAATACAATTATTTTAAAAGCTAA
Source organism: Anodontia alba (assembly GCA_964016985.1). Lineage (NCBI taxonomy): Eukaryota > Metazoa > Mollusca > Bivalvia > Lucinida > Lucinidae > Anodontia > Anodontia alba. Next base: position 25,174,137 of record OZ024836.1, on the reverse strand, counting down.
ACCACTCTCTGGGCGTTTTCAGCAGACTAAATTGATGGCATGTTTTTTTTTTTTGTTTGTTTTTTTTTTGTTTCTTTTTCCTCTCTCTCTCTCTCTCCTTTTTTCCCAGAAAACAAGATTTGACATTTCATGCAAATTGTCTCCATCGGTGTCAAATCCTTGTTTTCTGGGGAAAGCATTAACGGTTTGGAAGTGAACCTATTTACGAGATGATCTGAATGCGACCACATCGGAAACTGGTTAAAAATCTTGAAATCTTGGTTTCGACCTTTTTTCACTTGATATCCCCACCCTCATAACGTTCCAGAGAGATTCATGGGAATAACAGAGAGTACCTTAACTCTTTCGGTGCCAAATTTCAGACGACATTTGTCGTCTGCTTTGTTTTTCTAACAAACTAACAGCTAAAAAAAAGTTTATATGTAAAGTTGCAAGACTGAATGTCAAACAGCGAAGATCCTGATGAGACGGCTCATGATGAGCCGTCTCATCTGGATCTACGCTGTTTGCAAAAGCTTATTATCATCGCCTATGGCAGTGAAAGAGTTATAGGTATTATATGGATACCCTTTCAGTGGAAATATCCCTTCAGAAAAGTGCTCTTCTCTAACAGGAAAAAATGCTCCCCGTGGAAACAAATTATTTCTTTTTCTTTTTAAGTATACCTCTTTTCAGAAGGCGCTTGGAGTTCCGGAAAGTCACAAAAGTCGTCATCCTTTTAAGCAAATGATGGGAGCAAAAATGGCGGTCAATCGACCAAGCGTTCCATGTTCCCTTAGATATTAAACTATTGTGTGAATTGAGAATGCTAGTCCCCATAATATTATCATTAGTTTTAAAATTTTGCATCGTAGTTTGAAATGATATCCTATTGTAACGTAATTCAGAAGGTCATGTTTCTTCGCTGTTTGTCAAACATGTACCACATGATATGATTTTATGGTCAATAAACGTAATGCTTTTGTACACCGGATGATACTATCGGGTATTTGCGTCACAAGGTGTAAAAGTACTCCTAGTTAATTGCTAGCTCTCCTCATAGATACCTCAGCTCGTTGCATGCTGGGTAAAAATTCAGTTCAACATACGTTGGTTTCATTATTTTCTGTTGTATTTTTTTTATAGTGAACAGGTTCTGCTATCACATACAGATAATGTTTTCCTTTGAAGATATTTACAGGAAATCCTGATTTCTGAGAGAGCGAGAGAGAGAGAGAGAGAGAGAGAGAGAGAAAGAGACGATGTGAACTTGTTTTATCCAGAGATCTCTCACGTGCCAAATAATAATCATGCGTTTGCACTTTTACTTAACAATACTGCTGATTGGAAATATATTTGAAAAAAAAAAAAAAAAAAAAAAAAAAAAAAATATATATATATATATATATATATATATATATATATATATATATATATATATATATATATATATATATATATAGCCCTCGTTACATGGACAACAACAGCTTTTGTTCCCAAAGACATTGCCATTAAAATGAATTTGCTGTTGTACAGAATACTTAATGAGCAGATAGATATGTAATAACCCAGTCAGCATTCTACGTAAATCTATATCGGGCCGTCATCGGCCCGTCAGGGTAGCTGACGGGCCGTTGACGGCCCGATGTAGATTTACGTAGAATGCTAGCTGGGAAAGGTATTCTTTAGTTCTTATTTCCTCATAGAACAAATGTTTTGGATATTTGTTGGAGTCCCTCACGTAAATTTCTTTAAAGTATTTAAATAAAATCTAACATCTTACATAATTTGTGACTAATTGTCTCCTCTTAAGCGAAGGTTTCGCGTCAAATTGTCATTAATTGTCATTATAAAGAGTTTTGTCTTTGTATCAAGCGTCGGTATTAAGAGGGTTGTCTGTAGTTTTTTTTTTTTGTGTTTTTTTTTTTTTTTTTTTTTCTTCCGATCGTTATACGTGGTTCTCTTCTTGCAGTTATCCTTTGCTAGTGCGTCGGTGTTTTCATATTTTCTGTTGCTTGTTCAGTCATCGGTTCTTATCTCCCCTTTATTTGAATGCCTCGGGAAATTTGTGCTTCGTGATTATGTCGTTTCCAGATTATTTTTACTGATTTGTTTCTCTCTCTCTCTCTCTCTCTGAATCGTTGCATCACGAAAACATGCTTATATAATGTTAACCCTTAAAACTCCACTTTTATATAGTAAAACTGGAGTTTGCAGGGGTAAACATTATTTTTCGTATTTCAGCTCAAAAAACATAGATTGTGGTACCCTTTTGAACCGCCTCGCCTCGCTATATTTTTGAGCAGAAATATGAAAAATATCAGAATTTTTATCTGGAAATTTTCATTTTTTGTTGGTAAAGTTCTCAGTATATTTGAATTGGCGTGTTTTCGTAATGTTGCGATAGCACGTGATGGTGTCATAAAGAAAGGTCAATTCTCTGAAGTACTCTGAGCGTTGGTATACATGTAGCAAAGCAGAAGTTCCTTGGGTTTGAGTACCTGAGTACCGGTGGGTTACTTATTACAGAAATAACTATAAAACTATAAAGCTTTATAGTGTTATGTTTTTCCCCATTCGACGTTTGGCATTTTGTTAAACAGTTTCAGATAGCATTATGGAATGCTTTTCTGATTTTTCAGAAGATGGGCTTTGAAATTCCATGCGAATTGTCTCCTGAGGAATATTTGTCTTATTTGTTTTTTACTGAAAATGGGATTTGAAATTTCAATTTGCATATGATATCAAAGCCCATTTTCTGGGAATAATAATGTGAAAAACAATATTATCGATTGTTCGTCTATTGATTTTGCCCATTGAGCGTTAACGGTTAAGGTATACAGACGATAGCGTACATTGTATCCACACACAGGCCCACTGCTGATATGGACGTGGCAGATGTATATGAGAAGCTGATGACCTGAACAAGCTGATACGCTTCTCTGATTACACCATCAATGGGACAAGAATTACGAAAACATGCCTATTCAAAAATACTGAAAATTTTACCATCAAAAAATGAAAATTTTCAGATAAAAAATTCTGATATTTTTCATATTTCTGCTCAAAACATAGATTGTAGGTACTCGTTCGAACCGCCTCGACGAGGCGGTTCGAACGGGTTCCCATAATCTATGTTTTTGGGCAGAAATATGGAAACTAATGTATGCCGCTGTAAACCCCAGTTTTACTATATAAAAGTGAGGTTTAAGTGGGTCAAAATTATAAAGGCATGTTTTCGTGATGACGAATGTAGGCGGCGACACTGTAAAAGAAACAGTACAGCTTTTTTTTTTTTTTTTTTTTTTTTTTTTTCAATCTCGATTTACTGAAATCAAGAGCGGAAAATAACCGGTAAAAGATCCTGTTAGCATGACACAGAATTACTGTCAACCTTCTCGCTGATTTTCGTATTTAGGAAATATCTCCCAGCTGGTTTTAACGACATAATGTTACATGAGGCGAAACTTCAGATAATCATCGAAGCGGAAAATCATACGTGTCTTGGCGAACAACAGAGATATTATAGGATACAAGATAAAAACAACTGTCCAAGCCAGTCTGGCAATCATCCCAGCTTGATCAGACACCAGCTGTCCACATCAAAATAAAAAATACTTTAGACTGTATTTCGATACTGCGAATATAGGTGTTTTTTTAATATGCCTCTTGTTCGGAATCGTCATTGTGTTCAAATGCTTGAAATAATACTTTCTTTCTGCATGGATTCAATACATTATACAATAATTTAATATAATGGCTTGTTTTCTTCCATTTTCGAAACGATACAATTGAGCCGCAATGTCAGAAAACGTTCCTGAGGATATGTGCGCCAAGCGATGATTCAGATCAGCCTGTGCATTCGCACAATCTGATCAGGTTCTTCACTGGGCGTATTTTGGATAGGCAAGGGTAAAAAAGATTGTTTCTGTTGACAGAGATTATTCTTATCAGACTGTGAGGACGCGCAGGCTGATTTGAATCTTCGTGGGCGCACACATCCGAAGGTACGTTTTCTGTCGTTTCGGTTTAATTGACATTGAATGTGACTCATATCATACAGCTGATGTGGACACCATAAAGGACTCGAATCTCATACTGAGCCAGCATGTCCATACAGCAAACCGGGCAGTGAAAGCCTAAATCAGCATGCATTGTGTAAGTCAGCTCGGAAGGCCTATTCGGTCTGTCATTCTCAGACCGAATAGGCCTTCCGAGCTAACTTAAACAAATGACGGATGCTGTAAGACTATAAATCGACGAAACAAGAGAGGCCGTATTCAGTCCTCGTGTTAGTGCAGGCAGATCAGGCCCTTCTACTAAATGATGGAATGGCATTATTCATGTTGAGATTCCATTAAATTGACAACATAGCAAGAAACATGGATATAACTTCAAGAGATATAAAGCCGACGGGTTCTATTTGATCTATGTCCATGTTTTATTGTTTCAGTACATATTGAATGTATGTAAGGAAATGGACTCTATACGCTTTACAGCTTTTATCCAGATCCTCTTTCTAGAACCAGTTATTGCTACTGAATGTATGTTTGTAGTTACATAACAAAGAAGAAATAAATATTATCTAAACCAAATCTGACATGGAAATATGTGCATATTGTTTCCTTTCTGATTTGGTGGAAGGGTCTGCTTTTAAAGAATTTCGTTGGCTATCTTTGGGATCAGATAATTTTCTTTAAATGTATTCCATGTTTCCTAATAGATTATAATTCCAGAGAGACAGATCGTTGGAAGGGGCGACATCCCAATTAAGAATCCATGCCGGGCTTATTAAGCTTTATTGAACCAAGGAGTAGGATAGCAGCTGACATCATGTAGGAAATGTTCACTATACGTAGCACCCGCTGTTGTATGAGAAAGAAACAAAACTATATCCAATAAATAAAGCAAAGGCTTAGAAAAGTCATAATGGAAATAGCGTAAGGTTTGTTCAATATTAATACCGCAATACTTTGCCAAAACAACATCGCCAACACGAAAGTGCTAAGTATTAACCCTTTCAGCCATACAGACAGATACTTTTGCAGACAGTATAGATCCATAACGAGCCATCTCATCTGGACCTACTTTGATAGCTGTTCGCTCATGGATTTGTTGAACTTTTAGCCCTTTTCGCAATAATGGATGTGTCTAAATTAAAAAATGGAAGAGTCCACTTCAGAAACTCATTGGTGAAAGGTTTTAGGTAAATTTTAAACATTCGGCAAAAACATCAGCAGCATCGACCCATTTATAGCAAATATAGCGATGAAAAACAATGCTGTACCACAATTTGTTTGCTGGGCGTGCGCACTAACTACGAGGGTCGTTTGAAAAGTTTTGCAAACGCACTGTATGTTCGTCAATCACGGAATGAACCTATACAAAACCAATACAACGGATGAATGGTCATTACTGTACATTGTGTAAAAATATACTTGAAATCCACTGACCGGTTCTTTTGCAATTTCGATTGCTTTCAGGTGTATTCATAGACACTTCGTTAAATATGGTTAGAAAACAAAAAGAAAATGTTGCTGAAATAAGGGGTTATATAAAAGCTCGCTGCAAGTTGGAATTGAGTGTCAAAAGCTTACAAGATGAGATATGTGTTGTTTATGGGGATCAACAAATGCCATTTTAAACTGTTTATACGTTGTTCACGAAATTCAGTTCCATTAAGGGAACTGTCAAAGATGTCCCTTATTCAGGAGGACCAAGGTCTGTAGTTACCAAATCTACCATCGATAAGATGAATTCCATTATTGACAAAGATACGCGTTTCACTGTCAGACAGCTGTCACAAATGACATACTTGGGTTTAACACCTATCCACTTCATTCTGAAAAAAATTCTTAAGGTTACGAAGATAAGTTCTCCCTGGATCCCACATTTGCTCATCGATGAGTAGAAAAGTACGAGGGTGCAAATGGCAATGCAGCTGCTGAAGAAGTACACAAATTATCAGAAAAAAATGTGTTTGATAGTCTCACAACATGGGTCCATTTTTATGAGCCCACGCGGAAAGCTGATAACAGGATATGTGCTCTGAAACATGCCAAAAGGCCAAGTATTGCTAAACAAACACTGACAGCAAAGATGGTGTTATAAGCAATTTTCTTCAGAAATTCTGGGCCACTCATGCAAATTGCTGTTACAAAAGGTGGAGGTGTGTCTGGTAGTTTCTATAAGAATGTGATTCTGAAAACATTGCGAACAAAAATTATAAAATTACGTCCAAAAAACCGGTCTCTAGCATGTCCATTTATTACAAGACAATTTAAAAAGTGAATGCATTGTCCAGCCCAGACCTGGCCCCGTGCGAGCTCTTTCTCTTTCCGACATTGAAACATAAATCACCTATCTGGTAGGAGACACGGGTCAAGAAGTGCATTCTGATCTGCAGTTCACCAGTTTCTTACTAGTGTACCCAAAACTGAGTATGAAAGTTGTTTCAAAATGTTGACTGGAAGATTGAAATGATGTGTTCAGGCTAAAGGGGGATATTTCGAAGGTTACTAGACAAGAAACAATACAAACTTTTAATTAATATTTCGGAGAAAATGTGTCATTTGCAAAAGGTTTCGAACACCCATTGTAGGACACTAGCAAATGATCTATTAATGCCATTATACTCGTATCATGTTAAATAGTTAAAAATGTGCCGTGTTGAGAACAGAATTTTATTCATGACGTGTCATTGTCAGTTTGTAGCTCATATAAATTACTGATCGACTTAGACTTTTTTCAACTGACTAGCAAATGATCTGTTAATGCCATTATACCGTATGAAATAGTTTAAAATGTGCCGTGTTGGGAACATGATTTTTATCATGACGTTTCATTGTCAGTTTGTAGTTTATATAAATTACTGATCGGATAAGAAACTTTTCAACTGACCGTTTAGGCTTTACCTAGAGTTTAGTCTGTTGCAACTGGAGGTTGAGTTCCGTAACTGTTTTTATAGTGTGTGTGTGTGGCGGGGGGGGGGGGGGAGGGGGGGGGGGGAGGGAAGCTTATTTCATATGGGCTTTGCCACGAGCCACGCAAAAAGTATGGGCATATGCGGACAGCGAAGGCTTAGATCAGCCTGCGCATCCACGCAGTCTGATCAAGGCCTTCTTTGCTCTCTAACAGTCATTGGATACTACAAAATGTGTAAATGGAAAGCATAGGTCCTGATGATATTTTGCTCATGAACAGGATGATCTGAATTCGCACATTTGCGCAAGTTTCACTTGATACGGCCTCTATTATCATGTCTATTCCTGATCAACTTATGAATTGGAGAACGAGAATTTACACAGTGTTGAAAATTATATGTAGAGTGAACTACATCATGAGCTAGTAAATGTTGAAGACACTTAAAACATGGCTTAATGGCCTTGCCTCCAAACTACGCTTGCTGTTCAATGTCTGTTGCGATCCTCTTTGTCCGTTCGTCCTTTTTCTGATGAATTGCCAATACATGCCCTACAACTCTTACCCGATGCCTTTGGTAAGCTGTGTTAGATTAATCATATTTAGATCAAGAAACCATGCCTGTATAATATTGATCCCCTTAAACCCACTTTTATATAGCAAAACTGGGGTTTACAGGGGTATATATTATTTTTCTTATTTTTACTCAAAGCATAGGTAGTGGGTACTCCTTAGAACCTTAGAAATATGAAATATATCAGAGTTTTTATCCGAAAACTTTCAGTTTTTAGAGGTGAAATTTTCTACATATTTGACTATGCGTGTTTTCGTAATGACCTGTATATTTCTATTTCTTGATATTAACTGGGCAAATATGTGTCTTTGCCATGACATCATTTAGATTGCCTTTGTCTTCACAGGTCAGTTTTCGCAGGGCATTGCCTTTTCGATAATTGGTTTGCGTGGTCTTAGAAATTACCAGATTCTTCCGTGGTCTAGATTAAAAAGAGGGTAAGAGAAAAGTCTAGGGAGTGATCACGAAACGCATCCCTTCTCAGACACCAAAAGGAAGAGGAAACAGACAAAACCAAACAAGCGCAAATCAAACAAACGTACGAAAAGCACTAAGATTAGCTCAATCTTTCCCAATCGAGGTAATCGGAATGCTAAAAGGACTGAAACGCACAAGAATAAAAATAATACAAGGTAAGACATACACCAAATAGCCTCGTAGAATAAACCACAAAGCAACAACGAGTAAGACTAACACTAGGACCACCGCCTTAGAACGGTCAGTAGAATAAACCACCGGGGTGGGTGGGGGTGTGGGGGAGTAGGTTAAAGCACTTTTACAGTTAGCCAACTTCACTCTGGGTCCCGATGCTACTCTTTATACAGAAATACATAAACACTCGGTTCGCATAAGGGCTCCCAACTCAGTCAATACATCAAAGCGAAAACATAAAAATCCAATTAATCACAATGATAAACAAAGACGAGTACTCACGACTAATTCTACTGTATGCCAGAGTACATGAATACCAATAGTTGAACCACGGCGGGCCAAGCCAAAGACATATCGTCAAGCCCCAACCCACCGGCCAAAGTTTTACGAAGAGGCCGTCATTGAGCCTGATGCCCGAACCGCATAGCCATCAACAACAATGATTTGGTTCACAATTAGGCATGCAGTCTGCCGCATAATATCCAGGCTATAGCCAATTCTTTTATAAGGGTTGATTATTTTTCTGAATTGCTCCGAAAAGAGATTTTCCCACAATTTTACTAAATCTGTACACTAAGTCATCGTAAAATTCTGGTTCCGCTATACCTTGTTGCAGAAGTGTTTTCAGACTGACGCTATAACTTTCTACCAAGGCACTGTGTCTGCGATAAAATTTCAAAAACGCCTTAGCCTTAGTCCTGCCTGAAAAGTTTGGCAGTAAGGGCTTTATTATGGCAGTTAAAGTCACTCAGATTCGAAGGAGCTCTGGCGAATCTAGTAAGTTGAGATATGCATACCCCATATGAGGTACGCCGGGGGACGTCGCCATCCAGAAAAGGGAAATTGACTATATCAAAATCAAAATCGTCCCGTTCATCATAAATTTTGGTGGAAACTGTACCATTAGATATAAATAGATTCAAATCAATCCAAAGGTGCCTCGGTATCGTTCCATTTGCGCAGTATTCAATTTACCGAGCAATCATTCTCCAGTATCAATTTAAGTCAACAGATTGACTGAGCTTGAATTTAATTGCTGATTGTTGATAATATATTCTGTAAGGAGACATGATAGGCATTAGTTAGAATATAACGGTAAACATTTCTCAACAAACCCTCATAGCTTTAAATGGTATCATCGCTAGACATCAACAACTGACCTAAATACCGGTGTGCATTTAAAAGCATTTTAATTTTATACTGTTTAACGAAACGAAAAAAAAAAAGGAATATAGCAATAAAGAAGAGATAGATAAAATCTATAAAATAGCCCTTAACATTAAATGTTTATTATTGCATTTGACGTAAATAAGTAATCTTTTTATTTATTTATTTTTATAATGTTTATTATTGCATTTAACATAATTAAGTGATCGCCTTTAATTGTTCATAACATGGTCGCAGTGGACAACTGCGTCATTTTCTCTTCATTTTGGGCTCAACATCATGCAGCACACTCCTATTCTGATATAATGAGGATTTTTACCAACAAAAACTGAAAACTTTTAAATGAAAATTTCTGGTAGTTTTCATATTACCGCTCAAAACATAGTGTTTACCCCTGTAAACTTCAGTTGTATTATATAAAAGATAGGTCTAAGGGGGTCAACATTATATAGGCATGTTTTCGTGATGCATTTGTCTAGTAATCTGCGTTTAGTTTCGGATATTGTATAACAGAGACTAGCCAACCTCTCTACAGTATATCTATGCAAATTATTTAGGCAATCACTTTGAGGAAATCGCTTCCGAAGCCATAAACAAATAAATATAAAAAAATACCATGGAACGATCACAGTCACAGAAAACTGCCTTCCCTGATCCGATAAGGGTTTTGCCCTTTTAACCATAAAGACCAATAAGATACCTTTCCAAACAGTGCAGAATTAGATGACGAGCCGTGTCATCAGGATCTGCGCTGGTGTTCATTATGTTTTTGATTTTATGCTGAAACCCCTATTTGCGTCAGTGGCCATGTCCTGATTCAAGACGGAAAAGTCCACATAGAAACTCAGGAATGAAAGAGTTAATGTGCATGAAAAACAACATAAAACAGTACTTGTCGCAACCAGAACAGACAAACGAGGAGCCATCTAGCAAACGGAGACAAACTGCAACGGATTATGCATAAAGTACGCGTTAGGACGTTGAACCAACACTTTCATCATTCATCGATGGTGATAGCCAATAATTGGATTCTCATTATAATTATACCATAGGCTGCGCGGGCAAAGCGTTTGTTATATAGTGGTTAGCCAGTAGCAAAGTAAGATGAATTCGGTTATTAGATAATAACACTCTATTCTAGACGTCACGTATGTATCGCGATAGTTAAGCTGTTTTAAATATTAGATGTACTAAAAATTCGGGCACTTTTACTACTCGACATACTCGTTCTAAGCCTTTAACAAGGCGTGTCTGAAATATATTGATGTGGCACGTACGTAGGCCCTGGTCAGATACCGCATTCTTCCAGGTCCGTCATACAGCAATCTCGAGCACCAAAAGCAGACGAAAAACGGTCATTATCGCTCTATGAGCCAGTGCACGAAAAACGTTCGTTGATCACATGTGCCTTTTACAGCCTCCCGCTATCCAAAGAGGAATAAAAAAAGAACCATTGCCACACTGGGTGGATGTACAGGATGGTCTTTGCTGATTGTATGTCTTATTGTAGGTTCTGTCGTTCACTGGCTCAATTATATACTAATATTACACACTTCATGCACCACAAGACAACAGAAAGGCATCTACGTATTACTACTACGCAGACGAACCGCATTTGGAATGGTCAGAAGAAGCTCTCAGAAACCCAGAAACCAAACCAAACCAAAGTTGCACAATAGGTAGATTAATCTTTAGACCTAACCTGGGTCACGAATTGTGAGACACTATCTTTGAAAGCATAACAAGGGACATTCTTGCCGTTTGAAGTGCATTTTTATGTAACCATTGCTAATAAGAAGCTAGCTTTGTAGATATCTGTTCTAACAAATTGGCTGAATTAATCCGATCAGATGTATCACAGCTGGCGATATCATAGGGAGAACTTGCGTAAACATAACAATATGTTTTCAAAAAGAAAAAAAAAATGATTTTTTTTTTATTTTTCTATCTGATACAGTATTACTGTCGAGAAGCTCTGCTTCGAGATTATAATGACAGTGAGGTTACTTAAAAAATGAAGGTATTCTTAACGTTCGTTGAAGTATGTTCATGTAAACTTTGCCTGCGGCCAAACGAACGTTGAATAAATTACCCTTATTTATTACATTATATTATTTTTCATCCATTATTTGACGAACAAAATCTGGTTCGAGGGATAAAATGGAAGCTATAAAACAATTGCACGCAATTGTCCTGTTAACAGCGGAACAGTGTCGTTGACGTCATAACGCCTCCATTGTCCAGTCGTATTGGAGAGAGAATTAGTGTTTATATTGACGCCATTTAATGATCATGTGACGTCACATGAGTGAATGTATTTATTGAAGTATGAAGAACATTACATCCCAATAGTTAACTACGTTTTTGTTTTTATGCAAATGCACTGGGAATCTAAATGTACAATACTTTCAAACAAGTAACTAATGAAGCATTTTTAAATACTAAACACTTTTACCCCCAGAGTTTCTGACATGGACTATTCTGCTTTTGGATTTTGACAAGTCCATTACTGTAAATAGAGTTGTGTGTTAAAAATCATAAACAAAATAGCAAACGGTGAAGATCCTGATGAGATGGCTCATTACATCTGGATCTACACTATTTGCAAAGGTCTTTGGTTTGATTTACAGGGCTGCAAGGGTTAATTGCCAATAATAAAAATGTAAAATCCTTAAGTACATATCAGAATATATATATTATTTCCGCTCGGAAATACACGTGGGCGATGCGGTTCCGTGCGGCTCCGGTCTTTATTCCTACCCCAAACAATGCTCTCTCTCTATTTTAACCCTTTCAGCTATCGCTTCTAAATCAACCATGCCACTTTTTTGCATTAAATGAAATTGAAACACTTTCAACTCCTTCAAAGTTTAGTTTGCTCGCTTCTGGAAAGTGGTCAACTTTACATGGTAGGAAGTTACATCCCATGGAAGCGAATTATTTCCTTTTAGAGTAGACTCCTTTTCATAGTGGGTTTGATGACAAGGAAGGTCAACCGGGAGTCATTGTGATTGCCTCCCGTGCAAACATGGCAAGGAATCTACCAAGTGAATCAATCCCCTTAAATATCAACCTTCCTCTAAATGTGCATAACCAAGGACATTTACCTTAGAATTAATTTCATGACATTTCAAACAGATGTATTTTTACAATATTTCAGACATGCTACAGAAACAATGATTTATGGTGTAATCGATGTATTGTATGATACAAGGTAATAAAAAATACTTATATCTATCATTACATCTACAAAAAAGGAAACTATACAAGGTTTGTCGTTTCAGACTGTGCAAAACCACATCATTCTTATCAATTACTTTTAAACCATTGTCGGAGGTAAAACAGTCTTCCGGTAGCTGACTTTAGTTTGAGCAGATATCAGTCAATTGCAGTTAACAGGGATCCCTTGTTACAACGACAGCATTTACTTACTCCTAAAGATATTGCCATTAAAATGTTTTTGTTGCTGTAAAGAATCCAAAATAGCAGAATGAAAGAATTTTTTTTTATTATTCTTATTTCTTCATACTTTGGATACTTTGTAGAATCGATTCTAACAAATATCCAGAATATATGTTTATTGAAATACAATGTTCCTGCGCAATTTCTTATCTGCTGTCACCGCTTGAGCGAATATTTCACGACAGTCAAATTGCATTTATACCTAATTGTGTCGTGGTATCGAGTGTCGGTATAAGGAAGATGAATCTGCAATATCTAATGCAGGTACCGTTCACGTATGGCACGATTCTTATAGAGGATCCTTAACCAGTCAGTGGATCAAATCAGGTAACAATATAAATTAACGTTTTCAGCACTATAAGAACCGCAAAGTGCAAAAACGTACCTGTTGACATGTGCGCCCGGCGAAGAATGATATTAACCTACGCATGCGCGCAGTCTGCTCTGAGTCTTTGTAATCCGTACGAAGGAACTTTACAACCTTTGCTATCCAACATGCGACCAGTGAAATTTCTGATCAGTAAGTGCAAATGCGCAGGCTTATTTGAATCTTGACTGTCAGTACATGTTGGAAGATACGTTTTCTCACGTTGCGGCTCACAAGGAAATAAAGATGAGGGCTCGACTACAGACTGAAGAACCACGATGATCACGGTTAAGGAGAATAGATACATATTAAGGGGATGCAACTCTGTGATTTTCCCCCTTCCGAAGAGGGGTTTGCTCTAAAAGGAAATAACTTACCCAACCCCCAGTAGGAGCTAATTATTTCCTTTTAGAGTATACCTCTTTCTAGAAGGGAGCTCGATGCGCAGGAAAGCAAACCCGAAGTCAAGTCATGCCTCTCTTGTGAAAAAATGCGGAAAATCTGCGGAATATATTTGATCACTTAAGTAAGTTTACAAGCCACCTAGCACATTTTTAAAAAGAAGTTTGTGCACATCTCAAAATAGATACTCCATGCCATGCGGGTTTATTAAAACAAACAAGATTTCCATTAATAGTTCCGGAAGTCAGATAAAGAAACTATATATCTTATGTATCAATTTTACCATAAGTAGAAAGGCATTTCAAAGCAAGTATGTGTGATGATACATTGTGATGAATGTCGTCAACTTTTTCAGACAATAATTTTGAATTCTGATAACCCAAATCACTTTGATCTAGATAAGACTGGCTTATTGTAGATTGTCCTTTCTGTCCATAAAAAGTGCGCAGGAGTCTATTCAGTTTACAATGGGTTAGCATTGTTTGTACAAGCATCTGTATTTAAACATTTTGGATAAATATGATATATGTATATCAATGCAATATGTCTACATCAAGAAAACACGCCTATATAATGTTTACCCACTTAAACACCACTTTTATGTAGTAAAACTGGGGTTTACAGGGGTATACATTATTTTTCTTATTTCTGCTCAAAACATAGATTGTGGTACTCGTTAGAACCGCCTCGGCGAGGCGGTTCTAACGAGTACCCAGAATCTACGTTTTGAGCAGAAATATGAAAAATATCCGAGTTTTTTTTATCCGAAAAATTTTCATTTTTTTGGTGGTAAAATGTTCAGTATATTTGAATAGGCTTGTTTTCGTAATAAATGAGGCCAGAAAAGTAGAGAGAGAGAGAGAGAGAGAGAGAGAGAGAGAGAGAGAGAGAGAGAGAGAGAGACAGACAGACAGACAGACAGGGGAGGGGGGGGGGGGCAGAAAAGCTGCATCTGCAATATTATTAAAACCTGGGTATTATTTCTTACAGAGCTTTTTTGGCTAAGTTGAAAAATGGTATTACCTCATTCTCAATCGAATGCAACGGAGCAATTCGTGGAACATGGACAAATGTCTCATTGTGATATAGATGATAATTGTAGGCTAAGTGAAGTTTCATGTTCTGTGATAAAAACAACAAATGACGGTGTCTGATGTAAAGGCACTAGACATACATGACAGATCTGTTGCCATTTTGTACAAAAGAGACAAGGTTTTCGACTTCTTGATTTGCTTCACTGGACACCAAGCTCGCTTTGGAAAGGTGTCCGCTCTGAAAGGAAATTTGCCTCAAGTGGGAACAATATCTGTCGTTACAGAGGAGATCACCTGTTCAGAACGGAGGCCAAATATAACTCGACAATTTCCCTCCCATAAAAGTGTTCAATGGACTGTGAACATTCACATTTCGCAGTCAATATCGTGGAACTTTGTAAATTATATTAACGTCAAATGCAACATCCTGACAGCACAGTGTATTACTACACTGCTCCTAAACCTTGTCGACTTTTATTAAAGCTTAATGGAGGCCTATAACTTGCTTTACATGACCCATGATACAGTCGAACTTCAACGGCTCAAACGCCTTTGGTACCATGAAATGTCATTCTAGACATGGTTTTTTGAGCCACATCACGAAAACATGCCTATATAATTTTTACTCCCCTCAAACCCCACTTTTATATAGTAAAACTGGGTTTTACAGGGGTATATATTATTTTTCTTATTTCCGCTCAAAAACATAGATTGTGGGTACTCGTTAAAACCGCCTCGTCGAGGCGGTTCTAACGAGTACCCACAATCTATGTTTTGAGCAGAAATAGGAAAAATATCAGAGTTTTTCATCTGAAAATTTTCAGTTTCTGGAGATGAAATTTTCTATATATTTGAATAGGCGTGTTTTCGCAATGGAGGGTTAATCACAGCGCCAGGTTTGAAGGCAAATGGGATAATTTAGGGTTGAATATTCGATATTCTATCAAAAATAGGTGTGTTGAATGTACTCATTAGCATTGCCTCGATAAGGCGGTTCAGATTAGTACACATAACATACACGCTCATAATAAATTAGAAGAGTTCTCTAAATCATCCTTAAATATTTGTTTTTCTTGGGCTATGGGAAGAATTTCCTCGGGACTGAAAAACGAGTTCGAATCAGCCACGGTAATCGTGTTCTCTAGCATTACGAAAACAAGCCTATTCAAATATACTGGAATTTTAACCACCAAAAAATGAAAATTTTCAGATAAAAATTCTGACATTTTTTCATATTTCTGCTTAAATCATAGATTGTGGGTACTCGTTAGAACCGCCTCGGCGAGGCGGTTCTAACGAGTACCCACAATCTATGTTTTGAGCAGAATTAAGAAAAATAATGTATACCCCTGTAAACCCCAGTTTTACTATATAAAAGTGGGGTTTATGGGGGTCAATATTATATAGGCATGTTTTCGTGATGTAAAGCAAAGTTCATGGAACATTTAATAGAATATTCAGGAAATGTAATCTAACCACGTCTGTTTCTTATACAAAGATCCACAGGTCCCTGTTAAATCTACATGCGCCTCAACCTCAGAAATTGTACCGTCCTACATTGGCGTCCAGTGAAGATTCAATTCAGCCTGCGCATTCTAACAGTCTGGTGAGAACATTCAATGAACGCATTTTGGAAAGCCAAGTATGAAAAATTTCTTGATATGGACGACGAAGATGCTGATCTGTGCAATCTGATTTGAGTCGTCGTTGGGCACACATGTTAGAAGGTATTTTTTCTCCTTGAGACTCATTTCCTGGTTTCCTTGAGTATTCTTTTTGCTCATATATTCGTTGTATTTGAGGCAGAGCATGACAACACTAACAAAATAGCATGTGTGCCCAGCGAAGACAGATCAGTCTGGATATTCGCCCAGTCAGATCATTGTCTTAACCGTGCGCTCAGTGGTTAGCTAAGGACCTAGATTTCCTTCATGCGGACAGCGAAGATTTTGGTCAGGCTGGGTGGATGCGCAGGCTGATCTGTGTCTTCTCCGGGCGCACATGCCATTCTGTTGGTTTTGTCTTTATCAATATATAATTTGAAACTTAATCATACTTTGGTCGTGTCATGCAAACTGGGACCTCAGGTACCGGGCTTCCAGTCTACGAACACACAGAACAGACTGTGTTTCCGTGTTTTTACTTTAGGAGAGGACTGCTTGCAAAATCAACATATATCGCAGAAGGTATCAACAGACAGCCAAACCTCTGATGAGAATATACGAATGTTGAGGATGAAATAAATCTGGCAAAGGCACTGTTTTGCTAGTCATACCATGATGAATTGAAATCTATTCAATATTGTTGTCAAGGTGTTAGATATTGTAGCAAAAATGCAGTCTTAATAAGAAACCTACAATGAATGCAGCATAATTACCTCAGAGAATAATCTCTCATACTGTGAAATCCATAGGTGTCCTAAGATGGGAAATGGGCCCTGTGCCATACTAAAGTAAACCCACAGATTAATCTCAGCATCTCTGCAGCCTGTTACAAATGTACGAGTTGTTGCTGTCCATTCGTACATTCTGCGATATTCGTTGCAGTTAAGGTCTTAGGTACACTGTAAATGTGCAGGCTGGTATGGGTCTTCATTGTTTACAGATACCGTCTTTATCCTAAGTGTTGGGACATGTCGGCCTAAGCAAACAGTGTGGACAAAGATCAGACGTAAAAAGAAACACCAATATATATACGCTCGTAGCCAAAAGAAACGTTTTGTCATAGAAGCTACATGATCTAAATAATCAGACATTTTATCTCCTTGCAATACAAAGTACTTGTAACCGGCACAGTGGCGCAGTTGGTAGAGCGTCCTCTTTGTGACCGGGAGGTTAAGGGTTCGATCCCAAGCCGAGTCATACCAAAAACTTTAAAAATGGTATTAGCTTCTCTTTCGCTTGGCGCTCAGCATTAAGAAATTAGAGCTAGGCATCAGAACTGGTCAGCTCAGGGTCAGTATAATGTGCCTGGGTTGAGCTCCCTGCCACATCCAGACACCGTCGCGATATGACTGAAAGATTGTTGAAAGCGACGTAAACCCCGAATAAAACAAACAAACAAATACAAAGTACTTGTCATAATTAAAATTTGAATAGGTTCATTTGCTGATGTGTGACAAACCTATCGGATGAATGGCAAACAATGTGGAAAAAAACGCGGCGTCTCATTACGAAAAGACGCCTATTCAAATATATAGAAAAGTTCGCCTCCAAAACACTGAAAATTTTCAGATAAAAAAACTCTGATATTTTTCATATTTCTGCTCTAAATATAGATTGTGGGTACTCGTTAGAACCGCATCGGCGACGCTGTTCTAACGAATACCCACAATCTGTGTTTCCGAGCGAAAACAAGAAAAATCATGTATACCCCTGTAAACCCCAGTTTTACTATATAAAAATAGCAATGAAGTTTGGTCAAGATTATATAAGCATGTTTTCGTGATATGATCTGGATCTTGATCGTTTGATATTGCCTGTCTGTCCGAATACTTAAGGTTAATACGGCAAATAAAAAGGCCTTTTTTCAATGTTAAGGAAACACCACAAGTATAAAAAACAAAAAAAAAATAAAATAAAATAAATAAATAAATAAAAAAATTAAATAAAATAAAAAAAAAATAATGTTTACTGGGTAGATAATGCATTTGCCCTAAATAACGAAACACAGTAAAAAATCCTTACCATACATTCTCCAAAACATTGAATTGTACAGGTAGTAAATTAGTTCTATTTACTACCTACGATGTGTCTAAAATCTTTCTAATGAAATGAAAAGAGCGTAGACTCAGGACTGAGCAAGTAGTGTTGACCCATGTCAGACGCCACATCGTGTCGCGTCTGATATAGGTCTACACTGTTTGTTCAGTCCTGCCTACTGAATACTTATATGCATTACGAAAACACGCCTATTCAAATATATAGAAAATTTCACCTCCCAAAAAAATTGAAAATTTTCCGATAAAAACGCTGATACTTTCCATATTTCTGCTCAAAAACATAGATTGTGGGTACTCGTTAGAACCGCCTCGGCGAGGCGGTTCTAACGATTACCACAATCTATGTTTTTGAGCAGAAATAAGAAAAATAATGTATACCCCTGTAAACCCCAGTTTTACTTTATAAAAGTGGGGTTTAAGGGGGTCATAATTATATAGGTATGTTTTCGTGATGATAAAGATACTAGTTTGCTCATCCCTGCTTGTCCGATTACAGTATAAATACAACAGTCTTTGACTGAAACGAATATGAAACATGAATGAAACGAATATGAAAGATCAGAGGTATACAAGTAGTTGTTGTGCAGCAACTATGCAGTTACGTCAAACCGAAATACTCATAAAATACTTAGTTCCCTAAAACAAGCAACACTAATGATACTTCCCTGACTTACCGACATTTCCATTTTCTTGCTATGTAACACATGGTTTAAGTGTAGTTTTGTAATTGAGAATTGTTATTGAATAGCGCCACGACATTTTTATTTGGTTATGTTTCAGGGGAGAATGTGATTTCAGACTATTCATATGAAATGTCAGTCCTTATTTTCTCTGAAGAAAAATAAAATAAGTCAACATGTCATCTGCCGTAGATGTGATTACACTGTACCACTTTACGGATTAGAGCCAATAACGTTTTGCGAAACAGTTCGTGTGAATCGACGTAAGTACATGTATCTATGTACAGGCCGAAGGATTAATCGGTCGTTTGAAATTGTTTGTCATTAGCAAGCACAATCTCCTATTGAAGTCACATAGATCTCAGCATGGGTTCCTTTTTGTGGTTTCTTTTAACTGTCTTATTCCTATTCTCTTCTCACATATATAGGTCTTCGGCTCATGGTGTAATATATACTTATTGAACTATAGACTGGCTCAAGTCTCCAGTGACTAAATATTTTTTCTCATATTCCTGTTTGATAATCCACAAAATAAAACCAAAAAGAATATCATGACTATAAAGGCTGGTCACGTGATCAGCTTTTATATTCTTGACATTACTTTGGTTTTATTTTAGTGGATCATTAAATAGATTATAAGAAAAAAAATATTTGGTCACTGGAGACTGGAGCCAGTCTAATTGAACTACGGAACACTGCTTTCCTTTCATAGTGCTATTTCTGTTACATGTTGTATTCCTTTAATTAAAATGAGAGGGGAAATACCACAAACTAAGGCCGTTTCATGTCAGGTCACTTTTCCGCCATGTTGAACAAGGAAGACATCTTTTGTGGCTTCCTGTTTGCTGTCCCAGGCACGAAGACCCTTCTGAAAAAGGGTCTACTCTATAAGTAAAGAATTTGCTTACATTGCTGCAATCACGCCCCTTCCAGAAAGTTGTCTACTCTGACAGGAAAGAATTTGCTCCCTTTTCAGAAGAAAGACAAAAACGCAAATCAATTTTGGCACAGTTGTCTCCCTTGAAAGATTTTCCATTGCCCACAACTACTCAGAACGGCATAGGCTTTCTTAAAAAGGCTTTTATTGTTTGCCTCGGAAATAAGCATTAACCCTTAAAAGCCTAACGGGCTTTCCCATTCTTATACATTGGATGAGTCCATTTGTTATTTAAGGGGTGTCACGTGTATTTTTTTCATTGTTGTTCTATTTGTAATTGAAATTCCTGTAAACAAACAGTGAAAACCTTGATCTGACGCCGCATGATGCGCTGTCTGATCTAGGTCTGCACTGTTTGCCTATGTCCTGCAAAAGGAACGCCAGGCTTATATGGGTTATAAATAAAATAACTATTGTACCACGTGTATCGATTACACCGCGTTTCTGTACAGTCTGATAAAACCAGTCTTTCTCGGTTTACTTTTCGGTATCCAATAATGCTGTGAATGCATTACGAAAACACGCCTATTCAAATATACTAAAAATTTCATCACCAAAAGCTGAAAGTTTTCAGATAAAAATTCTAATATTTTTTTCTTTTTTCTGCCCAAAACGTAGATTGTGGGTACTCGTTAGAACCGCCTCAGTGAGGCGGTTCTAACGAGTACCCACAATCTATGTTTTTGAGCAGAAATAAGAAAAATAATATATACCCCTGTAAACCCCAGTTTTACTATATAAAAGATGGGTTTAAGGGGGTCAAAATCATATAGGTATGTTTTCGTGATGGGGCAATGCGGTTTGAAGTCAGGGACATCTTTCAGAAAGCCAGTTTTATTTGCGTGGTGCTGTTTTTATCAGAAGTAAATTTGTATTTTTTTTTTTTATTTTTCTTATGAATCAATGTCCTAACTATCTATGCATCAAAAGTGTTATTCTCTTCATTTTTTTTTTTTTTTTTTCATAGAAAATTTCCATTTAAAACGATGAGCCCTTTGCTTATCGTTTGGCTGCCAGGGACGGGAATGCGGGGAATGGACATGCGGGGATCACAGCAACAGTCAAAATCGTCATTTGAGTCGTATTGTGAGAAAGCGTACCTTCTGACATGTGTGCCCCACGACGACTCAAATCAGCATGAGCATCCCCTCAGTCTAATCAAAGCCATAATTGTCAGCATGAGGAAACTTTGGATCCTTCGCTATTCTAAACGCACCATGTGATTAGTCTGGGCCCAGTTGTTCAAAGCATCGTTAGCTTAACGAGCTAGTTAAGGGTCATTTCGTTAACTGTTTTAGCGGATTCAATAATCAATATTCTGAAATTTTTTGCTGAAAAAAATGTGAGTAGCTTTGCAAAAGCTACTCACATTTTTTCAGCAAAAAATTTCAGCATATTTGCGTATCAATCGATGTAAATTTTAACGAATCGTTAACTAACGACGTCGTTAGCTTTGAACAACCGGGCCCTGATCTTCCGACTTTGCGTATGCACAGGCTTATCAATCTTCGCGAGGCGCACAAGTTCAAAGGTACGTTTTCTGACGACGCGGCTCAGTTGATCAGCCGGTGTTTTTTTAAGCAATAATTTATTTCTAGCAAGCATCATATATAAGTACTTTTTAGAAATGACAAAAAGCTCTGACGGTCAGTCAGTCTTTATTCCTTTACACGACTCAAATTCCGCATTTCTACTGTCGTTGTTTTGAGAACGCTACATTTACGTTGTGTGTCTGTGTCCTTGTTTGAGTATTACACGATCAGGAAACTTCATAATCGGAGCCAGTGTCTCTGATAAGCAAATGTTGTGTGCGTCTTCCGGAGCACGTGCGGCTCTGAATATAGCGGCTGAAAAAATAAAACAAAAGACGTAGGTCAGTCACTCATCGAAAGAATCTGTTTTTGTGGGGTAGTTTTTCTCAAAAAGGAGAATTACATGCTGCTCTCAAGTCTTTTACAGTTTCCTCACCTAATAGATACTTTGTAAATGTGTACGATCTCGTCTGAATTACTTGTGGCGTGGGCTGATCGATGCTGAATAAACTGATCGTCGAAGGTTCAGCGACGCTATTCCCGGTTATTTTTTCATAAAATGCATATGCGCCTGGACTGTTTGGCATTTTTAATGTGTGAAATGATTGTTTGACCTGTCTCACTTACCGAAATATAAAAATTGACGAACTAATGGAAATGGAGGGCAAATAAACAATGGCTCCGATGATGTAGGGCGGCTCTGAATATATCGGTCGGCCCTGATAGCTGAGGGCTAATGTTTGCAGAACTATTATTATAAAAGACAGCCTCTGTCCAGTTGCGAGTATTGAAGCCTCGCAGCAACGTTTGTCTCTTCTGATCTTTGGACATCTATTCTATGCTGTAACAGTTGATTTTTGCTCTAAAATGTCTTGACGGGGACGTAAAAACCTTATCAAAACAAGCACAGAAACTGATTATGGCCACTGGTAGTGGATTTACGTGGATTTTTCTGTTTCAAGATATGCGATGAAATCGATCACGTCACAATTTTTGTGGTCTCGTTTTAGCGGTAGGGGTAACTATGTATGATAGTGGATAGCGATGTACATAATGTTTTAAATCTCTGAACAAGCGATCTAGACGTAGACACTTTTCTTCCATAAACACTCAGAATGAAATCTAAGGTAATAACCAAGCACCATAAATAATTACGAATGGCGTTTGGAAGAAGTTTTAGAGTATCATATCGACCAATTCATGTTTCAAGATTTTTTGTCTCACAAATTTATTTTTGTTTTAGCTTTCTAAGGAATCGTTCTTGCTAGAAGTATGCCACATGGGTTATTTCTTCATCTTGCAAATTTCCATCTATTGATACATTCAAAATATGAATTTGACCTAATTTCACTGTAAAAAAAATAATGTAAAGACAAAGGGATAGACATTGTGATTACATGTTCAGACGGAGAGTTTTGCCATTAATGGTTCACGACAAAAACGGAAATCCATTGAGATTGCTTCAGTTAAGCAAACAGTTGTGGACAGCCGTCGGTAAGCTTCAGAAATGTGAAATAGTGAAGGAGCTTGGGAAACTAAATACTTTTTTATAATCCTGAAAATATGATTTCCGGACAAAACATAAACTTTTAAGTCAGACTTACCATGCAAATATTATTTTGAAACTGTTTAGCTTAATCCTGTTTTGCATGACTTCGTACAGAAAGCTACTTTTTGAGACACAAGTATATAAAAGTGGGTGGGTAACTATGTATCATGAGGAGTAGAGACAGATTTAAATACAAAATGATGTCTAAGGTGATACAGCACCTTTCCAATTTCAAAAATGGCTTTTTGAAGTAGTTTTAGTGCATACGTTTCAATAAGAATGTAAGATGTCTAATTTCAACACCCATGTTCAGAATACACTAAAAAGTAGTCAGTGTCATTAATTTAAAAAAAATGACCTGTCCAAGAGATGCTACTCTGGTTCAAGTTTCTTAAGTTAAAATCAAAATGGACCAAAACTATGAAATATATCTGTTTTTCAATTATATATATGTGTATTCATTGGAGTGTGAAATTAGGTCAAATTCATATTTTGAATGTATCAATAGATGGAAATTTGCAAGATAAAGAAATAACCCATATGGCATACTTCTAGCAAGAACAATTCCTTAGAAAGCTTAAACAAAAATAAATCTGTGAGACAAAAACTCTTGAAACATGAATTGGTCGATATGATAAAACGAGAACACAAAAATTACACCTGTGACGTGATCGATTTCATCGCATATCTTGAAACAGAAAAATTCAGGTAATTCCATCACCAGAGGCCATAATTAGTTTCTGTGCTTGTTTTTGATAAGGTTTTTACGTCCCCGTCAAGACATTTTAGAGCAAACATCAACTGTTACAGCACAGAATAGATGTCCAAAGATCAGAAGAGACAAACGTTGTGACGTGATCGATTTCATCGCATATCTTGAAACAGAAAAATCCACGTAAATCCACTACCAGTGGCCATAATCAGTTTCTGTGCTTGTTTTGATAAGGTTTTTACGTCCCCGTCAAGACATTTTAGAGCAAAAATCAACTGTTACAGCACAGAATAGATGTCCAAAGATCAGAAGAGACAAACGTTGCTGCGAGGCTTCAATACCCGCAACTGGACAGAGGCTGTCTTTTATAATAATAGTTCTGCAAAGATTAGCCATCAGCTATCAGAGCCGACCGATATATTCAGAGCCGCCCTACACCATCGGAGCCATTGTTTATTTGCCCTCCATTTCCATTAGTTCGTCAATTTTTATATTTCGGTAAGTGAGACAGGTCAAACAATCATTTCACACATTAAAAATGCCAAACAGTCCAGGCGCATATGCATTTTATGAAAAAATAACCGGGAATAGCGTCGCTGAACCTTCGACGATCAGTTTATTCAGCATCGATCAGCCCACGCCACAAGTAATTCAGACGAGATCGTACACATTTACAAACTTTCTATTAGGTGAGAAAACTGTTAAAAGACTTGAGAGCAGCATGTAATTCTCCTTTTCGAGAAAAACTACCTCACAAAAACAGATTCTTTCGACGAGTGACTGACCTACGTCTTTTGTTTACTTTTTTCAGCCGCTATATTCAGAGCCGCACGTGCTCCGGAAGACGCACACAACATTTGCTTATCAGAGCCACTGGCTCCGATTATGAAGTTTTCTACCCGTGATGTGCACGTTTATTTCTAAGCAAACGTAGACACTATAAATTGGTCGCGCCATGCGAAAATGTGTCTTCAGGTATATGCGGACAGCAAAGGATCAGTTCAGCCTGCGCATCCGCGCAGCTTAATTAGGATTTTCAATATCTGCTAACGGAATCATTGGGTACTCCGAATGTATGAATGGGTAGCAAATTCCCGAAGGATACTTTGCGCATGCGCAAGATGACCTGAATCTTTGCATTTTGTGCATGTTTGAAGGCAAGTTTTCGCTTGACGAGGCGCTTATGAAAACGTACACGTGGAAACTGATTTATATAGATTTTTCATGATGAAGCATTCACAAGAGTAATGGCATATCAATATATTCTTATCATGATGTTTTGTGATTTCATGTTACTTGAAATAATGTTTGATTTGATTAACTTACCAACTGGTACAGTACAATAATTATATTTTCTGTATGAAAATCTAAAGAATGCAAATTATACTAACGCTTAGCACTCTGGGTAAAATTTTCAGCTGACGAAAGTTTACTTATTTTTGTTCCGGAAAATGGGCTCAGTTACTTCGAACAAGTTGTAAGGAGACAATTTGGATTAAATGCCAAGGCCTATTTTCTAAGAAACTAGGAAAAATAACATCAGTTTGTCATCTGCTGAATTTGCCAAGAGAGTGGTAAAAGTTAAACTAATGTTTCATCGATCCGTCCACAAAACCTTTTGCAAAAATTCATATGTTCGAATATATTACTGCGTTACAGATGTTTTTTTTTTTTTTTTTTTTTTTTTTTTTTTTTTTTTAAGTTTCATGCACTAGGATAAAGAACATGCAATGTGTGGTTCGTAAAAAAAAATATCATATATTTACTAATAAATATTTTTTTTTTTGCATATGTGATACAGACACAAGTTTCATGCTCGTATTATGGTTGCAGAGCTAGAAGACTTATCAGGCTAAAATTAGCCAAAACTCGTATCGATCCCTGGGGGAAAAAGCTACGTTGCCCACGTGACCCCTATTCTCCGTAGGGAGAAAACCCGTATCACAGTATTCGGTCACTCGGAATTTTGGCTGAACAAAATATTTGTCAGTAAGAAAAATATATAATAAATAAATTGTAATATGGCAATTTTCATATGACGCCGATGTCTCGGGTTGATATTGGGTATGATATGAGAATTGACTTGTAATAATCTAATAATCTCTCTCTCTCTCTCTCTCTCTCTCTCTCTCTCTATATATATATATATATATATATATATATATATATATATATATATATATATGAATAACAACAATTTATAATCTTTAGAAGTAAGATTTTTGCATAACTTGGCATTACTAGCATGAACTGACATATACACTGTCACATGTGGCGAGCTTTCCATTAATTGTGTTGGTTATACAATTGCAGTTCGACGTTTTCAAGGAAGTGAAAATATGGGCATGTTTTATTATTTACTAAAGGGGAATGGATTCACGTGTTGCCCACGTGACCCGTATTCTCCGTAGGGAGTAAATCCGTATCACAGTATTCAGTCACTCGGAATTTTGGCTGAACAAGGTTTTTGTCAGTAAGAAAAATATATGATAAATAGATTGTATTATGGCGATTTTTATATCATACCTTCAGGAGGATATGGATGTCTCGGGTTGATACTGGGTATGATATGAAAATTGACTGGTAATAACCTCTCTCTCTCTCTCTCTCTCTCTCTCTCTCTCTATATATATATATATATATAGGTTGGGAGAAGGAGCATAAAATCTAACAAAAATCTTTTTTGGTAGCACTGGATCCAGAAAGGATGCTGAAATGATATGCGTTAAATTATATGCAGAGAGTTAATCATTAACAGTGCAAATGATTTGTTTACCTGAGGCTTTACGGCTTTCGCTTTCTTCAGAGGTTTTCAATTAAAAATAAATGACATAAAAATGTAAAATGTACAAATAAAAGTTGCATAAGTTGAAAAACAGATTATGTCTTTTTCGAGCCCATGTTGTCTGTCCCGCTGCGACTTGATAACTGATCGTGTTTAGATATATGTGAAATGTAAACAATACGCGTAAACACAGCGTGCAAAAAGTATAAAGCTTATCTTTACTATCAACACCACTGTGTCCATATACGCAATGTATACAATGCACATAAACCTAACACTGAAAGGGATGTACACCAAACTGAGTGTTTCCCGCCAATACGTAAGGCAAATGAGCCCAACTTACGTAAAATCATATGAACAAAACGTTCCACATAAGCTGTCGCGTGCCCTGACTTAGGAACGATGATTCCCTTTACTGGTCACCCTTGTTGAATCCATATGGCCGTAGAGTGTTCAGACGTCTGATCCATTAGCTTTCTCTTGCTTTCCTGGTTCGATCTGTCCACTCCAGGTTATAGTCTAGGCACCAAAATCAAGTTCTGGTGAACAGAAGTGTTCTGCGACAGGAGACCTCTCGAACCGCTTGTGTTTCCAGTCATCTCGGGGACCGTTCATCCGTTGGTTCACATGATCACCGGTTTCCCCAACATATTTTTTTTTCCACACTTGGCGCATGTTATAAGGTAGACAACATTGGTCGTCTTACAACTAATATTGCACGTAAGCTTGATTGTTGCCCCAGACGCTGACTTCGCGATCTGTGTGGGGGTTATCATTTTGCAGGTTTTGCATCTTACTTTGCCGCACGGTCGTGTCTCCCCAAGTGGTTCATGATCACGCATGTCTGGTTTGAGCTTGGCACGTACAAGAAGATCCCGCAGACTCTTGGGTCTTCTGTAGGCCATGGTCGGTCTTTCTGTAAAGATCTCGCTCAATGTGCTAGAAGACTCAATGATGGGCCAGTGTTGTTGACTATATCCCTCACTTTTGGCAAGTCTAGGTGATACGTCAACACGAAGGGGAGAATGTTCGACTCGGATTTAGGCCTATAAGAAAGTAGGTCTTCTCTCTTTTGTTGCCGTGCTCTCTCAATGGCAAGTGAAATGTCCAGTTTCTGATAACCCCGTTTGCAGAGGTGGTCAGTCAGTTCTCTTGCTCTTGATTCAAAGGTGTCTGAATCGAAGCAGATACGTCTGAGGCGAAGTGCAAGGCTGTAAGGAATATTTTTGCAGCTGTGTTGCGGGTGGCAACTTGTGGGTAAGAGATACTGATGTGTATCTGTTGGTTTTGTACACAGATAAACAGATATTGTATCGCCCACAAGATTTGATTTGGTGTCCAGAAACACGTGCTACTTGGTTGAAACTTTAGCCGTGAACTTTATGCTCGGGTGGAAGTTGTTGACCTCGTCGAGGAAAGCTGTCAAAGTCTCGCGGCCGTGCGACCGCTTCATGTCAATTAAACCAAAACAAAACAACAAAAAAAAAAAAAAAAAAAAAAAAAAAAAAAAAAAAAAAGAACTGTGTGTGGACATTATCCCTTTAACCAGAAGCTGGATTTTGACAAACCAATAAAGACACATCATTAGTGAGGGATAAGGGTGGGGGGAACGAGCGATTAGATTGTGGTGACCATTAACTCATTTTCAAGGTCGCATTAGACAGACCCTTAAAGTGAGCATTGTGTGCACTCTGTCTCATGAATTAATAGATGGAGTTTAACAAAACTAGCAGAGATACATCATTTGGATTGGGGGAAGGAAGTGGTTAGATTTTGTTGACCTTTTTTCTTGTTTTCATGGTCATACCGGCATTTTCTTTCTAAAATTTCTTAATGCAGTATAAGAACCTATATCAGAAAAAAATAAGGGATAGGGGTCAGTTCTCTTTAGAGTTATTTGTAACCTTTTGTATTTTTATGCAGTAAAACAGTAAAAAAAAAACTTCTATGCACACTGTCTCTTAAACCAATGGCTGGAACGTGAACAAACTTATACAGATACATCATTACGAAGGGGTAAATAAGTGATTATATATTGGTTACCTTGACCTTGTTTTTAAGGTCACTACATATAAAGACTCTAAAAGTGTGCTTTTTGAATATATCTCAGTGGATGAATTTTCACTAAGCTAGCACAGATACACCATTGGGATTGGAGAAAGACGTTATTAGATTTTGGTGACATCTATCGCGTTTACAACGTCACACTGGCACGTTGAAACTCAGAGTTTGATGGGAAAAAAATCTTGTGTGTTTACTTTATCTTGAACCAATGGCAGGAATTCTGCCAAAAAGCACAGATACATCATTAGGACACGGGAAAGTGATTACATTTTGCTAAAGTTGACCTTATTTTAAAGTCACAACATTTCAAAGCTTCTAAAACTGAGCATTGTGTGCACTGTATGAATTTAACCAAATTAACACAGGTTCTTAACTGGGATGAGGAAAAGAACTGATTAGATTTTGGTGACCATGACCTCATTTTGGAGGACACACTGGCACATTTGGAAACTCATTGTTTTATAGAAAAAAAAAAAAAAAACTTGTGTGCAGACACTTTTGATTCAATGTCACACCGGCACTTTCAAACACATTTGTATGGAGAAGAGCCTGTATGCACATTATCTCTTAAACCAAGGCCAGACTCTGACCAAACATTGTTCTCATTATGCCACTAGGGTGAACTACGAATCTTAGAAATCAATGTCATCCAGTCTGAGCAATAATTTATCTTTAGCCAGTTTTCTTTACTGGTCATTACTGTGCGGGTGAGGGGAGGAGGGGTGCAGAGTATCTAAAAAGTATTGATTATTGACTTTTATTTTACATTTCTCTGAAAAAAAAATCAGGATGTCAACTGCTACTGTTTTGATCTGCGCTTTAAGGGCCAACGCACCTCCATCTGTCAAAACTGCACTTGCGTAGGCAATTATATTAAGTTAAATATACATTTTATGCATATTTTCTAGATGCGAATTTAAGTAAAAATGTAACCTTGTCGACTAACCTGTGACTTCTGGTTACGATTTTCTGTTTAACGTAATACAGCCGGGAAACAGATTCCTCCGCTCACCGGATAAGTTTATGTTTTGATCTATACAGTGTGTGCATTATTAAGTGCTTATACAAAATTCAATTTATAAGAATGTACCTAAATACGCCCATATGCGCGCACTTGATATTTCGAAATGTTGTTCTCCTACACTAATTGACTGATTGCATGATATGTTATGTTTCTTGTAGTTTCATTTTTTTTCTGTAAGTCTGTAACACAGTGCTACAGCCTTGTATTTTATTTGCTTATAGAAAATGGAAATTCTCCGCGACTGGAGCAGCGGAGGTCCTGACCCGACGGAGCTGATGTTAGTGCTAGTCTGGGTTGTCGCTGTTAGCATGTCATCATGTCACACAGTTTCGAAGCATACGTCACGAAAACATGCTTATACAATTTTGACCCACTTAAACCACTTTTATATAGTAAAACTGGGGTTTGCAGGGGTATACATTAATTTTCTTATTTCTGTTCAAAAACATAGATTGTGGGTACTCGTTAGAACCGCCTCGTTGAGACGGTTCTAACGAGTACCCACAATCTATATTTTGAGCAGAAATAAGAAAAATATCAGAATATTTTGTCTGAAAATTTTCATTTTTTGGTGCTAAAATTTTCAGTATATTTGAATAGGCATCATGTTTTCGTAATGCCAGTACATTGCGAGCGACGGAGACCCCGATTATACTGTGTGGATAGCCATACTGGTCTTGATCGTCGCGGTTTGAAGGCAAATACTTTATACAGTATTTCGAAACTGGTACGAACGATTGATATTCGCAAGAAATGTTATCATGAACAAGCTGACAATTTGTTTCATCTTCAACATGTTGAGAGAACTAAGTAACGACCTCTCATTTTTGTATATTTTGCTAAATTATCAATTCCGTTTATTGTTTTGTATGTCCTTCATAACTGTTCAATACTGTTAAAGTATAAGGAAAGTAACATGAATTAATGTTCTAAATTATAATATTCACAGAAGCTTGAAACGGCAGTCTGTCGCATCAGTGTATTTCTTATGTAAAGATTGAACATGCCTTGTTACCCTTTGTACATATCGTTGGTCTTAAACCCTTTGTTGTGACTGATTGGCGGTGTTCATAACTGCACGCAGTTCTTGTGCTAAACCGACTTTGCAGTACTTTGGAATATCATTATATATCATAGGATACACACTGAAGTATCATTGTATCCCAGGATGTATATCTAAGTATCATCGTAACTCGAGATGTAAATTCAAGTAGCATCGTATCCCAGGATTTACATTTAAGTACCATGGTATCCCCGGATGTACACTGATGTGTCATCGTATCCCGGGATGTATATCTAAGTATCATCGTAACTCGAGATGTACATTCATGTTGCATCGTACATGTATCCCAGGATGTATATTTAAGTACCATGGTATCGCAGGATGTACATTGATGTGTCATCGTATCCCGGAATGTATATTTAAGCCGGTATCACTGTAACCGCGATGTACATTCAAGTTTCATCATGTCCCGGAATGTACTTTTAAGTATCATGGTATCCCAGGGTATACACTGAAATGCAATCGTATCACGGGATGTATATTGTATATCATAGTATTCCAGGACGTACGTTTGAAGAATCATCATATTCCAGGAAGTACATTTAAGTATCATGGTATCCCAGGATGTACGCTGAAGTATCGTCGTATCCCGGAATATATATTGACGTCTCATCTTATCCAAGGGTTACATTGACGTATCATCGTGTCCCGAGATGTATACTGAAATGTCATCGTAACCCGGGATGTATATTGAAGTATCATTGTATCCAATGATGCTTATTCAAGAATCATTGTATCCCGGGAAGTATCATGGTATCCCAGGATGTACGCTGAAGTGTCATCTTTTTCCCGGAATGAATATTAGAGTGTCATGATACATGTATCCCTGATATCCCGGGATGTACATAAAAGTGTCATCATACCCTGGTACTTAAATTGATCTATCATGATATCCTAGGATGTATATGTAGATTGAATGTTTATCGCATCCCGGCATGTACATCAAAATCCCATCGTATCCCAAGATGTGCTTTGAAGTGACATTGTATCCAACGATGCACACTGAAATATCAGCAGAAAAGATTTCCAGTTCACTTCAGGCATAAGGTGCGTTTATCTGTAGGACAGCATAATTCTGTTTCATGTCAATTATCAATCCATCGGATCATTTGAAATGGATTCTGATACCATTTATGAACACCGAAGGCCAATATCAGCTTGCGCAACCACGCGGTCTGATCAGATACAGTTCTGCTCATCGATATATTCTATTTACTGATTCTATGAGCGTAAAAAGGCCCTGATTAGATACTAATGATGCGCAGGCTATTTCGGATCTTCCAAATCCGCACATGGCATGAAAAGCTTTTGAGCCGCAACGTCAGAAAACGTAAATTTGGGCATGTGCGCGCAGCAAAGATTCAGATCAGCCTGCGCATTAGCGCAGTCTGATCAGAATATTCAATGCGGGCATTTAGATAGCCAAGGATACAAAGTTTCTTCATGCGGACAACGAAGACTCTGATCAGACCGGCTGATGCGCAGGCTGATTTGAGTCTTCTTTGGGCGCATATGTCCGACGGTACATTTTCTTACGCTTCGGCTAATTGTTGTTCGTTGCGCATCAATTTGTTTCTTTATTACCCACTGAGTTGTAAGTGGAATGCCATGTTGGAGCCAACTTTCTCAACGATTAAGTGGAAACGTTCAACGTTCTCTTTATTGAGGTACAATAAATATCAAATTCTTTCGACAGTCAAGATCATACAGAATCCGAACCAATGCGCTTCAGTCGGCAGTCAACGACACTGAGTATGGCGACTGATCTTTCTTTTGGTATCTGATTTGTTCAGGAGGACGTTAAATGAAGTCAAACCGAAATTACCTGGGCCACACTTCGGGAAATAGAAGGTTCTTCGTTTGAATTTATGAGTCAGAAGATAATTAATTTCCCTGGAGTAATCAAACTGAGAACTAGGTGCATACATTGTTTTGTATTCGGTTAGGTTTTTCGAGTTTTGGCAGAAGGTATCATTCAGCATTTGAAAGTTAGTCAGTCAATAGAGCACTGATTTAATAAAAGCAAGTACGAGCTGGTTGATAACGAGTTTGACACGAAATTTACAACACGGCGTAATATATTACCCAGCAGACATGCAATATTGAGATGTTCGCAACATCGTCGATGCAACGCCATGATGCAACTCGGCGTTGATGCGACGTTGTATTAATACAACGTTGCATCAACGCCGAGTTGCATCATGGTTTTTGTATGCATATATACCCAGGCAATAAAGCTATGTAGACAGTATGAAGTAAGTATTTAGTTTGCAGTCAATTATCTAAGTGCTCACATCAATTGCATTCATGTAACTTTAACATTACATTTGGTTTGGTTATTGCTTTCTATTTTCATTAAGATTTAAGCAATCATGTTACTTTGTGTAATGTAAATGGAGTGTATTTTATGAATGTACGGTTTCCGCAGGACATACGTAGACATTGATATTTAATTCAAACTTAACAAAAATCTGCTCTGACTCCACCTTAATCTATTTAATATTGTACAATATAAGCTAAACACGTAAAAAAATATAAGTGAAGATTAATGCAACTTATTTGAAAAGAAATTTTCACTTACTGTGCCAGTTTCGGTTCTCATCGACCATCAGACTGTGACCTCGATCTCGTGATTCATGGGACTAGGACTGCTTACCACTAGACTGGTTTCTAGTGGTAAACAAAGGCCTGTAAATATTTCTCAGGATGTATGCCGCCTGGTCCTGCTTCATAACGTGTGGATACTGTCTGATCCTGATAATTTATTTGACTTGTCTGAGTCTCTGATTATTTTCCCTCCCAAATAATTTTGCCCCCTTTCCAATCGATAACATCGGCAGACTTAGTCTTCTAAGCGGTTAACCAGAAAGTCTTGTTGAATCAGCGGAAGGACGATACTAACGATAAAACCATGTAATATTTATCCACGGAAGTATGTTGCCGGACCACCGAGGCAGGCCTAATAATCGTTAGTCGCATTGTTGTTGACCGTTATAAGTCGGTGATTCTGTTGTTGTTCCTATTTGAGTTTATTCTGTTTTAGAGAACGTTTTGTTTTGTGTTGATTCTCAGTATTTTAAGCGGAATTGTAACATTGCCAGGGCGGGCAGCATCTGTGTCAAAATGTTTCTGCCTTCCTTGTGAAAATAGGTCAACTCTCAAAGAGACGAATCTGCACCGTTCGGGCGCAAATCCGTTCCTTTAATTTACCCCCTTTTTTAAATGGCATAAAGAGCAAACAGGAAGTCAAAACAATAGTCTACCCTCTAAAAATGGCAGACATTTACTAGGTGTATCCAATCTCCTAAAACAACCTTCGTTTCCTCTGGTCTTTCGCTAACTTGGAAAGCTACCGTGAACCCTGGTTACAACGACATTATCGTTGCCATTTCAGTGAATTGGCTGGTGTAGATGATACTTAATGAACAGATGGATAATTATGTCAGAAAGATGTCCTTTTGTTCTTATTTCCTCATAGAACATATGTTTTGGATATTTGTTAGAATCGCCTCACTGAGGCGATTCTAACAACTATCAAAACATATATTTCATTAAAGTACCAAATACAATATTGTTGCATAATTTGTGACTAATACTTAGCCTCTTACGTGAAGGTTTCGTAAATTGTCAAATTGTCGTTATAACGAATTTGTTGTTTATCGAGTGTCGGTATAAAGCGGGCTGTCAGTACAATCCTCAACTACCTTCCCTGCATGTCTCTGTCTCTAATGTCATCAATGTCACACGAAAATCAGCAATTATGTTTTCTGACATCCCACTTGTGAATTATATGATCTAGGAAACAAATCCCTACCGCTAGCCCCAGAGATCACCTCCGGAATGGCAGTAAGACGCCATATCCATTTGTCTGCTCACTCCACTAAATCGTAATGTTAGCGAAAATTGTATTTTGATCAGTGTTCCTTCCTATATTTATGAGGAAATTCGCTTAAGCAAAGGAGACCGATATTCTTGGCAGAATTATAATGATTTAATTATTTTAATACATGTAATTATAGATGGATACTTAAAATGAAAATTGAAATCAGTACAATGTACTGTTAATCGAAGTCCTCAAAACTACTACTACTATTAATACTACTATTACTACTACTACTATTAGTGATACTACCACGAAAATCTAACAACACATGCTTCATTGAACGGGTCCCCTTGATTCTAATTATTACATTTTTTGGTGGTATATCTCTAGCCAATAAATCACTATGTAGATCAGATATGTTTCTGAATCGGTTTTCAGTTTATCAAATTCGGTTTTCAGTTTGTCAGATTCAGCAGCCAAAGTTGTGAGTCCCTAAATCGTATCGTAACCATATTTCTTGCGATGCGATTCTCAGGCATTCACCTGCTAATATTATTGGCACTCAAGGTATAGTCCATTCCTTAGGCCTCATATCTTATATGTATGTATGTGAAAATAGAATAGCTCAAGGCTGCTAAGTGTGCGTGTGCGTGTGTGTGGTAGGGGTGGGTGGGGAAGGGGCGAGGGGCGGTTTAAGGCATAAGAGGTATTGCACTATTTTCTTTGTATCCGGAGAATGCATTTGATCAAACTGAGTCTGCTATTTTCTTTTTGTGATGTGTTCTGTGTTTTATTAAAATATCTGCGTCAGAATATCTATGTACATCAGAATACTATAAGTGTACCGTATTTACCCTAAATATCCGGATAATGCATTACGAAAACATGCCTATTCAAATAAATAAAATAAATCATCTCCAAAAATTGAAAATTATCAGATAAAAAATTCTGATATTTTTCATATTTCTGCTCAAAACATAGATTGTGGGTACTCGTTAGAACCGCCTCGGCGAGGCGGTTCTAACGAGTACCCACAATCTATGTTTTTGAGCAGAAATAAAAACAATAATGTATACCCCTGTAAACCCCAGTTTTACTATATAAAAGTGGGTCTTAAGGGGGTCAAAATTATACAGGCATGGTTTCGTGATGGTAACGCCTAACGATAATGGTATAGTAAAGTAAAGGTGCCCTATAACCTTGCGGTCGTATAAGTGGTGGCAGCTAGAACCAATGATGCCTTGCCAGGCAGAAAATGAAAGGTGAAGCATATACATCTCCTTTTGCTGTGTTTTACCGTCGCCTGGACAGCACCCGTTTACTGCTGGGTGAACAGAGCGAGCTTTTAAGTTGATGGTCTAAGCTAGAATTGAACCCACAAACTTCATCTCTGCCGTCAAATGTCTAGCCACTCGCCAACACCTTTTTTTACAATAATGTTTTCCTTAAATATGAATAAACCATATTACAACCATCTGATTTGTCTGAAAACAGCCAGATGTGTGGCAAAAAGTGCAGATTTAAATCAGACGACGCATTTTGCGGCGTTTGATCTGGGTCTACACCTTTTTCTTAGACAGTCTTATCTGAATTCATATGGTACATGCAAATAGGGTACACAGACTGAAGTTGTTTCAGTGAGACTAATGACGACCAACAGTCGGACAATGATTTCTGAACTTGCAACTTTGATATGATTCTTTACATCTGCAAACTCATCACTCTGCCGTCTCTTTAACGCTGCTTCGGTAATTCGCACTTTATGAGCCAAACATTTCGCCATACCAACAGCTCAGAACTTCAGTTCGAGGGGATACATCGGTTTTATTTTAGCGTGTTCACCTATTTTAAAACCAGTGCCTAGCCTAACGATACAAAATGCCAAGCTCAAATAGAATTGCAACTGGAAAGAAAGGTAAGATTTATATCTCATTTTCTTTCTTTCACAATGAAAGTATGTATATGTGTTGAACGATAATTTCAAAAATGCAATTAGTTTCGAATTTCTGTACAGCAATTTTTGTATGAACCAATATCCAAGCTTTATATACAAAAAAAAATGTAGGATAACGTTTTTTTTTTTTTTTTTTTTTTTTTTTTTTTTTGCAAGATGCAGGAATTGAGAACCCCGACTATTTGCCATTTAGTCGTGTTGCTTTTCCTTTTTGGTGGTCAGCATATATGGGTTCACATGTACAGTAACAGCTCGTTTTTGGTTTCATTTGTATTCACAATAAGGATTCTAAGAAATTTGTAGGGTTTGCGTCTACCGAATTGTATGCATATGTTTCATTATATAGGTCGTTCCATGCGAAAAAGTATCTTCAGGCATATGCAGACATCGAATTCCCTGATCAGCCTGCGCATCCGCGCAGTCTAATCTGAGCCTTTACTGTCTGCTAACCGAATCACTGATTACTATAGAATATATGAAAGGAGGGCAAAGGCCAGGAACTTACTTTGCGCATGCGTCGGATGATCTGATTCCCCGCATTTTACGCATGTTCAGATGCAGTTTTTCGCACGACACTGCCCATGTTTCATTATATTGCAATACATGTTGTTACCCTAAATGTTCGGACAGACCTGCTTGAGTAAAAAGTGTAGTCAATATCAGACGCCGCAGAATCCGGGTCAACGTTAATTAACCACTTAACCAGTAGTTTGTAGAAACTACAACTGGCAGTAAAATGGACTTGTTCAAATTTCAACAAAGGTATGGTAAGGCATTAAGGTGTCCGAACACTAGGATAAATACGGTGACATTTCATTGAAAGGATCTTTTTGTACAACACATGACAGTTCTGTCTTGTCATAGGATAGATCCTAACCCATGGGATGGCATCTGATTGGTCTAAACAGGCATCTGCAGGAAGTGATAATTGGGTCACACCATGCGAAAACGTGTCTTCTGGCATATGCAGACAGCGAAAGCCCAGATCAGCCTGCGCATATGCGCAGTCTGATCAGGGCCTTCTTTGTCCGCCAACTGAATTATTGGACACTACAGAATGTATAAATGGAGAGAAAAGGTTCGGATGATACTTAGTGCATGCGCAGGATGATCTGAACATGCACACTTTGCGCATGCGCGAAGGCACTTTTTCGCTTCACACCGCCCAATTAGACTTGACTGGTATATTGTCAATTAGAGGAGCGGGTTGTCAGCGTTGAGTTCATCTACATAATGACTAAGACGAGACGAGGTTTATTCCAAGAAATCTTACGTACAATTTCCAGTAACTTTAATTCTTGAAATCATAGATGGAGAAATTAACTTAATTATGCGTACAGTACACGAACGTCTGAGCATCCGCACAGTTTTGTCAGTTTTTGCTGGATGCTTTTTGGATAGCCAAGGATCCAAGACTCGCAATGAACATTTTGGTAACCTTTTCAGTCCTGCAGACCAACCAGAGAGCGGTGAAAACAGTGTAGCCCTTGATGAGACGGCGCATCATGAGCTACAGTGTTTGCCCTTCTGTTTTGATGTTTGACTTGCATCCCTGTTTGCACTAATGAATATGTCCAAATTAAATGATGGAACAGTCAATCTCATAAACTCAGGGTGGAAATTGCTCAATACGCCTTTGTCATATATTTTCTCATTCTGTTAAAAATGGACAAAGTAAAGAGTATATGGTGACAATTTTGCAAGACCACAAAGACCACAAAAGAGATTTGTGGACTGCAAAACTCTGATTAAAAGCATAACCTTAAATACATGTAAGATACATTTATTTTGTACAAAATCATCCAAATCGCGAAATATTACCCTGTATTGTAGTTACTTCTGTACTCAGGTTTTCACTATATATTATTGGGAAACATGGGGTGTTTATCAAACTGACTTGAAAATCTAAAGGTTTATATACTCTGATACGACTGTGGGAATGCACGGGCTGGTTCATGTCTTCCTTAGGCGAACGCGTCGCAAGGTACGTTATTTAAGTTGTTGTTCGATACTTATCTTCTAAAATTCCATTAAACTGTCTAGATTATTCTTCTTTAAGGCTAAGCTGGGTAGAATTTCAGCAGACGATTTATTGAAACATTTTTCTTCCTTATTTTTCCCAGAATAACAGGCTTTGACATTACATGCAAATTATCTCCAATGCAGATAATTTGCAAGAAATGTCAAAACCTGTTCTCTTAAAATTATGCCATCGATTTGTCGTCTGCCAAAAAAGCCCAAAGAGTGGCAATGGTTAATATCTGTTTATATGGTTAAACAGAATCTCTGAAATATAACCTTTACCACTCTATAGTCTAATTCAGCAGACGACAAGCTGATGCTATTTTTCTTAGATCTCCCAGCAAAAAACGTTTAACATTTTATGCAAATTGTCTCCTAAGGAGAATTATAACAAAAATATGTTCTAAATTACATAGCATGCTAAGCGTTCATATCAATGGGTTATTGTTAAACAAAATATCTTAGGAAGCCTCAAGTCAAGACTATGTAATTACTTTGTTCATTAGCGCTGAGCATGCTGGGTAAAAATATCAACAGACGACATTTTTAAATTAATTTTATTATTCTAATTAGAAATAGGTTCTGACAATTCATGCAAATTGTCTGCTTAGGAGACTGTTTACATGAAATGTCAACAGCTATTTTCTGGGGAAAGTAATAAAAGGAAAATACTCAATTTGTCGCCTGTTGATTTAACCCAAGGAAAGGTAAAGGTTAATTTTCCAATCACGTTTATGTCTCTTCTAGTGTTTTCTTCTCGGTCTTTCCTTATTGAAGTCAGAAAGTATTTGGAAGCGACGCTCACTCATACCTTGTTAACATGCATCAAGTCTTTATCGTTAAGCTTTTAAGACGTTTGTTGCCTCCTCCTCCGCTTTTCCTTTGGCTTCATCTTATAGGCGCCTGAAGAGGCTAGCATTAGTATACTGGTGTGGGATAAACGTGACATAATTACATTATCAACCAATATATATATATATATATATATATATATATATATATATATATATATATATATATATATATATATATATATATATATATACAAGCATCAGTTGTAAAAGTTATAAAATAATGCAAACTGCACAGAGATTAGATTTCTTGTGATCTATTCTGATTATGTTCGTACTTTAGAAAAGATAAATTTGTACTTTAGAAAAGATAAAAAAAAAAAAAAAAAAAAAAAAAAAAAAACTAGTCTACGACAGTCTTTCCCCTGTGACTCTGACAACAAGAAAATAACAATAGTGTGACAAGACATTAATCGAGATTCTGACAACATGTAAATTAACGTAGAATGACACTAAGTAAAGAAACAAGTATAGTAGAACTGGAATGCCTCGAACATCTTTGGGACCAGGGAAATTTGTTCGAGGTAAAGGTAGTTCGAGCCTATAAGGGTTAACCACGGCGCCAGATCAGGAAGCAAGTGGCGATTACTTAAGGAAATCCTTTTGATCTGCCACACAATACATGTGATTGTATGTTGAGTGTACTCATTAGAATCCATGATAAAATAAGACAATTCCCCACCCACCCCCACCCCCACCCCCTTTTTTGTTTTAGAGCTATGGGAAGAATTTCGTAGGGACTCAAAAACGAGGTCGAATTAGTCATGATAAACGAGCCCTGGGTGTTCGAGGTATTGAGGTTCGACTGTATGACACTTAGTTCAACGACGAGAGTCTGACAGTACGTAAAATAACGAGTCTGACAGCGATAATAGAATGACGACTGCCTGACCCTGACATAAAAAGGTATGAGACAATTCTATCATTTTACATTCCGCT
The DNA here is from genome assembly GCA_964016985.1 of Anodontia alba. NCBI lineage: Eukaryota > Metazoa > Mollusca > Bivalvia > Lucinida > Lucinidae > Anodontia > Anodontia alba. Next base: position 25,133,924 of record OZ024836.1, on the reverse strand, counting down.
TAGTCAATAGGCAGGAAACATCATAACGATTGGTTAAGTGACTCCCACGCATTGTGGCTGCAAATACCTGTGAAATTAACCTATAAATTGATATAATTATGTATTGCAATTTTCTTTCACAGAAAACATGTGTCTGGAATAATTATATTCGCTAGGTTATTGTTCAATCCGACGTTTACCATAGCCTGAAACCAGGAAGATACAAAATATGTGATTGTACACCTGATTAAGTGAAATAAAATACTGTCAAGGAATACAACTCTTTCAAGATACAGACAACCCTCTTTATACCGAAATTCGATACAACGACTAAATTCGTTATAATGACAATTTGACTCACAAAAAAAAAAAAAAAAAAAAAAAAAAAACGCTTAAGAGGTAACAATTATTTACAAATTATGCAAGAATATTGAAAGTAATAATTAAAAAAAAACATATGTTTGAATATTTGTTAGAATCGCCTCAGTGCGATTCTAACAAGTATCCAAAACATATGTTCTATGAGGAAATAAGAACAAAAGGAGACCTTCCTTACATAATTATCAATCTTCTCATTAAGTATCATCTACACCAGCCAATTCACTGAAATGGCAATGTCTTTGGTAACAAATACTGTCGTTGTAACCAGGGTTCACTGTAGCTTTCTAAGTTAGCGAAAGACCAGAGGAAACGAAGTTTTTTTAATTGGATTTGATACATCTAGTAAATGTCTGTCATTTGTACAGGGGAGATTATCTTTGTGACTTTCTGTTTGCTCTTTTTGCACTTACCTTAAATAGGGTCAACTTTTAAAGGAAAGGATTTGCTCCCGAACGGTGCAGATTCGGCACACCCTGGACTTTTCCCTTACCTTTTTTTTGACCTATTTTCACAAGAAGGCAGAAACATTTTGACAGAAATGCTTCTCGCCCTGGCAATGTGACCATTCCTCTTAAAACATTGTAAATCAACACAAAACAAAACTTCCTCTCAAACAGAATAAATTCAAATAGGAACGACAACAGAATCACAGACTTCAACAACAATACGACTAAAGATTAAAACAAGATCTTTCTTACATGTCAATCTGCTCATTAAGTATTCTGTACAACAGCCAATTCATTTTAATGGCAACGTCTTTGGGAAGAAATGCTGTCGTTGTAACGAGGATTCAGTGTAGTTTCGCTCACTTTTGAAAATGGGTCTGCTATAACGGAAGAGTATTGGCTCCGCTTGGTAGCGATTTTTTTCCCTTTCAGCGTAGACCCCTTTACAGACGGTGCATTTTCAGACGTTGCGGCTTATACGTCGTTCCGTGCAGGGAACTCTTTTATAATAAAGATGTTCTTACATAAACTTCTGTAATAATATTGTCCCATGATATCCATACTGGATGAATGCACTGTATTTGATTACAATAAGAAACAAACAATAGCGTAATCTGGCAACTCTTCAGGGAATGAAAAGGTCAGGCAAATAACATCATGCAACAGTCGTTATGTCCTCTTTGAACTCCCTGGAAACTAAAGTAATAATTGCAGTCTTTCAGACACTTATTGAACCTAACGTCTTCGCAGTTTGCTGTCTTATGACCCCTGTGGAAACACAAACATATGTTCTCTCTGTGTAAATAATAAGGATAGAGGCTGCAAGTTATCATCGTCTGCAAAAAGGTATAAGTGAAGACACCCTTGAAATATAAAATAACAAAAAGCAGCCGCATATGAAAACCACCGACAATCGAAAAATGAAGAGGTACAACAAGGGAACAGCCTTGTAAGATCAGAAGCAATATACGTGCAGATATCCAGAAAAAGCTACAGCCACGAAGCACAGCCTTCCCGAGGTACCAAAGAAGGAGAGATGAAAAACAAATAATGTCACCACATATGAAACCACCGACATACATACAAAGACGAACCGCACCAATGGAACAACCTTGGAACGGTCAGTAGAAAAACTACTGAGGAGGGATGGGGCTTAACTGGCTTTACTCGCGCAAAACCTCATCCTTAATTCTAAAACAGTTCCAGTTAAAACTATGTTCGGGCCGCATACGGATATGGGTCTTCCATCACATCTGTGAAACGCCACAGTAAAACACTGATAACCAAAACCAAGTAATGAAGCAAAAAAAAAAAGGCCCCAATAGCGATATGAATCTTCAATACAATAAAAGCATAAATAGGGTCACCGAATTGCCCTATGACAAGCATTGATACTCGAGCGCCAACCATCTCTAACAGACTGAGGAGGGAGCTGTCATTTAAGTCTGAGGACCGACCCATAATGTTGCCATTAAACAGGAAAGCAATATTATCAACCATAATTGGGTTAACAACAAACGACCATGCATGCAGTTTGCCGCAGAATATCCATATTGAAAATTTAGTTTGCCAAACAATCATATACTAAGTCGCTATAAAATTCAAGTTCGAACAGACTTTCTTGCAGAGAAATCTAAACAAACACAAAACTAGAATGGTGTTGTTAACCGATACACCCCATGTGCTCATTTGAAAAATAAAATAAAAATAAAAACGGTGTCAGATCTGTGCACCTTGAAACTGCTCTCGTTCTAAAACTGTCTTAACCCGGCACCAGATGGCATATACAGCCTTGCAAACTACGCAGTTGTCAATTTGCCTGTTTGCGTAATTTTTGAAGGAAGCCTTTTAGAATTTTATCTTAGTTCACTGCAGCTGGTAGTAAGTGTCATGTGGCAACCGTAAAACATCTCTCCTTACAGTATCATTGTGCAAAACATATTTTTATTACCTATAGGATCATTGAGCCCATTCCGATTGCTTTGAAAATAAAGAACCGCTTAAGCCGGTACTAAGGGGCGTATACAGCCTCGCAAACTACATAGCTCTATACCCAGTCAACATTCTACATTAATCTATAGCGGGCCGTTACCGGCCCGACAGGGTAGCTGTCGGGCCGATAACGGCCCGCTATAGATCTATGTAGAATGCTAGCTGGGTATGGAGAGACTTTATAAAACCAAGTCTTCGGTTTTCGTTCTTCTGTGTGTCTTTGTTTCCAACGGCAACCTTTTTGATTTCTATTTTCCCACATCAAGACACGTATACAAGTAAACGTATTTATCTGTCTATGAATATTCATGTCTGGTCGATACTTTAGACGCTTGACCGACCAACATTATATCATTCTCCTGATCTGTAGACCAATATCACAAAAGACTCTGAGTTTGAAATATATATAAATCAATTAGATAGATATAAAGCTTTTTACGGTAAATCTCTGAAGCTGATTTGAACTGATTTTTGATCGGTATTATGCATCAATTTTGTCTATATAATTGGCCAACAGACTTGGCAGCACTCATTTCTTATGAAAGTTTAAGGTCGATTGAAGTAAACGGTAGAACACTGAGACATAACTATATGAATTGAGCCGTAGCGCAGCATTTCCTACTTGATTGTATGTGCGCCCAACAAAAACAGGTCAGTCTGCGCAGGGTCTTTGCTGTCCTCCTGAAGACGCTTTGGATCTTTGGCTAGCCACAGAATGTCCTGTGAAGACTCTGACTCGACTGCTCTGATGCGGAGACTGACCTCAGTCTTCGCTGGGTACCATGCAGTCTTGTAGCAGATGCTGTGCCCCGGCTCAGTTGTTATGGTTTGTCAACATGACGCCTCATTTTGTCAGCCTGTATTTGTAAACCAACATGTTCTCCTGTTTGAGCCGTACATGGTGAGATTAGACTACACATAAACTCAAGTTATTCTGAGCGTTTGTTGTGTGTGCAACCAATGTCGGGATCTGCAGTAAAATTTCAATATCTAGAACATCGATAGCTCGTTTACCATGGTTAATTCCAAATTGTTTTCGATGCCTTAGGAAATTCTTTAGATATCTAAATAACACGAATATTTAAGGGTATTCAAGGTGGGTGGGTGTGTGAGTGTGTGTGTGTGTGTGGGGGGGGGGGGGGCGGCTTTTCTTTTTATTTTATTATGAAAAATGTATGCTGTGTGTACTTATAAAAAAAGCCGTATCACGGCGATTCTAATGGGAACACTCAATATACCATTATTTATTGAAGATCGAAAAGACATCCCTAAAGTATCTCAATTTGCCTTCTGATCTGGTCCTGTGATTAACTCTCAGTAGTTCGAACTACCCATGTCCCTTTCGACATCACTCGATCACTCGGAAATATTCTTTTTTCTTTTATCTTGCTCGACGTTTTATTTCAAATGAAAATGATTTGTTCTGATAGACAATATCTTATCAGAATTTTTTTTTTCTATTTCTGTGATTTGTTCTCAAATATGTACCTTATAATTAAATTTATGACCAAAAATTGGTCTGACCTTGACATTTCTTTAGTAAAGTGATTTTTTTTTTTAAACTTTTGTCTTCGAAAATATTTTTTTTATATTTTTTATTGCTGAATTTGAATTATTGATGTTTTACAAAAATAATGGGAACCTTTCAGAAAATGAATAAGCAGAACTTGTTGAAAATCTGCCAATCCTACAGATTACTGCATAAGTTGCAATCAGTTTTACAATGGGAGACAATGAAAATATTTGATTTAAAAAAAAAAAAAAAAAAAAAAAAAAACGATGACTAGAATAAAAAAAAATGTGCATAGTTAGATACGACAAATTGTTTTACATTAAATCATGACAAAATTTGCTTCTTCTGTGTAAAGCGCAAAGCAAAAAAAAAAAAATAAAAAAAAAATAAAAAATAAAAAAAAAAAATAAATAAATAAAAAAAATAAAATAAATAAAATAAAATAAAACAATAAATGACTGTCTGAAAGATGTCGAACACACAATACAACAAAATATCATGGTCACAAAGCTGTAAGGGCCATAAAAGGTCGACTGTATGCCATAATGAATAACAATGCTTCTGACCGTTGTGTTTTTCTTCTTCTTTGAGTTCACTTTGAACATAAGGCAAGTTTTCCACAGAGACCCTTCTCCTGTGATCGTGGTATTACCACTGCATTGTACGATGTGTGTAATACTGTCCATATAAGTAGAAGTAGCAATAACCGTGGTTGAAACAGTAGTAACAGCAGTATTATGCACGTACAAAAGTTCAGACAAATCGCTGAACCGCACAGACTGGCATTTGAAGTTCACACTTTTTAAATTCACATACCATGCTGACAAAAATAGCTCCTTATTTTACTAGCATATGCTTGACAAAATAACTGTTTCAGAGGAGCTTCCTATTGATGAATTTCAGGATTTAAGTAAATGTAAGAGAGTTCAAGTATCTTTGAGTTTATTAGGAAGTGATATTGTAATCATTGTATTTATTTAATTGTTTCATTGATGCTTTCAAAGTTTGCTACCTTCTGTACATGTAACATGTCGCAGTATACATTTAAATTATATACGTAATTACCAAAGTATAGCCACTATTACTAAGCATAAAACCTCCCCCTTCAATTACAAATTACAGTTATGTGTCCAGTCTGCGTTGGTCCAATACAGATATATGCAAATTCTCAGCGCTTCTGACTGCAGAGCCGAGCGTAGCAGGATCGAATCCCAACTCGGCCGCACTTCCGTCGAGAATGATCATGAAATAATTTCTATGGCCATTCTCTCCATCTTTTGATTCAAGAAGGGCAGTTGCCAGTTATTGGCCAAAGCACTAGTAAAACACTTCGACGAGAATTGCAAACACTTTAATGAAACAAATTACAGGGCTCATTGGCTATCTAAATCCAAGCAAAAGAAAACCAGGAGACTGTAGGATCACGGTTGCTCGGTCTATCCGGCATCGCTAGCCAGGCAACAAGCTTCTGCAACAGATTGATTAAGGACCGTCATTCAGCCTAGAAGAAACTTATCAGCATAAACCAGGCTAACAACCTTGCATGGAGTTTGACGAGGAACATATAAGTTGTTATCTATACTTTTTGTGGCAAGTAACGATCGCTTCAAGGTCTTCCTTTAATCTAGTTGTACCAACATTCATGCGGCTGGATTTACAGACTAGGGCACCATAAAATTCGGTTTCGACAGGTCTTTTTGCAAAAGTATTTTCAAACCATAATTTCATTTCTAAAGTAATTCAGAATGACGGCGATAAACCCTAGAGAATTATCTAGAACATTACAATACCGAAACTTCTTTCTAGGATGCTGATCTGTTACAAATCTATTCCGATTATTAAAGTCACTTACTTGACTAGCTGTTCTAACAAAACTAATACATGAGAAAATATACAGTATAGGACGTAATCCGAGAGACATCGCCATTCAAAAACAGATTTTGTTTTAAATTTTAATATCCAATTCAGCCTATTTATCATTATTTAGTAGAGATTTTATCGTTTAGTATTGATGAATTTAAACCCTGCAACGGCAATGTGGTACCAGAGATTTTCGATTTACTAGTTGGGCTACTTTTTGAATGTAATGATTTTATCTACCACTTGTTTAACGTAATCATTATAAACATTCAGTAGGTCATCTAAATATGTGGAAGTTAAATTCAATGTTTCATTGACATAGGCGTGTCTTTCGTGAGAAAAGGAAGACATAAATAGGTTCTGAAAGGATTGACCCATGACAACAATATCAACACACAGAACCTGAAATAGCTAAAATTTCGAAGCTTCCTAGACCAGAATTAGCTGAGTCAGCTAATAACACCACTGTAGTAAAGTCACTTCCGTAGGATAACAAACACAGACCTGCGACAAATGAGAACATTATTTGTATACATCGTTTTCCACAATATTTGTTTGTATGAGGAAATATCCTCACAACGTATAAGATATAATCTTTATATAATGTTTTGATATACGAGATAATGTGTGTGCATACGTTTTAATCACGAGCATTTAAAGGTCAAATCAAAGCTACATTTTCAATCTATTATACGAATTCAAACGTAAGTGAAGCCTGTTTTACGCAGGGAAAACGGGAAGTCAAAATTGGAAACAAATGGGATTAATGACATCTTAAAACGAGATTAATTAAACCGTATTATTTCGCGATATTGACCAGACAAATCAATTGATTTTAAGTGTTATATATATCTCACTAGACTTGTTAATATATTTCCTGAACGACCCCAGCGCGGAAATAAAAATGTAATTCTGGATTCGATTTGCAATTCATAGACACAATGACTCTTCTTACCTCCTCCAATTTTGTTTGAAGAATACTTTGTTTTCAGCGCTATCATGTCACTCATTCCTTCTGTTTGTCGTCAAGTTCAATAATGAGACGGGACACAGCATTATCAACAAGACTGTATATGCGCCCAGCGAAGACTCGGAAAGGCATGTGCATCTACATAGCCCTATCAGTCTTCTCAATGCCCTCTGTAGGTAGCTTAAGATCCAAAACGTTTTAAGAAGGACAGTGAAGACTCTGATCATCATGCGCGAATGCACATGCTAATCTGACACTTCGCGGGACGCACACGCAGTCTTACTGGAAATGCTCTGCCACGGCTCATTGTATTGTTTACTTGGGCTGCGTGACGCAGGTCTTTGAGTATCAACAGCGTAATGTCTCTTCCCAGTTAGCATTCTTTATAAATCTATAACGGTCCGTTATCGGCCCGTCAGGGTAGCTGACGGGCCGATAACGGCCCGCTGTAGATTTATAAAGAATGCTTACTGGGTTGTGAAGTACAGTAAAAATCCGCTGTTAAGACCACTGGAAACTAAAACAACTCCGCTATCAAAACCAGCTTTTGCCAGTCCAAAATGTTTTCTTTTTTTCTTCATGTTCTTCATAGCTCCAGATGAGAGGGGGTATCCGCACAATAATTTTCTTATTTCTCTACAACACAATGCTGTGGTACTCATTAGAAGCGCCTCCGCGAAGCGCTTTTAATGAGTATCACAACATAACTTTTTTGTGGAGAAATAAGACAAAAAAAAAAAAAAAAAAAAAAACACCTTATCTACAGCTATGCGCTATATTCTATATTAAGACAACCCCGCTAATATGACCTTTTCAGGCGATACCAAGGTGGTTTTAATAGCCGAATTTTACCGTATATCCCCTAGAAATAATGCAAAAGCATGGTCATGCAGGGAATCTAGCCATTAACTACCACAGCCTTCCCAAGGCACAAATAAGGCGCATGCACGAAAGGACATCACAGAATAGCAGTGGGTCAAAACTAGAACGAACAAAACGTGGAAGAACTGCAACAGAAAAAAAAAATCTCTGAACGGTCAGCAATAAAAAAAATGTTTGGGTATTTACCAGGCTATACGAGCACCAAACATTATCTTTATCCTCTGGGACTGCTCCAAACATAAACACAAAATGAGCCTACGCATGACAAAACAAAACAAAATGGCATGTGCGCCCAGCGAAGACTCAGGTCAGCCCATGCATCCGCCCATGCTGATCAGAGTCTTTGCTGTGCGCTCAGTGGGTAGCTAAGGACCCAAGCTTTCTTCATGCGGACGGCGAATAATGATCAGACAGGACAGATGCCACATGCCATTTTTTTTTCTTGATTTTGTCATGCGCTGGCTCTAATACAAATCTCACAGAGAAAAGGTCAAATAGACAGCAAAATGGCTGCAACATGTTGAAAATCCGATTAGTGCTTTCTGTTCTATAGTGCGATTCTGTACATTGATGTCTACAAATTTCAACGGTTCCTGTAGGCAGACAACGAAGTCCTTGATCAGACAGCCCAGACTAACCTACGCCGTTTTCATCCGCATACCGTAAAACACATACTGTATGAGGCTTCGAAATTTCGCGGTTTGCCGGGAAGAGCTTATTTGCGAATATTAATTTCGGTGAATTAATACTTTCATATAGATGTTAAACTATATACAATTATTTAGAGTTAAATACCTAATGGTGGAGTTTTATTTTGGCGGATTTGGTCTAAATCGTCAATAGTGGTACAATAAAGCGATCGCCAAATATAAATGGTTTTGCAGCATCAGGTTGATACTTTCAGTCATGACCCAAGCATATATGCGAACAGCGGTGATTCATATCAAGACGCAAATGAACGGAGAGAGTTCCTTGGAGAGAGTCAGACGCTGCATAATACTCTGGTCAAATCAATATTCTGGTCCAGCTATATGACACCAACTTGCTTGACTTGACTCTTCCTTTTACAAAAAAAAGATGGATGTACTTTCATGGGAATGTAACTGTTATGTGTATAGAGCTGCATACAGATAAGAATAGTTTTGCTTCTTTCTAAAAGGGGTCTACTTTAAAATGAAAGAACTTGCTTCCATCGGTCTACTCTAAAAGGTAAGAATTTGCTCCCGATGGGAGCAAATTCTTTCCTTTTAGAGTAGACCCTTTTCGCGAAGAATCTTGGTGTGCAGTAAAGCCAAAAGGAAGTCACAAAAGTTGTCAAACTTGTAAATGGTCGAAAATCTTCAAAGTGCATCTAGTTGTCTTTAATATCGGTTTGCCAAATATTCACCACAATGAAATCAGTACAACAGAAACAGTCACTTTTCCCTTCATCAATCGTAGTTTATCATTTGCTATCTTCAGGTGGGTAGTAGGTTGGTGTGATCTGTTGCTGAACATTTTGTAGCGTTCACCCTGCAGTTACTTGCTCTCGCCAGATAAACCTTGCCTCATTTGAAACAAATTAAAGGTTTGGGATATACTTCTTTATCTCTTACGTTATTTGTGTTTTCCTTTCTGCAGATGACTCGGCGTGACATACATATTGCTGGTTGGTCAGAAACAAAAAGCCGCAACGTCAGCAACTTTCCTTCGAACAGCGAAGATTCAGATCAGCCTTTACATTCATGCAATCTGATCAGAATCTTTATTGTGCGCATTTTTGGATAGCAAATGAGGCAATGTGTCTTCATGCGCACAATGAAGACTGATCAAACTGCGTATATGCACATGCTTAGTTGAGTCTCCGTTGGGAGCAGTTGTCAGAAGTTACTTCTTCGGACGTTGCGCGGCTCTAATATAGCATTTGGCAATAGTCATGTTTGACCTTGTTGTTTGTACCAGGATTTCATTTAAACAAACTAACTGCATATTCAAATGCTTAAGCACACGTCTACTGTCAACGCTTACGTGAACTGGGAAGATAGTTGAATCGCTTCAAATGAAAATGTCTTTGTCATAGTGCAGTTTTTATTATTGGTTTTCCGTTGGATCCATCACGAAAACGTCAACATTGTATATAGTTTTGACCCCCTTATATCCCTCTTTTATACAGTTAAACTGGAGGTGGAGGGGGGTGGGGGGGGGGGGGGGTGGTAGTACATAGATATACATTAATTTTCTTATTTCTGCTCAAAAACATAAATTGTGGGTGCTCGTTAAAACCGTCTCGCTGAGGCGGTTTTAACAAGTATCCACAATTTATATTTTAAGCAGAAATATAAAAACTACTAGAATTTTTACATGAGAAAATTTTCATTTTTTTTGTGGTAAAATTCTCAGTATAGGCTTGTTTTCGTAATGCATTGAGCCAAATCTGGTATCATGAAAAAACAAGTTCCACTTAAATTGGCAGTAGAGGGGCGTATGCATCTCTGCAAACTATACACCTTCAAAAGAAAAACAAATCAGTAAAACCCATATTGAGAATTTCGTTTTCCGTGTGTTCGTTGTTTTCAAATGCGACCTTTATAGGTTTTATTCAAAACCAATGTGGACAGCGAAAAATGACCGTTTTCACGCAGCCAGATTGAGATACTCTTGCCTCCTCAACATCTGTAATCTGTATCAACAAATAGCTATGTCTCTGATGGTGTGCATCATATGCGCATAATTATTATTGAACATGTAATCGAAAGTCTCTTTTTCTTAGGCTCCGCCCATTTTATGACAGACAATTCAACGACCATCATTTACTACTGTCTTTGCAGTATTATTTAGCTATTTAATATGAATTGCTTGCTTACTAAGCAGTAAAATATACCTGTCTGCTAATAACGAGTTATAGTGTCCGAATGTTTAGGCCAACGGGTAGAAGTGTCTTAATATGCCAAAGCTTAATTCCAATGCCAATTTCTCCGACATGGACAAAGACAAGAGTTTACGTATATCGTGCTTAAACCGATTTACCCAAATTATTCGGACTATTAACTCCTTGCCATACTTTTGAAGAAGTACATTTATACGAAGCTATCTGTTGATATCTCTTAAACCTTCTGGATAAGTAACAGCTAGTGTAGGCAAAACACAGACACCACTTCCTCTGATCTGGGTTTACACTGTTTGTTCGGGTTAGTTTGTCCAAATGCAATGTAGATTTCAAAAGGAATGACTCTTGAGAGCAATGAACACGCTAAAAAATCTAACATCCCGAAAACATGCCTAAATATTTTTGATCCACTTAAACCCCACTTTCATGTAGTAAAACTGGTGTTTACAGGGGAATACATTATTTTTCTTATTTCTGCTCATAATATAGCTTGTGGGGACTCGTTCGAACGAGTACCCACAATCTATGTTTTGAGCAGAAATATGAAAAATATCGGAATTTTTTATCTAAATTTTTTCGTTTTTTTTTGGTGGTAAACTTTTCAGTGTATTTGAAAAAGGCATGTTTTCGTAATGAACCAGTGTAAAGTATTCTGAGCCAGACTAGCTAGTTTCGGCCAATTAGGCATCATCAGTGAACTCGTATAAATTTACAAAATTCCAGGAATGTACTCAATGATCACAAAGTACCAGAAATGCAGAAATGTAGAAGCTTTTAGTATCACTAGTAGACACATGCAGAGTTAGAGAGTGGGACTTATTTTTGGATCGAACATAATAATGCAGTGCTTGTGAGAAGCTCGTTTGTTCGACTTTGTCATGCTATGGTTTACCATTAAAGCGCCGCTACGGTCGTGACGTATTTTTTACACTTCTATCATTATGAAAATGTCAGCTGATTTCTCCTTTACATACAGGTAATTGTTTCTTTTCACTTTCTTTGTCAGTTCCGAATATCGAATTAAAAAAAAAAACACACAGCTTAGGGTTGAAAGATACCCCGCCACTGCGCTTACGATCTGATGAGTCTGTTTAATTATCGTAAAATTGAACCATTTTCAATTCCAAATTACACCTAGTAAATATAAATGTGTAAACAAAATTTGAATAAAATCCACATGGCTATTTTCAATATACGGAGCCAGAACAAAATGTTGACATCAAATCGAGGGTCATAACTGTCGAACATGTATAAATGTGATCCCTTTTCAATCCCTACCTTGATCTAGTTTATATCAATTATTATATAGAATTTGATAAAGAAATATTTTGCTGCCAAGATATTAAGCAAAAGGACAATTTAAAGGACAATCAAGGGCCACAATCTCTTCGAAACGTAACACTATTGTCCAAAAGTCTACCTTAAACTATTCTAGACAATGTCAATTTATTCTCACAATATTAAGCAAAATCTTAATTTTGGCGTCAATCAAGGAGCACAACAAACGTAATTTACCAATTTTCAATCCCGACATATATCTAGTAAATATCAATGTGTATGTAAAATTTGAACAACACCGTTTATTTGTTCTCATGATATGGAACGGAAACGGAACTTTCACGTCAAGAAAGGGCTGTAACACTACTAACAATTAATGATTTTTTTCCTATTTACAACACAAACAAACTCCTCTCCAATGCCAATGCCTATACAGAGGACGGAAACATGCCTGTATAATTTTGACCCCCTTAAACCCCACTTTTATATAGTAAAACTGGGGTTTACAGGGGTATACATTATTTTTCTTATTTTTGCTCAAAACATAGATTGTGTGTACTCGTTAGAATCTATGTTTTGAGCAGAAATATGAAAAATATCGCAGTTTTTTATCTGAAAATTTTCAGTTTTTTGGAGGTGAAGTTTCCTATATATTTGAACAGGCGCGTTTTCGTAATGGAACGGAAATAACGCTTCGCCAGATGTAGAGACGGAATGATGAATAGACAGTCACTCAAATGGTATAGCATAGTACCTGCCTCTATCGAGAGGCGAGGTACATGTATATCGTAAACATCAAGCACACATAACTAAACAAGCATTAACGGATTGATAATATAACGATTCAACGACATTTTGGATACATTCGACCTGTGAGGCAACCACAGTCGCTGCATACATACACATAGAAAGAAACACACGTGCATGCATGCATGCACGCACACATAAATACAGAGATTCACATCTTTAGGCAATCTAGATTGCTGTGAATTTCGATTCAGAATCTATATAGTAGAGAAAATATATCAAAGTCCATTTCAAGATATATTTAGGACAAATAAAACGAACCAGAGTAACTGATGTAGACTTAGGTCGTTTCCGAACGTGTGCCATTTAATAGAAATATTCTGTTAAAGAAATTCGAGTCCAAAATCCATTTCCTAAACAATGAAATGAGATATAACCCTGTCATAGATTAAAGGAGTTTCATTAGCAATCCCAAACCATCTATTCATGATACTAATATGTATACGAAATTAGAGCAAACTCCATAGATAAATATTCAAGTTATCGATTGAAAACTATGTGGACGCACGAACATGCACAGGAACGGAAAGACACAAAAGTGTGTATCGTTATATACCGCTTCTACAATATGACGGGCTATAAAACGTGTATTGTATTTGTAGGTACTTTCTATGATTATGGTGATCAAAAAGAGATATGTTTACGCAAACTCCCTGGATGTTTGCTTTCTTAATGAATCAATTTACAACTATGCAGGTATGTAGATATTAAAACTTTCACCCCTGAGTTTCTGAAATGGATACTTCAGTTTTTGAATTTGGACATATTCATTGTTTGAAATAGGGGTCTCAGACACAAATCAGTTACATGATTGGAAACAGTGTAGATCCTGATGAAATGGTTCGATTACAAAAACACCCGTATTGGTCTGCAGGGATGAATGAAATGCAATGAATATGTTAAAGCCAACTTGTTTCTTTGTTTGCATTTACTATTATTAATTACTAATTTTTAAGATAATATATTACCGGCTAAAAGTTCGAAATACACAGAATCTCAATCGTTCCATTGACGTCAAAATTTCACACATACTATAATGGCGACATGCAAAATGTGTCTTCCGGCAAATACGGAGAGCGAAGGCACATATCAGCCTGTGCATGCGCGCAGTCTGATCAGGGCCACAGAATCATTCAAAACTATAAAATCTAAGAATGGAAAGCAAAGGCCCGGATTAGACTTTGCGCATGCGCAGGTTGATGTGAATCCGCACATTTTGCGCATGTTCGAAGGCACTTTTACGTTGGATGCGGCCTGTATTATATTAAGGACTATCTAAGGAATGGGGCTACATATAGGCAGAGGATGAGGGCAGTACATTCTCTGGACGGGTTAACCCTTTTATCCGAGATTTTTTTTAAGTGGACTCTTCCGTTTTATAATCTGGTCAGAACCATTGCTCCTAATAGGGGTCGCAGTCAAAAATCAAAACAGAAAGGCAATAGTGTAGAGCCTGATGAGACAGCTCATCACGCAAAGAGGACTGTTTTGGTCTACAGAGCTGTAAAAGGTTAGGATTGTATGGACAGTTATTGGTTAATGCACGAATTTAGGACTCTATGAGGGACTATGTTCAGGGAGATAAAATGAGTCTTTTGTGATTCTTTTGTACTTTTAGAACTGTTTAACTTAAATGATAGGTAAATTATAGCTACCAAACATGTACATGCACTTCCATACCTAAAGAAGACATATTGACCAATCATAGATCAATGCAGTGTTCGGTCAAAGAAAGGCAATGACCCAGCGGGCACATGACGTAAATATAACGTCGCCTCAACGTCGATGCAACGTCATGGCGTTGCATCGACGTTGAGGCGACGTATTTACGTCATGTGCTTGCAGGGGAACTTCTTTTCCTACACTTCACCCCTAATATATACACATGGAAGAAACGTAAAGCAGCCCGGGCAAAAATAAATCATATTTTTCTCAGCTACTTTCGAAGTTAATGTCAACAGTGATTTAAACATTAATGGTCTTTCATACAAATGACATGATACTCCAAACATGACTGCACTGCTCCTTCTCGCAGCAATTGGCGCATTCATCATGCATCCCTCGATTTTTTTTTTTTTTTTTCAAAATTCAGTTTGTGCACGTAGAAAAATAGGAAGCATGTGGTTTATTTAAAGCTAGTTTCTTGCAATATTGAGTCATTGTATGCGAACATGGCGCAAAGGAGATTGCCAGACGGCAAAGATGGCGCAAAAACAGCAGATAATTGAAATGGATAGATAAAAGACAGGAATGTCCTTCAAGCTATTGAAAGTCGTCAACTTGGATTCCATCACGCAGTTATCAACCGTCTAGTTCGGAAGCATAGAGAAGCCATTGATGTAAATGACCGAAAACGTTTTGGGCGATCTACAGCGACGTCATAGCGCGAGGACAGGGCGCTTTCAGATGCCTGGTACGTCTTCATCCCTTTGAAACGAGTTCCCACCTTAAAAAGGGAATGGTTACCAAGTCGTCGTGTTTTCCACCAGGACTTAGAGGAACCGGCTGAAAGCAGCATGACTTGCTTCCAGAAGGGTTCAAATACTCCCTTTTCTGAAAGACTGCCATCAGAGAATATATCTGTAATGGCATTTAACCAAACAGAACTTGAATTTGAGGTCATGGCACCGCATCAATTGGTCGGATGAAAGCAGGTTTCTGCTCCATGTCAAGGATGGACAACATGTTGTGGAGGCA
The DNA here is from genome assembly GCA_964016985.1 of Anodontia alba. Lineage (NCBI taxonomy): Eukaryota > Metazoa > Mollusca > Bivalvia > Lucinida > Lucinidae > Anodontia > Anodontia alba. Next base: position 25,118,253 of record OZ024836.1, on the reverse strand, counting down.
GAGAAACACGGCGTATATACCTAGGAACATCCTGCTAACCGTTCCGTACGAGGTAGGCTCAGTCATGGTGTTGTGGTGCCTCTCACATGATTGCAAGCTGGCCCTGGTTAACATACAAGGAAATCCATTGAACAACCAGTACATTGACAAACCGTGCAACCGGTTGTCGTCTCTCATTTTGACAATCACGCACTCGCTTCAAAACCAGAATACATGGACGGCAACGCCAGATCTTATCGTTCCCGCGCAGGACTAACCTGCCTTCAAACCAACGCTGTGACGACTTTGCCATGACCAACCATGAGTCCGGATTTAAATCCTCTAGTGCATATATCGGATCTCATTAGTTGTCGGTACAGGCATTTGACCCTCCCTTACAGACTTTGCAAGAACTGGAAGCAGCGTTACATAGAGAGTGGTAAAATTTGACCATTGCTCAGATCCGACGTTCCACAGGAGGGATGAGACGCAGGGTGAAGCCGTCATCCGGAAACAAGGAGGATACACCCGGTACTGGACATCTAGACTATGGATGCCTTCTTGGTATATATTGTGCTGTGTTTTCACCCTTAATAGCCACCCTAACGTGACTAATGAACTCAGCAGCTCTATACGTAAAATGCATTTTTTTTCTGTCGGAACAGTACAGCTGGTGCTTGGCAATATCGTCATTCAAAACATCAAACTATTGAACAATTGTTCGGACATTTTTATCTTGTCCGGACAGCTTAATATCTTGTTTGCGTAAGATAACGTCTTGTTCGGACAACTCATAATCTTGTTCCGACACTAATTATCTTGTTCGGACAAGAAATATATGTTTATCTTGTTTGCACAACTTATTATATTGTTAGGACAACCTACTTGCTCGCACAAGATAACATTTTGACGCTCACCACTTTAGTTGAATCTTTTCTAGGAAAAGTGGCGTGTTCTAAGATTGCAGTCGATCTGTAATATAGCAATGAGTAACAGTCAGCCAATCATCGTGTCTCATTGAGTTTTGCGGACAAGATAATAAGTTGTGCGGACAAAATAATAAGTTGTGCTGACAAGATAATAATTTGTCTAAATAAGATATTATCTTGTGTGGACAAGACACTATTTTGTGCAGACAAGATAATAAATTGGCCGAACATGATATTATCTTATGCGAACAAGATACTATATTGTGCGGACAAGATATCATCTTATTCAGATAACTCAAATAATAAAATTTGCTTGTCACTGTCCAGGTTTCATAGTGTCAAATAAATCAGAAGTTTTTGTTAACCCTGTCAGTCTGGCAGACCAAAACTGATCCCTGTGCAAGCAATGTAGATCCAGGGTCGTCTCACTAGGATGTTTCTAGTCATTTTTTTTTTATTTTAGACTGAAACCCCCATTTTCACAAATGGACATGTCCTAATTCAATGATGGGAAAGTCCACTTCATAAACTCAGAGTGGAAAGGGTTAATCATCTTTATCTCTGCAAGGGGCGATTCCAGATTTCTTCCTTCTGAATAATGCATCTTACGCAAATCGATGCTTTGCAGTACAATGTATATGACACCGCACACTGTCAAAATAAGATTGATGCAGTGGATCAAAGAATTATAGATATGAATGATATCTAATTCGAAATGCGCATGTCTGTCGAAAAGTTAAATTGTCCAATAACAAGATAATAGTCTTGGTAATAAGAGTTAGTAAAAAGGGCATTTTTATACCGGACAAACACATAAAGTTAGGTATGATATGTAAATCAAAATGTGTATGTCTGTCAAAAAGTCCAATAACAAGATAATTGGCTAGAAAATTAAAGTTATTAAGCAGTAATGAAGCGAACCGATTTACCTACCTATTTGCTTCTGTATATAATATAATCGCTCAGTTATATCCGTATTGCTACGGGCGTATGCTATATCTATTGTAGAATTTTTGTCTTTCCTACACCGATACTTTTATATCATTTTATTGTCTTTCTTTCCGTTTAAATCTAAATGCAGAATCATAAAGCACACTGGTAATAAGCTTTACCACTGTCAACGCTAACTCAGCAGACGATAAACTGAAAATATTATCTTATTCTTTTTTTTTTTTTTTTTTTTTTTTTCAGAAAATAGGATGTGGCATTTCATGCAAATTGTCTCCTTAGGAAACTACTCGCATGGAATACTAAATCCTATTTTCTGAGATAAATAATAAAAAAAACTATTTCAAAATGTCGTCTGCTGAAAGTTTTACGTTAGTTTCTGTCAACAGGTAAAATCAATGTAAAATAAGTTCTCTTGTAGAGAGCATAATTTACAAGTTTTACAGCTATGAACTACAAACTTTTTTTACAAACAAGATAAAGAATATTCTGATAATCCAAGCGATATATTCAATATCTATTTCTCAGTTATTTCTCGAAAGGATTCTTGCAGTTTCCCTGGGTTTTACTTTCTATTCAGAAGAATCGATCCAATCCCGTTTCGAGCAAAGAAAGAAAATCCATTATGTTTGAAAATAACGAAAGCAATGATTTTAACATCAATAACTGTTTCGGTTTCAATCATTTGGCAATATTCCTGTCGGATGTTCATTATGCAAAACCTAATATGGGCGGAGTCTCATGAAAAGGTATCTTAGGGTATAGCAGAAACGTTCGATTCCTATATTCCTGCGCCTCTTCTCAGTCTCGTCAGACCATTTGCTGTAAGTTGCTATATATTCTACAATAGACAGCGAATCTACAATCGCGCATGCTTATGCTTATCTCGTATTTAAAAAAAAGAAAAATGTTTTGGTTTGGCATAGCGTACATAATGCTCCCTGGGGGAAAGCCAAGATTGTCCAACACAGAAGTAGCAAAAGCCTAGACGAGGTTGCGCATATGGGCAGTATTTAGATACTGCGGATTTATATCAAATTGACATCCTTTACGAAAACACGCCCATTCAAATATATTGAAATTTTTATCACCGAAAAACTAGGTTTTCAGATAAAAAAAAAATCTGATACTTTTCTTATTTCTGCTCAAAACATAGATTATGGGTACTCGTTAGAACCGCCTCGCCGAGGCGGTTCTAACGAGTATCCACAATCTATGTTTTTGAGCAGAGATAAGAAAACAATGTATAACCCTGTAAACCCCAGTTTTACTATATAAAAGTGGGGTTTAAGGGGTTCAAAATTATATAGGTATGTTTTCGTGATGGCTGATTTATACCAATTTGACATCGTATTATTTTGGCGAACATAGAATACCTGGAAAATGTTTGAACGTTAAATTTCAGCTGTTTTTTTTTTTTTTTTTTTTTTTTTTTTTTTTTTGCCTGAACGGTATTTCTCGTATTATCTAAAAAATGAACAATACAGGATTGAATGTTTGTCGGCGGGTTTGAAGAGATTAACTCAACAAACCAGTTAATTTACGTGTTTGCTGGTAAATGTATTATTTTGTTAATGAGTGATATAATATATACAGGGTTCCACACCGTGACGGGTTTTAACCAGTACCAAAGCTATTTCAGATGACGACAAATATATGGTATTTATCTCAAAATTTTCAATGACAACAGACTATGTCGTTTGATGCAAATTGTCTTCTGAGGAGTCTAATCGCTTAAAATACCAGAGACAGTTTTCTTGAAAAAATAAGAAAATTATTTCAAAGTGCCGTCTGCTGAGATTTTACCCAGCATGCTAAAGCGTTAAGAAAGAAGACAGGTAACATGCCATAGTCAGAGATACACTGTTAATGCTTTCATTCATTGTGGGGAGATGCATGTGAGCGTGTGCGTAAAATCATGCACAAATACACTAATGCATAAGTTTTATGAACAACGAATGACTGGAAAACAAAGTATAAATCAAATCCTATTTACTGTCTTGTCAATGAAGTTTTAAAATAAGACAATGTCAGGGTCAATGTAAATCTCATTATTGCTCAGGTTTACAGGCTTTGTTTGGTTGAGAAAGTCTTCACCTGCGGTTTGTAAAACATTGCATCGTACTCAAATAGTTTGTGTGTTGAAACAGACACAGCTGAAAACTTTACTGACCGGAATTTGATTCCACGAACGACAATACTTGTTATTTCATTTTTCTTTTCGTCTCCACGTGTATTCCTTTTGATTGTATTATTGATCGTTTAAAAAAAAAATATCTTTGAAATATCGTTTTCAAAATGTACATGGGATGCTATCATCGCAATTAGCAACTAGACATTTGCCCATATTTTATTTCCTGAACTAGGAGTGAACCTTTCACTTGTATCACATGTAGGTATGCCTGTATAGTTCTTGGTCATTTTCTGAACAACGGTCAATATTACACATCAATAATAACAAAAAAAAAAAAAAAAAAAAAAAAAAAAAACATAATATACTCGCAAACCCGAACGCCTGAGGGCACAGAGATGCGTTGGTTGTTACTGCATCAGCCAAATTTTTTGATCACTTATATTTCTGCTGGATGCGCACGCGGTCCTGTAGAAAACGCTGCGCCCCGTCGCCAATCATGTAAGCAACTAACTGAAGGCCAAGCAGTTTTCTCGTGAATTTTATAGTAACACCTGTCTTGTTCCTTGGATATATGCATATCAGACATCAGTATTGGTATTTACATGAATGGCGAGTCATATGAGAACTATAACCAGTCCATTGTTTTTTTTTAAAGTGACTTTGATTGTTGCGCAATAACGCCATTTAAATGTAAGATTTCTTTTATTTGTATCCAATGTTTCCTGCTACGGTAAATGTTGCTTTTTATCTTAATTTTGATCTATTTCAAAGAGAGGCATGGCTTTCAAAATTGCGGTGAAATTTCTTTGGGTGCCTAAATTCTTTCCAGATGTATAGAATTTTGTTGATTTTACGTTCACTTGGTCCGTCGTTAAATACGCTGACCGATTTGCTTTATTTATGACGTTATCTGTGATCCTCCACGCGGACCGAACAAATGATTGTTGCACCATGGAAGATGAGGTTAAGGGTTGGACGCCTGCAAGGTCGACAAGCCCCCCCTACCCCCCCCCCCCCCCCCGCAACACACACACACATTCTCTCTCTCTCTCTCTCTCTCTCTCTCTCTCTCTCTCTCTCTCTCTCTCTCTCTCTCTCTCTCTCTCTCTCCAATAATTTGTTACTGACCCTCCCAAGGCAGTACTTTCATTGTGTTTCTTTTTATGTTCTGTCGTGTACCACTTATATTATTTTTACCAAATATTTGACTAGGGCTAGGGTGGGCTGGGGGGAGGATGGCGGGGGGAACTCTGTCAATTTTTTTGCAGCTGTTGAGAATTTTCTACTCTAAAGGAAAGGCAGTTGCTTCCATTTGGAGCATTTGTTTTTTTTTTCTTTAAGAGTACACTCTTTTTCGGAAGGGGACTGGTGTACATGAAAGCAATCAAGATGTCACGAAGGTGTTCTCCCTTGTCCAAAATGGCAGACAATCAGCCAAGCTTATACATTCCCATTAAGTTGTTTTAGAACTTATATTCCTTATTTGTGCCTAGTTAGAAAACATAACTGTAGAATACTAATAAAATATATGCAGAGGCCTAGATCACCAAAAGCATCAACACAGATCGGGCTCCTGTCTCGGCGGAGGCGAATACAGCAGTATCCATTTTTTTTTTTTTTTTTTTTTTTTTTTTTTTATACAGGATCGGCCTTATTGACCGGCGCGCGAATCGTGTCGGTCTCTTAATATAGCTTTGGATTTTTACATATGGAAGACTATTCGATTAGCTCATTAAGGATGTTTTATATTTCCCGGGACGTAGGTTTGTGACGATCCCGGCAAATATAAAATATTTGAAACAGTGTTATAAACATATTAATGTCTATTTTATTTTCATTTCAATCAAGAAATTTCATAAAGCTTAATAAAAGCAAAAATTAACTCTTTTGGTGCCAAATTTCAGATAACATGTGTCGTCTGCTTTTCTTTTTAAACAAATTATCGCTTGAAAAGAAATTTATACTTAAAGTTGAAAGACTGAATGTCAAACAGCGTAGACCCAGATGAGACGGCTCATTCGAGCCGTCTCATCTGGATCTATGCTGTTTGCAAAAGCCTATTATTATCGCCTGTGGCAGCGAAAGTTAACGAATCCCATTGTTGTTCGATTTTTACCTGTTATATTGAAAATTTATTAAACTTTAGTATACCCTTGTCCCATATCTCTATGTAAACATTAACAAAATTTTTGCCGGTACTGAGACGTTTACGTCTAAATATTTTGTCTTGTATATTCGCAGATACGCTATGACCCCCTTTTTGAATGAAATGACTGATATTATACGATATTACGTCCTACATTCTCACAATTAGTGTCACCGGGATTAGACTATCTAGGAATTCGGTCTTACAATAAAGTTAGGAAGCGAATGTGGCTTGCGAGGTAACGTAATTAGTCGTCCATCAGAGGAGCGATTAAGTTCTGAGCAAACACCCTGCAGTTAATTAGTATCTAAAAGTAATCTTGCACGTCGATGCTTACGGCAGAATCTCATTACCTGTCTACGGAGCACAATTTATATCAATCCTCCACTCAGTTACAAAACCTATGTTCTTGTTTTTAATGCTAAAATGAAAGACGTTCAGACACATTTAAACAAAATTGGGTCACGCCACTTTAAAAGGCGCCTTAAAGCGTTTGTCAAGAGGAAGATAGCTCAGAATAGATGTGCACTGTACTAAAAGGGAGCTATATGATGCAGACATACAGCGAAGACCCCATTGAGCCTTTGTTCGTCAATTTATTCCAAAAGATCATTTGTTTCTCTAAGCGGGCTTTAAATGTCATCACGAAAACATGACAATATAATTTTGATCCCCTTAAACCACACTTTTATATAGTAAAACTGGGGTTTACAGGGGTATTTTTTACACTATTTTTTCTTAGTTCTGCTCAGAAACATAGATTGTGGGTACTCGTTTGAACTGCTCACCAAAAATGAAAACTTTCAGAAGAAGAATTCTGGTAAGTTTCATATTTCTGCTCAATACACCAGTACCCACAATCTAAACTTTTGAGCAGAAATAAGAAAATTAATGAATGCCCCTGCAGACCCCAGTTTTACTGTATAAAAAAGGGGTTTAAGGGCGGTCAAAACTATATAGGCGTGTTATCATGGTGTTTCTTTCTTTCTGTCTTGGTTACACTCGGTAGTAGTTCAACACTACTCCTCAGTAGGCCGATTTTGTATCATTGACCATTTTCGTCTCATCGGTGGGAACTTTCTTCGGCAAAGGGAATGTCTCTGTCTGCACAGACATCTTGAGTTAACGTCCCGACCCGAAAGACGGTGTACTATATTAGGTTCACACTTGCAGTGATGCTATTGGCGTATATATGGTACCAGAAAATATCTCAACCGATCGGGAATCGAACCGGGATTTCTGACACTGAAGCAGGTACATTAACAACTGTTTATACTATGCTTTGTGAAAATAAAACCAGGCAAAACAAAGGCCCTGATTATGTGGTTTCGCTGGTCTATATGGAATTTAATTTCGCATATGCCCCGATTATTATTTTTTTTTATTTTACAAACAGAACGGCACCTCACGACAATGTCGATCTCTATAGCCAATGCGCGCCGATGCTCAGACTGGTCTAGCGAAAATAGAATCTTCCTGGATATGGCTCGATAAAATTCACAAAACGACTGCCCTTTGACAAAGCTTTTTATATATATATATATATATATATATATATATATATATATATATTTTTATTTTTTTTTGTCACATTTGAGAGACGTCAAAGACGACAATTAAATCTAGCGGCATTAACACAGAATATTTATAAGATAGTTTTCTTATTAAACCCATTATGTCGAGTGGACTATTCTACCTTAACACTAAATTCTACCTTAACATTTTGAACCAGTCCACTTGCAATAAAATGGGTGTTTGGTTATTTTTTCTTTTATTTTTATTTATTTATTTTTATTTTTTTGGCACGTTTTATAATCCTGTACTTAATGCCAACAGTATGAAAAATCATGTGCTTAATTAATGCCAACAGTGTAGATCCTGATCAGACGCCGCGTTCTGCGGCGTCTGATATCTGGGTCTACAATGTTTGTCAATGTCCCTTTTATAGAACGCTCTTCATAAATGGGTTAACCGGAAGGCAAACGTGGAATTTTGTGATTGGTTTTCACTATTGCCACGTTTAACAGAAATTCCTTTGGTTAATGTAACCAGTGTAGATTCTGATCAGACACCCGTTCTATTTCAAAAGAACCTTAAAGTTTACAAGAATTGAGGTAGCAGTCCACTCAGCATAAATGGGTAAATGAGATAATGGATCCTTCCAGCTATTTTAGCACAAATTGATAGAGTCCACTTAAGGATGCGTGAACCTTATGTGATTAGCAGCAAACTGGGCGTGTAAATAACGTTGTTCTCGAATCAAACTTCGTTTAGAACGAAAACAAAACCGTTTGTTTGGTAAACGAAACAACAATACTCCGTTACCCGCAAAAAAAAGCTGTTATAACATTGTATCCGCATACAACGTCAGGCTTATACATGCATTTAGAAACGTAAAAACGTCGAGTTACCGCTGTATTGTATGATACATGTATGCAGAAGGGATGAACTAAGAAAAAAGAATTGCATTTCATATTTATGTCTTTTCTTTTGTTTTACCCGGATAAGGTACATTCAACCCATTTTGTACGACACTCAGAACAACGACTAACTACCTTATCACTTATAAGTTGTCTTGCATCAAACCTTTGATCAAGAGGTGACAGTTTATCAGAAAGTATGTAATAAAAATATGCAATATGTCATGAAACATATATTTTTTTGTATATTTGTTAGGATTGCCTCACTGAGGCAAATCTAACAAAATTCCATTTCTTATATTCTATGGGGAATAAAACAAGGAATTTCGTGATAATTCTGCTCATAAAGGATTCTTAACAACATTAAAATTCATTTTAATGGCAACATCCTTTGGAAGACATGCCGTCGTGATTGTTATAACCAGGATTCACTGTATTACCAATAAAGTCTAAACATTAAGTACAAAACAGAAAATAAATACATGAAAGTTTTCGGATAAAAATTCTGATATTTTTTCATATTTCTGCTCAAAACATAGATTGTTGTACTCGTTAGAACCGCCTCGCTGAGGCGGTTCTAACGAGTACCCACAATCTGTGTTTTTGAGCAGAAATAAGAAAAATAATGTATACTCCTGTAAACCCCAGTTTTACTATATAAAAGTGGGGTATAAGGGGGTCAAAATTATATAGGTGTGTTTTCGTGATGGTTAACCATAACGTCATGTCAAAAGGTAAATCTATTAATAAAATGATAATATAGTGAGTGTATTCATTAGAACCGCCGCGATTAGTCGATTCTAAGTCTACACCCAACATGCATTTGCAAGATAAAATAGGAAAAAAATCCCCACAGTGTCCAAAAACATATATTTCTTTCACTTTAGGCAGGAATTCTTAGGGACTCAAAAAACGAGTTCGAATCAGTCACAGTAAACGAACCGTCAGTGTTCGCGGCATTGAAGTTGCACTTTATATGTTGCGTTGTTTAAATTATTCATGTATTCTGGTTTGCCAGCTATTATCAATGCCTGCTAGACATCTCGGTGCAGAAATGTCGGAGCAGCAAGTCGGTTATTGACAATTACGGAAAATGATTGCTTCAGATAACATTTAGTAGGTAACATCTGTTATTAGGGAAGGTATTGTTCTTTGTCCATAGCTTTAGATTAATAAGCACCTTTTTTCAACCAGATAATTTTCTTATTTCTGCATGAAGCATATGTTATGTGTACTCCTTATACCTACAACAATTTTTTTTTTTTTTTTTTTTTTTTTTTTTTTTTTTTTGTGGAGAAGTAAGAAATAATCTCATGACACCGCCTCTTATCATGAGATTTTTTCTATCTTAAGGGTACTGGAAATACTTTCAGGGTACGTAACTCTATCAAACCCTTCAAGCTACTTACAGTGGCTATGCTAAACTAGAACTTACTATCTTTTTGTTTAAAGTATACCGCTTTCTTGAAAGGAATTAGTGTACAAGAATACTAATTAAATACAAAAAAAACGAACAAATTGGCGAAACTCTTCCTGGTGCATCCACTTCCCTTTAAAAGGTCATTTGTTCATGTCTACACCTTCAGGACCCTTGCACTACAAGCCTTAGAGATGGCACCAACACAAATGAGCTATTGCATAAGGAAAAGGTATTCTCTATTTCGGGAACGACCATATCCGTCACGAAAACATACTTATATAATTTTGACCCCCTTAAACCCCACTTTTATATAGTAAAACTGGGGTTTACAGGGGTATACGTTATTTGTCTTATATCTGCTCAAAATCTTAGATTGTGGGTACTCGTTAGAACCGCCTTGTCGAGGCGGTTCTAACGAGTACCCACAATCTATGTTTTGGGCAGAAATGTGAAAAAAATCATAATTTTTTATCTGAAAATTTTCAATTTTTAGTGGTAAAATTTTCCGTTGATTTGAATAGGTATGTTTTCGTAATGTTATGACTTTTTCTTGTGAAGAGTACCGACGGCAACTCTGCTACAAGTAATGGGTTTTTGAATTTTGTATTAACATGTTTTAGTGGCAACTTTTGTCCTCTGCTGATATCTTTTGCAAACAGTTTGGACCCAGCTAAGGCCCGACAAAATGCCGGGCCTGATCTTGTAACAAACTGTTTAATACTCTTATGATATTCCTGAAAGATTTAAAGTTAATTAAAAAAAAAAATCCAGTCGACAAAAAAGCATGCAAAATTGTCTGGCATACAAAAAATTAATGAACGCAATTCAATAAACTATAAATGGCATGATTTATTATGTAACGAGTTAACTTATACACTAAAAGTACCACTACGAAAACACGCCTTTTCAAATATATTGATTTTTCTTTCCAACCAAAAAAGAAAAAAACAAAAATCAGTTAAGAACTTCTTTTATATTTCTTTACTTTTTATTTTCACTTCAAACAGGGCGAGGCGGTTCTAACCAGTACCCACACTCTATGTTTTCGAACAAAAATAAGAAACAATAATGTATACCACTGAAAACCCCAGTTTTCCCATATAAAAGTGGGGTTTAATGGGGTCAAAATTATATAGGCATGGTTTCGTGAGGTTATTTAGCAGTCTGTTTTTAACAGGAGTTTCAAGTAAGTTTTTATCATATAAATAAATTTTGTTTATGTTTTACTGTTTTTACACTTTGAACTTATTACATCAACAAGACAAATTCTAATAACATTTCAGATTGTTTTATAGTCACAGTTAATATAAATCACAACAAAGAAAGTGTATTTGATAACTGCTTGTAACTTTTGGTCAGTGTTGTCTGCACGAAGACATGGTATTAAAAAAAAAAAAAAAAAAATAAAAAAAAAAACGTAATGCGCTAGGTCCCATTTCTGTGTGGTCTGGCTCATTTGTATTCGTTAGTGAAAACAAGCTTTGTAATGGACGCTCACTATATCTTTTATTCAAACTTATTGATATTAATCAAAGCAAATGGAACATCATTTGTCATGGCATCATTTTCAGACGTGTAGAGTAATTATATTAATGGTCGTATTAACAAGCCAGAAACATTAAATAATATTCCGAACGATTTTAGTATTATCAGCTTGGCAGGTTTGATTTCTAAATTGTTGATTTATCTGTTTCGTTTCTTACACTAATGTGCGTGTTCACATAACACACAAAAAGAAGAAAAAACGAACAGAAAGTTTATTACGTGTTTCAGGTTAAATAAGTGTTCAAGGTATTTGCATTATTAGCATTGTTTTGATGGTGTAAAACTAGAAACAAATCTTTGTCTGTTGTTTTGCAGAATGGTACTGAATATATGCAGATATACCCACAATCAAAGAGTACATTACATGCCTATTCAAATATATAGAACATTTTAGCTCCAAAAACTGAGCATTTACAGATAAAAAAAAAACGAAAAAAAAAACACTTGTTTTTCATATTTCTGCTCAAAATATAGATTGTAGGTACTCGTTAGAACCGTCTCGGCGAGGCGGTTCTAACGAGTACCCATAATCTATGTTTTTGAACAAAGATAAGTAAAATAATGTATACCCCTGTAGACCCCAGTTTTACTTTATGAAAATGGTGTTTAAGGGGGTCAATATTATATAGGATTGTTTTCGTGATGATAGCCAACAAATAATACATGTACCAAGAGGAAGAGCACGCCAACAAAACATGACAGAGAGTACACAAGCCACATAACATAGCAGCCAGGTATCTCTTCCCCAAGAAGGTGATCAGGATTCACCAAACACAACAATAAACCGCCGAACTGGACAAAAAACAGGGCACAAGATAAAAAAATAACACCACAGTCACCGCCCTATTTCAGCTAAAGGGTAGATAATATAATCTACATTGTATCTAAGTACGGGTTATTGCATTTTCAGTTGCGATTCCGCTATGTGTATTTCCGCTATGCATGTGCCCTGCAGTGTGGCCTGAAGATGATTGCGTGAGGAAGAGAACGATTACAGAGTACGCGAAAAAAAAAATTGAAATACACCGCGCATAATGGTAATTCTTTGGATTAAGAGCAACCAGTTAATGTTGGTACCTTAAATATTCGGACAAAGCAAACAGTGTTCATCACGAAAACACATGTATTTAATTTTGACCCCCTTAAACCCCACTTTTATATAGTGAAACGGATTTACAGTGGTATACACTATTTTTCTTTTGCGGTTCTAACCAGTACCCACAATCTATGTCTTGAGCAGAAATATGAAAAAATATCAGACTTTTATTTGAAATGTTTCATTTTTTGGTGGTAAAAAATTCAATATATTTGAATAGGCGTGTTCTCGTAATGTGACCCGGATCGTATGCCACAGAACGCGGCAAGAGCAACCAGATTTTGTCACACGTATCCAATAGTTCTAAGACCGATCACTATCTAAGCTTTAGTAAAACTATAAAATTAGATTAAGATTCCAATAGAGTAAAGCTAGTTTAAGCCCCCACCCCACCCCCTCCTCCACATACACACACAAACTTTTCTGCCATTCCAGTGCTGTTCATTTATTGCATTTATTCGTACAGCCAATCCTCGTTATACCAACCCTCGATACAACGACAATATTCGTTAAAAGATAGTTTGACTGGCATAAAACCTTCGCTCAAAAGACGATAGTAAACCAGTAATTATGTAAGAACTTTGGATTTAATACTTCATAAAAATACGTTTTAGATATTTTTTAGAATCGCCAAAAAACATTCTGCTTCATTTCTTATGAGCGTACGTGTGAATACAATACATTCTGGGAAAGAAATTGATTCTTGGAAAGTAAATAACATACTGAAGATAGGAAAACAATAACAGATTCAGTATCAATGAGTTTATCTTTGGACAATAATAAAATCTGTAACGCTGCTAGCGCCTCGCAGCGCCGGTTTGTGCGACATTTTGTTTTTTATCAATATCAAAATGGACTCATTGATTGCAAAATACCAGAAAGTATAAATTTACTTCTGTGTGAATTTGCTCCTGCAAATTATGTCATCAGTGATCACCAGTGTGTAACATTGCGTATATTGTATGTAAGAGTGACACGAAAGGTAGGTGGTGACGCCATTGGGATTGATTTCGAAGTATCATGTTAGTATGGATCGTCCCTGCAATACACTAAAACCTGTGTAAGAGAGCCACCTTCGAGACTGACTTTAAATAGTGGTTGATGTGGAAAAAAGTTGTCTGTCTTATAAAGGTACATGTCATGTAATTTTGCTAGCAAAATTACATGACATGTACCTTTATAAGACAACCACCTTTCCATATCAACCACTAAGGTCAATTTCAAAGGTGGCTGTCTTACACAGGTTTTACTGTATGTATAGAAAACAAATAGTTTTGATCTTTGAAACTATATATACATAAACAAGGGTCTATAATTCGACGTCAAGCTGTGAAAACTATAATTATTAAGGATGTTAAAAGCCATCTGTGTGGTAAGTATGAATCTTTCCTGCTGCACGTATAGAAAAAGAATCTCCCAAAAAGTCACAAGTGGTTTCCGATAAAAACTTAGAATTATAGATGACAAATCGAATTTAAGTAGAGAAAAAAACATACTTATATGTTGGCATATAAAAGAAAAATGCAGAAAGCGAAGAAAACAAAGCAAAAAGAAAAATATTGCGAAAATATGTTTAATGTTAGATCCTGAAATTTTATAATGTATTTTTTCATGTCAGGATTTTTTTTTATTATTATTGTTTGGTGGAATTAGAAACTAAGTTCTATCCTGGTTGCTTCATTTATAAATTAGCTCAGCCGTGCTACGAGAAAGTATACCGTCAGGCAAGTTCGGACAGCAAATTTTGAGCCTGCAATATTTCAGTCTATTTAGGACTGACACTATCCGCTCACAGACTCATTGTCGAATATATCTATATATAACAAATGCCCTTGTCGGACTGAGGTCTTATTAGCTGATTTATTTTTTTTTTACCTTAACATAATGCGTTGATGACGCTTTCTCATGGCGTGGCTCACTTAAAGTAGTTTTCGATAAATAACCAGAAATTCCAGCAACAGGGCGCATCGTCTTGGTCTGTTTCTTGCCAGGAATGAAACTGATACTTGATTTATATCAATGATTGATTGTATTCGAGGTTAATTGATTTATTTACAAGACGCAGTGGAAATAAAACATAATATACCGATCACGTTAACGACATGATACAAGATTTATGTGTAAATTTGGTTTAACGGATGCACAATCAAAGGAAAAACTCAATAATATGCATTAGATTGCATATTTCTTTCTTTTTCTTTTTTTTTTTTTTTTCGTTTTTTTTTTTTGACTGAGACGTGGATGATACTTGTGCAGTCCTGTTTATTCGCACGAGGTGTGCCGAGTCTCGGACTATGACGGTACTGACCCAAACAGTGCATTTAAGAACCGATGCCTGTTATCTCTACTCTGGCCTTCGTGGTTCAACTAGTGTTTTGCGTTAGATCTGGCCGTCAGTGTCAGCTCCATGAGCCTTCAGCCTTGTTGCATCGCATTCATTTAAACTGACTCACGCGTTTTTGCTTCATTCTGTGAGACAGGGAACCTCTGTAAGACGAACAACATTTTATTGTTTGTTTTGTACATTAGGTGTAGAGAAGACTCGAGCAAAATTGACTTTAATTCCCGGTAGTATTACTGTTGACTGTTCAAAGGCGATTGTTCTTGTAAGACTTTATGGTTGCTTGTATTTTTATTTTACATTTTATTTATTTTTATTTATTTATTTTTATTTTTATTTATTTATTTATTTATTTATTTATTTATTTATTTATATTTGTCCTGTTTGATGTCTTTTCTGTAGTGGGATTTGTGCTTTTTTTTTTTTTTTTTTTTTTTTTGTTTTGTTTTTTTCTTTTTTGTTTGTGTTCGGGCTTCAGATCGCCACTGAACCCTTGCACTGCTTCCCCTCAGTGGTTTTAATTACGTGATTTTCACTCTGATGTTTCATAGACGAGGTAAAGAACACCATGTGAACCATGTATATGTGATTTGGAGCGGTTTCAGAACTAAGGGCGAGGTTGCTGCACGAGTAAAACTAGGTTAAGCCTTACTGACCTTCCAAGCCGGTTCATTGTTGTAGCTCATCTTCTGTGCGTTGGTGGTTTCACACATGGCGTTTATTTGGACATTATTTATTCCTCGTCTCCTTCTTCTGATGCCTCGGGAAAGCAGTCGTTCGAGATTGTGGCAGGTCCTGAGTATCTCATTACGAAAACAAACCTATTTAAATATACTGAAAGTTTTACTACCAAAAAATGAAAATTTTCAGATAAAAAAAAAATCTGATATTTTTTTCTTATTTCTGCTCAAAACAGAGATTGTGGGTATCCGTTAGAACCGCCTCGACGAGGCGGTTCTAACGAGTACCCACAATTTATGTTTTTGAGCATAAATAAGAGAAAAAATAATGTCTTACCCTGTAAACCCTAGTTTTACTATATAAAAATGGGATTTAAAGGTGCCAAAATTATATGGGCATGGTTTCGTGATACTAAGTAGCCGCACTTATATTTTTCTCCGTCATGGTAATCACCACTTTAATGGAGAATAGAGAGCGAGCTAGTTTTCTCTTGTTGTTTTATTACTTTTTAGTGTCCGTAATATTTTGTTTTCTCTACCTCTTGGTGACACTGGTAGGCTCTTTTGCTGCTTCCCTTCGCCGCAAACGTGATATGTTTACTATATTGCCGCCTTCTGGAAAGGGTTCTACTCCAAACCAAAAGCAAGTGATCCCATTTTAGGAGCATACTCTTTTCTTTTATAGTAGATCCATTTATCAGAAGGAGTTTGGTTCGCAAAAAAAACTCAAAGTAGAAGTCACAAACTCTCTGTAGCCCTTGTAAAATGGCGGAAAGTCTACCAAGTTTTACCCAATCACATTAGGAATCCAGTAATTCCAAAGTTTTTTTTGT
This sequence comes from Anodontia alba, assembly GCA_964016985.1. NCBI lineage: Eukaryota > Metazoa > Mollusca > Bivalvia > Lucinida > Lucinidae > Anodontia > Anodontia alba. Next base: position 25,101,782 of record OZ024836.1, on the reverse strand, counting down.
TTTTTTTTTATTGTAGTTTCTTTATATTTAGTTCCACGGCTATTGCAAGTGTATAGACTTCCATTACAATATTTAGCTCTCAGTTTTGTCCCTCCTATTGTTCCTTGACTTTCACATTTGACTTCAAACTAAAGATCATGACGTCGCAGACACATCTAAACGCTTTACGTGTTGTGTTTACTGGGCTATATTCGTAAATGACGTTAATCACTGAGATGTTATTTTCAACAGCCTGGATAAAATATTTGCTTCTTAGCTCACTTTAAGTACTCATTTCTTTCCAGGTCGTGCTTGTCCAGGTGGTGTATATACGACTGGTGTAAAACGTTAAACGCTACTCTTCCACCTGGAGTGCTTTGTGGTCATAGTCTGAAACTATGCATATGGTTCCTAATGTGGAAAACCTCCTTTATGCCATATGCGAACAGCGAAGGTGTAGATGATCGAGCGCGTCCATGCAGTCTAATACAGTGAAACCTCGTTACAACGACAGCATGTGTTCCCAAAGATGTTGCCATTATAATGAATTTGCTGTTGTAAAGTATCTTTAATGGACAGAATGATAGGTATAAAAAGACGTTTTATTTTCATTTCCTCATAGAACTTATGTTTTGGATGTTTGTTAGAATCGCCTCTCTGAGGCGATTCTAACAAATATCCAAACCATATGTTGCTTAAAGATTTTATGGATTGTTTTTGCATAATTTCTAATTAACCGTCACCTCCTAAGCGAATGTTTCGTGACATTCAAATTGTAATTATAACGAATTGTGTCGTTGTATCGAGTGTCGGTATAAAAAGGGTCGACTGTGCGAACATTCTCTGTTCGTCGACATGAACTACAGTATCGATTGATTATTTTAGCGTGGAACGGATGTCTGATCAGCCTGATAAGGGCTTGCTTTGTCCGCAAATTGCATAAGGGTGTTCGGCATCATACGATATTTTGACAAATTGCTTGCTGTCGTATATATGTATGAGGTACAATGAACCCTCGTTACAACGACAGCATTTGTTCTCAAAGACGTTGCCATTAAAATGATTTTGCTGTTGTACAGAATACTGAATGAGCAGAATGATATGTAAGAAAGGTCTTGTTTTGTTCTCATCTCCTCACAGAACATGTTAAGAATATTTGTTGGAATCGCCTCGAGGCGATTCAAACAAATATCCAAAAACATGTTTCTTTAAAGTATTAAATGCAATATTCTCGCATATTTTGTGAATAATTGTTAACTCTGAAGCGCAGATTTACTGATAGTTGAATTGTCATTTATTGTTGGTTCGAGTGTCGGTATAAAGAGGCTTGTCTGTACATGGGCCGCACCATGCGAAAACGTGTCTTCAGGCATATGCGGACAGCGAAGGCACATATGACACTTTGCGCATGCGCGGGATGACTCTGTTTTTTGTACTTTTTGTTCGAATATACATATTCGTTTGAAGCGGCCCACGTAGAGTAAGGCGGAGACCATTTCATTGATAGTGTGATTGCGGAGGAGGACGGGATTTTCTTTGTTCTCCATGAGGCGTAAAAATAGCTGTGTTTCCGCTAACCCGACCGACCCTGTTTCAAACACCTGACTGCTGTTTTATTAATAAAACTGCAAAATAAAAAAGTAAGGCACCGACCCTAAACAAAATACCTGTATTTTCATAAAATCACAGGCCCGACCCTGTTCTTTTCTTGAGAAAAAAATAGAAAAATAAAAAACAGAAGTTTCTCTCGCCTTCCGACCAAATTTTGTTCAGCATGTTAGCGGAAACAGCTATTTTGTTACTCCTGAACACTAAATCCTTCCTTCTTTATTAGAAGTTATAGAACCATATCAGACGAAAAACTGGTTATCTAGCTAAAAGTACACGAGCTGTAATCTAGAGAATACGAAATTGCTTGATTCGGCGCCTACGAATAGGGACCTGCGTGGTTATTAGGTCGACCACGGTAAACAGGATAGCACAAGTCACGTGTGTCTTCGACTTGGCAACAACATTTCAGCTGATTCTGAACAGTACGAAACCATGAAAAAAATATACAATTTAGATAACTGCTTCCGTACAATTACAATAAACAGTCGGTCCATGCATGATTCAGCCCTACCCTTAAATATGCAAAAGTACATTAAGCCAACTGCATTGTCGACACTCCTCTGACAATAAAAATCTAAACAAAGATTCCAAGGTAATTGAATAATTCTATGTCTTTCAAAACGAATAGCAACCTGGCGTTAACAATAATTGAGCGTAGAGTCCTACGGTTCATATTTATCTAACAATCCCTGATTTACTATGAGATTGTATCAAACCAGGTAATTGTTTCACGCGGTTTTATCTGAATTGTGTCAAAAAAAAAAAACGTACATATCACGAAATGCGTAGAACCAAACCAACAAATGGACTAAAGTATCTTTTTTTCCCAGGAAATAGGTTATGACAGTTTTCGCAAATTATCCCCTTTTGCATGAAATATCAAAGGCTATTTTCTGCGGAAAAAATAAGAAACGTATCCTAAGAAGACAAATTGCATGGCATATCAAGATCTATTTTCTGAGAAAATAAGAAAAGTATCGTCATCACGAAAACATGCCTATATAATATTGACCCCCTTAAACCCCACTTTTATATAGTAAAACTGGGGTTTACAGGGGTATACATTATTTTTCTTATTTCTGCTCAAAACATAGATCGTGGGTACTCGTTAGAACCGCCTCGCCGAGGCGGTTCTAACGAGTACCCACAATTTATGTTTTGAGCAGAAATATGAAAAATATCAGAGTTTTTTTATCTGAAAAATTACAGTTTTTAGAGGTGAAATTTTCTAAATATTTGAATAGGTGTGTTTTCGTAATGAATTATTTGGTATGGCACTATCATGACATCCGCATGGCCTGATTGTAATGTGTAATGTTAACATACACATTGCCAGAAACTTCCAATATATCATTGATGAATTGCGTAGATCATAATCAGACGGCATTGATTCACCAGCTAATCTGGTACCTCCGCCCTCACTATTATCTGATAATGTACCTTTCGGCTTCCCGTATGGAAGTCATTTGATAAATGATGCAGTTCGTGTTTTCTTTTCTTTCTTCTTTTTTTTTTTTTTTTTTTTTTTTTTTTTATGTTTTTTTGTTTTGTTTTATTATTTCTCTATAAGCGAGAGTCATAAATGAATCTTCTTTTGATTATATGCGAACTTAAGAATACCTAGCTGAGTCTGTACCAAGCATTTTAGGCAAACAACTGGGGCGTATAATTTGATTATACGATGTTAGGATTTTGTATGTAATAGTACTACAAATGTCGCCATCAAAAAGCTTAGAAAGTCACATTTCGGTGCTATTTAATGACGCAATGGCAGTTTTCAAAATACTAAATTAAAAGTACACTTCTTGCCTTTTATTTCTGTTTAACGTGAATAAATAGGTAGAGTCGGTGGCTAGTCATCTAAACTATAAGCCCAGCAAACACCCGACGATGTTGTGATGTTGCGTGTTTACTGGGAGTGAATATACCCAGGAAATGTCACAATCCCGAAGCACAGAAAGAAGATAAGACGAGGAATAAATAAAGATAACACAGACGGAAATGCTCCGATCTAAGTCACGTAGTTGCTCAAGAAAAAGTACTATCGTAATGCAGTCATTGTTTAGTTTCTGGCTAACAAGAAGTGTTATAAATAAGGACAGCTGCTTTAGTCCCGCATATGACTCACACGTTGGAATGTACAAATTATTTTGTTTGTTTAAATTTTATATTGGCTGTTGAAGTGCTTAAATTTCCTAGCCGAAAGGCGAGAAATTTAAAGCACTTCAACAACCTACTTGTCGCTTCTTGGTGACATTGTTTCAACTGACAGAAATAATTAAGTTTTGATTTGCTTATCTAAACACACTGCTGCTTTTGGGGTACAGGGTCATTTAGCTGTTTCAGACATACTGGTATGAAAATATGATTGACGTTTACCATGATGTAGGCTAAACTGCCAGACAAAGAGTTTTTTTGTTTGTTTTTTTTTTTGTTTGTTTTTTTTTTTTGTTTGTTTTTTTTGTTTTCTTTCTTAGTTTCCTCTATATTTGTGAAAGAAATGTTTTAAATGCAAAGAAAAACTAACATATGCAGGAATTCTCGTACTACAGGTACTAATCCGCACCAATCGGTCCCTTCTGTGACGTCACAGCCTGTCGCTAGTTCTCAGACAGGTAATAGTGTGGAAATGTATAGAATTATATAGGAGCCCATCATTTAACTAATAAAATCATTTATTTTCAATAATACGAGATATTATTATAACCTCGCAATAGATGGGAAAATGTATCTGCTTCAATTTGATACCAAATTTGTTGAAATAAGATAAATTTTAAAATGGCCCAGATTGTAATGAATGCTACAAGGGTTTTTCCTTATTAAGTCTTTGTATTTTACAACAAAAATGAAAAATAGCCTTGATTCAATCGCCCAAAAGTCATATTTTTTTAAAATTTCTCCGTTCGCTATAACCTCCCATTCGATAGATCTATTTAATATCTATAGTTATGTAGTAAAATATTGAATAAATTATTTTATTAAAAATGGCCCACAGGTTGTAGAATATAGCTATATTTGAAAAATGCGGAGCGAAAATGTGTAATGATTACACAGACGCAGGTCTTGTGTACACATGATACTAGAATGAATTGCAAAAGAGGTTGTAAGAATCGGAAAATAAAAAAGAAATTGGTATCCATTGATAGTATTATAAAGATAATTTAGCTTCAAAAAGGAAAAAAAAAGATATGTATTTATAACAATATAAACTTATTTATTTATTTTTTTTTAAGTCGAATTTTGTTTTTATTCGGCAACTTATTGAAGCTTTAATGAAAATTTGATATAATTACTTTTGACCATAGGAAAACTACAAACTGCTTAATTACTTGTTTTTATTTGTTTAATGACGAAAAAAAATGCTTTGTCGGGATACAAGAAAAATACCTAAATGCGCGGCCACTCTTGCGATGTTTTCTTAATAACAATTACTGCTAATGAATGCCAATTATGTCCTTATCTTGACGAAAGGAAACAACGAAATCACTTTTTACGTAATTGACATATATGCTTATGCGCAGTTTTAATTGCACAAACAGAATTAAATCCAACATTTGATCTTTTTGCATAAACTAGCTCTTTAATTGACACGATTTGCTCATTTTAGATTTCTGTACATAAATAAAGACTACATGGTTCATAATCATGGCTTCATCTAAGTGCGTGCGTGTACAAAATAAATTTGACTATAAAAAAACTGAATGAGGGTGAGGCTCTCTCTCTCAAACGTTGTTCTCTAAATCTGTGAATAACACGAGTCTCTCCAAATAAAAGCAGCATTAAATATGACGTGCAACCATTGTAGTTCCAGATCAGCATGTGCATACATTTTTTCTCTGATAGAATGTGCAAGCTCTATTCAACATCCGGTGTTAAAAATGTATATTTAATAAATAATTTATAATATCAAAAAAATACATTAAAACAAAATGATAATTGATATTATTTTCAGAAATAATTATTGTAGTAATCTTTAGCTGTATATCATAATTCGGAAAATAAATATTCCTATGCTGGTACTATTTTGTTTCATAAAATGGTTCTCTATCTAGGAAATTAAAACATAATGATACTAATGATATTATTATTATTATTATTATTATTTACTACTACTACTATTATTATTATGTTGTACATCACAATTCCGAACAATAAATATTATTATGCTGGTCATATTCGAAATGTTTTATTTGTAAAATTAGCCACATGGACAGTTTATACTATCGTACATGTATATTTAGGGGTAAAATATTACTAATTATCGTATAAACCCTATTAGACACATTAAATAACTATCATACTGAAATTTGGCTACCTGTTGAAACAGCTTATACCTGCTATCTGAGTGGCAAACAGTGTAGACCTTGATAAGATACTCTTTGATGTAATGTCTGATCAGGGTCACTGCCTTTTGTTATGGTGTGTTTATCAGAATACTGAGGTTAAATACTATAAACCACTTTCTCAGTCAGATTCAATAAATTGTTCATACCTTTTCAAACATTACCCTAAAGGCAATTGTTTCAAAAACAAACCTGGGATACCAGATGATTCGATTCTACTGTTTACAACACTTGCCCTATCTTTTTAACAAGGCCATTATAGAATCAGCTGATTTGTCTAAACATTGCTGGGTAAGTGTAAAATAGTGTAGACCCTGAACACACAATGCGTAATGTGACATCTGATCTGGGTCTACACTGTTGGCACAGACCTCTCCGTCTAAAACCCTAGGATAGTAGTAACAGTCATAATCCCAGGAAAACGACATTTTATCCATATTTGCTAACTACCCAACACAGAATTAACACGAGTCTCTCCAAATAAAAACAACAACCATTGTAGTTCCAGATCACCATGTGCATACATTTTTCTCTGATAGATTGTGCAAGCTGTATTCAACATGCAGTATAGATTCTGATCAATATATTTCAGCGGTCACACAGACTAATTGGGGTCTGCATTGATCGCATAATTCATAAGGCCCATTTTTTGAAAAAAAAAATCAATCATAATTGTTTCTTATTTTACTTGAAGACACCTCAAAGTTCTTGAAACGATCAACAAAACATTTTACTTTCATTTATATTAGCATTAAAACATATATAAATACAAGTTAAATAACAGCACGTTGGTTTATTTTCTGGTTCCACTTGTCTAGTACTCTTATTATCATTATCCAGCTGGGAACTAGAAGCCTCAGGCCACTGGACAAGTTAATAATAGCTTAATCTATACCTCATGCAATAAAAACAAAGTGGTCAAAACATCAAATAAACATCAACATTTGAAAGTGACCATTATGACAATGATGTAGGAATATGGGCAAGGGCATACAAAGCGCCATCTTTAACTGTGAAACTAAAGAAACACTGATTACTCCCAGCTAGCATTCTACGTAAATCTACATCGGGCCGTCATCGGCCCGTCAGCTACCCTGACGGGCCGATGACGGCCCGATATAGATTTACGTAGAATGCTGACTGGGCTGTAGAATATATCGATTAAGAGTTAAAATCCTGATCAGAGTGTGCAGATACGCAGACTGATCTGGATCTTAAGTGTTTGCATAATACACAATGTACATAATTTCCCTTCTTTCATAATCTGACACACCTGCCCTTTTTCTGAGACAGGTCACGAGGTCCTGCAATTCTTGAGATGATAAGATAAAACTAGAAATAGCATATGCTACATTAATTTTTATGTAAGTTTTTTTGACAGTTTGTCTATTTTTTTTTCTTAAGTTTAAATGATTGTTAAACAACGTTCAAGCATCAAGGGAAAAGTGATGATGATATTCTTATTTTTCCCAGACAGTAGGCTTTGACATGCCATGCGAATTGTCTCCAACAGAGACAGTTATTATGGACTGTCAAACCTTTTCTTTTCTTTTTGTGGGGGTGGGGGAGGGGTAAAAATTTTAACCCTTAACCTTTTCCACTCTCTGGACTAATTCAGCAGCAATAAACTGCTGATATTTGTTGAATTTTCCCCAGAAAATAGGATTTTACATTTGCATGAAATGTCAAACCATTTCCTTTTTAGGGGTGGGGAGTGATATTTGATCCCTTAACGTTTGTCACTTTCTGGGGTAATTCAGCATGCTGTAAAGTGGTTATTGTCTTAGTTTATCCAGAAAATAGGATTTGACACTTAATGCAAATAGTCTTCATTGGAGACAATTTTCATGAAATGTCAAATCCTGTTTTGAAAATAAAACATACAGAGGAGTTGTTCAGGATAAGAATTTGGTGACTGTATTTTTTTTCTCTCCTTAAAACATAAGTTGTGTGTATTCATTAGATGAGCCTCACCAAGGTTCTTCAAATGAGTACTCATAATAACATGTTTTTGCTTCACCGAGATGCATCAAATTAATACCTACAACATATGTTTTCATGGAGAACTGGAGAAAATTATCCCATATTTATGTTGTCTGCAAAACTTTTACCCAAAGTGCTAAGGGCTTAACTGATAAGTACTATGCTAATTCGCGCCACCAATGGGTCCTAAGTTTATGAAATAGGATTGTCTTTATGCTGTGAACAAATAGCCCAAAGCTATTTATGTACCTGTCTTGAAAGAAATGTCCTGTTTGTACACCTCTGTCCAGCTGATGGTCTTTGTCAGCTTTGCAGACTGGTTTCAAACTACTAAATTATCAAATTACCAATAATAATTAAAACCTCTAAATTTACTTTTTTCTTTTTTGTTCTAATCATGTACCCTTATACTACTAGAAAAGGAAATAATGACTAGCTTTGTTTGTACTCTAGATCCAGACCAAACTGTGCTCAGGCACAGAATGAACCAGGAAGATTGTTTATCATATACTGATCTTAACAATCAGATCTGTAACACACATTAAGCAAAGAGCATAACCTTGCTCAGAAAGCGCAATGGGGTCTTGGTCTACGAAGTGCACATACCTGAAGGTTGCTTAAAACACTGTAATATTTGATATTACTCATTTATGCTAAAAAAGGGACATTGACAAATAGATAAGAACTTTAGACCCAGATCAGACGCCGCATATCATAGTGTCTGGTGAGCATTGATTAAACACACTTGATTGCATTCTGATTAATAGGTTTCTTTAATCTGTGGTGATAGTATTGATGAGAAAAAGGTTATCCAGATCACCTTAAAGCGTAGGAATCTTTAATTACTGTACTAACAAATGTCTAAGGATAACCTAACTTAAAAACGGAGGTATGAAGACTGCCCTTTGAGGTTAAAAAGTGGAAGACATAGGCCTTTCCCCTGTATTCATTATCCATATGCTTCTTTCTTTCTTTCTTTCTGTCTTTCTCTTTCTTTCTTTCTCTTTCTTTGTTTCTTTCTTTCGTTTGTATTGTAACAACAAATGTCTTAGGATAACTTAATAACGGAGGTACGCTGACTGTCCTATGATGTTAAGAAGTGGATGACATAGGTCTTTCTCCTGTATTCATTATCCTTAGGCTTCTTTCTTTCTTTCTTTCATTAGTTAATGGTTATCATAAAGTAATGTTTTGTTGTTGTTGTTTTTTTTATTCATTCATTCATTTTTTTTCAAATTACTTATATATTTAATTAAATTTTCCCATTTATTTCTCCGGGTGAAATGATCATTTTTCTTTCATAAATTGTACCGAACTATCATCAATAATTAAATACAACCTTAATTAACTCATCTGTTTTCTTAGATTAACTATTGTTCTTCATTTTAAAATCTTACTGAATTACCATTCATTAAATATTTAAATATAACACTTTTTTAATTTATTAATTACTTTTGTTTTCTTAGGTTAAACTATTGAAATTCGTTTAAAAATCATATTGAATTATTTATAACTAAATACAACACTTTTTATGTAATTTGAAATAATAATAATAATAATAATAATAATAATAATAATAATAATAATAATAATAATTGATTTTAATCAATTAATGTTTTGTTGTTATCATTGTTGATTCTTAGGTTAAGAATAATCTGCTGATATTCATTCATTCATTCATTCTAACTCGGACCTAGTCCAGTGTATATTGGGTCCAAGATTCTAAAGTGCATCCATACATGATTTAATCTGAATTGTAGCAATACTGTAGGTGTGTGTGACACTGAGCTGATTACACACCAGCCACACAGGTAAGACGACCGGTCAAAGGGAATTAACCGAATCCTATCTAAAATGGAATATCGATAACCTGAGTGACAGTTCCTGTAGTACGATAATTCCTGGTAGTGATACGAAGCTCTTTGTTTAAAGTCAAAGTAAGAAAAACTTAAATGTCTGTTTCATTTTAAAATTCAGCATGCTAAATGTCACCGTCACCTAAACTGTTTACAGGCCAGTATGATTTATCACTGCAAGAGGTCGATTTTAATTCAATTCAGCTGACACAGTTTTTAGTTGCCGCATTTCTATCATGGAGATTTTCTGCATTTTATTGTTTTAATGTAGCACACTCTTTTTCTGCACGAATAGTGACAAGTTGTGTTAAATAATCTAATAAGGTTCTACATACTTGATCTTGTATGAAAATATTACAGTCGAACCTCGATGGCTCGAACACCGATGGCTCCTTTACCATGGCTAATTCGAACTCGCTTTTGAGTCCCTACGAAATTCTTCCGATAGCTCAAGAAAACAAATATTTAAAGAAATTTTCTTATTTTATCTTGAAATTGTATGGTGTGTACTCATTAGAATCGCCTCTTCGAGGCGAATCTAATGAGTACACTCAACATACAATCACAGTGTAGAAAATCGAAAAGATTTCCTTAAATTATTGCTATTTGCTTCCTGAACTGGTGCCATGATTAACCCTCAGTGGCTCGTACTACCCATGTCTCGAACGAATTTCCATGGTCCCAAAGATGTTCGAGCCATTGAGGTTCGACTGTAATTTTATGGATTATGCTTTTTGCAGTTCATCATACATAGGAAAAGTCAAGATAATGAAATTCGTCTTCTATTTTCTATATATATCCCGTCATTTCTTTTCTATAGAACAGAGCTGTATAAGATAGGTCTATACCCATCGGTAAAATCTGTTAACTGATGGCTGTGGCTCTCCAGTCTATGTCAATTTCTTTTTGCCGTGGGGATTGTTCAAATAACAAACTATTGTTCTTGCATAAACACTCATGCGTATATCTGCTTGAAGCTGAGGTCGAATGGACAGGTTCAAGCGCTGTTTAAGCATGTTTGTTCTTTAAAATAATCAAAACTGGCCTTCGTTTATTTTCGCAACTTTACGTGAACTAACGTTGCCGCCCTGGAATAGGCATTTTGAATCTCAACGCCCTTTTTTAAAACGATGATCGTTTTAGTTTAACCTTTAGATGCAGTCATACAAAACTGCAAGAACTGCGATCGAATATGAGCCACCACAAGACAAAACCTACAATAAGACTTGTGCGACCAGCGAAGTCTCAGATCAGCCTGCGCATTCTGTCTGATTAGAATCTTCGCTGATCGCATGTGCCTTATTCAGCCTCCATGCTATCCAAGACAGATGAACGAGAACCCTTGCGATACTGGGTAGAAGCACAGGCTGGTCTGAGTCTATTGCTGGTTACACCGGTCTTATTGTAGGTTTTGTCGTGCGCTAGCTTTTATGTTTTTCACATGAAAAACAACCTTTAACATGTGCTGGGTCCCTCGTAAGATATTTAAACACCAGACCTACATTATAAAAACACGCGTGAGCCCTCTGATTACAAACGCAAAGAATAAGGTAGAATAATTGTGATACACAAGTACACAGTATGTTTATATCTACGCTGTTCGCATTTAATATTTATTTTTAATTTATTTATATAATTACAGGGACACCTATCTTTCTTACCATACTGAATCTAGGGTTTTTACAAGGTTTTACTGCCTATATCTGCCAACAGACGGATGAGTGGCGAACAGGGTAGAACGTGATAGTATGCAGCGTTCTGCATATTTTGCGGTGAACTAGTTAGTCAGTATTTCAGTGTCATTTATATTTAATAACTTGAAAGTCATTTTGTCGCTTCGATATCACTGTCAGAGTGTAAATATAAACAAGAAATGACGCCAAAACGATGTTAACGTCGTTTTGGCGTCACATCTCGTTTATATTTACACTCTGACAGAGGAGGTAATACTCTACCAAAAATATCACAGCAGCGAAGATTCAAATCAGTACATTAATAACGTCGATTTTGAGATTCATCCATCATAATAAAAGAATAAACACATTTTAACTTGGCAGAAAAACAAACAAATTACGAAAGAAACGCGCAATGACGTATTTCTCCCAGAGACCGCTGTTTTCACTTAATCATATGTGCTTTCATCAAGGAAGTCTCAAATCAACCTACACATTCACGCAGTCTGATCAGAGTCTTTGTTGTCCGCAGAAAGTAACTTTGCATCCTTCTCTATCCAAGCTGCACCCAATAAGATTCCGAATATGCAGGCTGATCTGAATCTTCGCCGGACGCTCATGCCAGCAGGTACGTTTTTTTTTTTTTTTTTTTTTCTTACGTTGCGGTTCGTCTCTTATTACGACTTTTCAACAAGTGTATTTACTATCGTAAAATCATATTACAAATTCCATAGTACCACTTTATTTCTATTAAAGGTTTAGCTGATATAATCAGTTAAGTTTTACTTTACATGCAAACTTTATATTTCTTTTAATAGAGACAGGACAAATGGATTCGCAACGTCAGAAATCCTATTTAACAGTACATGGGCGACCAGCGAAGATTTAGATCAGTCTGCGTATTTGCAAAATCTGTTCAGAATCTTCAAAAGGCGCAATTTTAGATAGTCATGGCTGCAACGTTTCTTCATGCGAACACTGAAGACAAATCAGCGGCTGATTTGAGTATTCCCGGGCGTTGCGGTTTTGTTGTTCTTAACAACCACGTAGAATGTCGTTAGTCTGTCTGCAATTTAGCCGCATTGATTAAGTGTTATAAACACACAGATTTCTTAAGACAACATCGGATGTCTAATGTTACTGTTTTAGTAATGTGTTTTGAAATCCTTTTAACCCTTTCAGGCCTGCAGACCAAAACAAACGCTATTGCAATCAGTGTTGATCCAAATGAGATGGCTCGTAACGAGCAGTCTCATCAGGATCTACACTGTTTGCCATTCTGCTTTCGATTCGTTACTGAATACCCTATTTACAATAATGGACATTTCCAAATTCAAAGATGGAAGAGTCTACTTGAGAAACTCAAAGGTTGAAAGGGTTAAAAGAGGATTAATTTTAAGGGAATTGATAAACTTTCAGGAGGCAACTTTATCAAAATACCGTATTCGACCTATTTACCGCACATACCCATATAAGCGCACAGTCATGCAATTCCACAGTCTTCAGATTAAAGCCAGTGTACTTTTTGTCTCCCTCCTAATATAGGCATATGAGTAGTGTAGGCAGCATATGCCTGCCTATACTACTCATATGTTGTGGGTACCCATTTGAATTGCATCGACGTGTCGATGCAAATTCAAATGAGTACCCATTTGAATTGCATCGACTTGTTGATGCAATTCAAATGTGTATACACAACATATGCTTTAATAAAGAAAGTCAGAAAAAAATAGTATAAACATCATCAAATAAGTCCTTTGCTGATCTTTTTTTTAAAAGTGTACCCCAAGTAGGCAGATACATATTTTACCACAAGTTTTCCCAGTAATTTTGACAAACCTAAGCACACAGTGCGGTCAGTAGGTCGAATACGGTACATTTGTATTGCTTTTACTTCCCTGCTGAAAAGAGGTCTACTCTAAGAGGTAATAATTTACTCCAGTCGGAGGTGCCCACTATTTCATGTTAGAATAGACCTCTGTTTTGAGAAGGGACTTCATGTTCAAGGAAACCAAACATGAAGCCACAAAAGTTGTCTTCCTTGTCAAATATTGCAGAGAATTCATGAAGTGTATCAAGTCTCATTAAACGGAACTGGTTATGATATGCTATGTTTGACTTGTCACGAACAGTAAACTGTTTTAGAGGTGTGAAATGCTGAAAGCCGAACTGTAATTTAATTTCAGTGACTTAATGCTATACCATTAAAATCCTTAAGTGCGGAGATGGGAGTGTAATCCTACTTCAAAAAAGCCCTCAATACCAAGCTGACTACGGAAAATTATTTTGATAGATGAAATAAAATACAGGTCACGTGCAGCACGTGATCCGTATCTTATTCCAACTGTCAAAATAATGCTCATAGAAATTTCCCTTTAAGATGTACCAGCTTAAGGGAGATAAATTACATTTTCTGACTAGACACTGTCGAAATTGTTTTCCTCTACCCTTATGAAAAGTGATATAATCTAAGATGAAAGGGAGAAAAATCCTCTTTTAAGAGAAGACCCTTTTCAGAAGGGGTTTTGTGTGTAGGAAACCAAACAGAAGTTACTTCCCTTGATAAAAAGGCGGAAATCTAAGAGGTGTAAAAAGTCCCATCAAGGACAAGTTGAACAGTTACATTTGGGGTATTAAGCAGCCAGTTTGCAACTTAAGACAATTTTTGCAGACAAAATAAGTTATTAGAAGCAGACGGCATAAGAAGCATTGCTGCAAATTTTTGGGATTACTCTTGCCGGAAATCAGTTTCTACTTTGCTTCCTTTAGCATCTCCCAATATGTGCACAGTTATTTGCATATCAGAGTGATTTCCCTTGTGCGAGAATCCTTTTCAATAAGCCTAAGTCGTATTCAGAAGGCTCTTGGTTGGTTCGGAGTTTAACGGCCTAGTCAGCACTATTATGGTTATGTCGAGTCGGTTAATTCACCTAACCACATTTTTTCTGGGTAGACTGAGTCCTTGAAATGTTTACATGTACACGCACACATTTTTTCGTCAGAAGCTGACAAATGTCCTTCTTGAATTTATAGAAGGGAGAGAATGAATTTAGATAATATTGCATGATCAAACTCCAGAAAACGTTACAGGACTCAACGGGGATCGGGACTGCAAACCCATGATCACCAGTCGGACGCGTATCCGACTGAGCCACCGATGCCGGCAAAGTATGTAAAAGATATCCACATGCTTGTAGATGAAGTTACAGAATGGCACTTATTCGAAGCCAGTGCTGGATCTCTACAAGACTAATTGTTTCACATTGATACACGGTGCTGGTCTGATAGGTGCAAGACAGATTGGAGTCCTGGATGTGAGTATCGGTTCGGGGTATATCTAAAGTATCGGTTCCGTGTATAACTAAAATAACACAAGCTGTTCACTAGATAATCGAATTAGGACCAACCGTTTCTCGATGGATTGTCTTTAATTTAATTGGTTAACCCTTTCCACACTGAGTTTATTAAATGGACGTTTCCATCACTGAATTTGGACGTGTTCATTGTTGTAATTAGGGATGTCAGTCAAAAATCAAAATAGAATGAAAAAGATAATAGATCCTGAAGACCGGCTTAAGCGGTATTATAATTTCAAAGAAAAAAAAACATGGCGTAAATGATCCAAAATGAAATAATAATACTATTAGCACACGGCACTTAACACCAACTGCAGTGAAGTAAAACAAAGATTTAAAAGGTTGCCTTTGGAAACAAAGAACACACAAAAGAACACAAATCAGAAACCCATTTTGTCAAATCTCTTCATATCCAGGGCCCAGTTGTTCAAAACTAACGATGTCGTTAGTTAAAGATTCGTTAAAATTTACATCGAGTGATACGCGAATATGCTGAAATTTTTTGCTGAGTGCAAAAGCTACTCACATTTTTTCAGCAAAACATCAGAATACTGTATATTGAATCCGCTAAACCAGTTAACGAAATGACCCTTAACGAGCTCTTTAAGCTTACGACGCTTTGAACAAATGGGCCCAGCAGTATAATTTGCTAGGTTTAAGTGGTATTCGATTTTCAAAGAAACGGAAATGGACTCAATGATCCCAAAGGAAATCTGCACACGGCACTTAACACTAAAATAAAGATCTAAATGGTTGCCTTTGGAAACAAAGAACACATACAAAACAAAAATTGGAAAATCTGTTTTATTAGGTCTCTTCATATCCAGTAGTGTAATTTGCTAGGCTGCATATGCCCCCTAGCACCGGCTTAAGTGGTATTCGATTTTCAAAGATTTTTCCTGTTTCTTTGGGCTCAATCATTACGAAAAAACGCCTATTCAAAAATATAGAAAATTTTACCACCAAAATTTGAGAATTTTCAGATAAAAAATTCTGATATTTTTCTTATTTCTGCTCAAAATATAGATTGTAGGTACTCGTTAGAACTCGTTAGAACCGCCTCGACGAGGCGGTTCTAATAAATACGCATAATCTATGTTTTGAGCAGAAATATGAGAAATAATGTATACCCCTGTAAACCCCAGTTTTACTATATAAAAGGGGGGTTTAAGGGGGTCTAAATTATATAGGCGTGTTTTCGTGATGGATCGCAAAGAAAAAAAAAATAAAATAAAAATAAATAAAAAAATAAATAAAAATCAGCAAACGGCACTTAACACCAACTGCAGTAAAGTAAAATAAAGATCTAAATGTTGCCTTTGGAAACAAACAAAGAACACATTCAAAACAAAAATCGGAAAATCTGTTTTATTAGGTCTCTTCATATACAGAAGCGTAATTTGCTAGGCTTCTTACGCTTCTAGCACCGGCTTAAAACGGGTATTCGATTTGCAAAGAAACAGGGATGGACTCACACTTCAATGAAAAAATAAGTATAGCATGTACTATGGTGAAGTACACAGCACTTAATTCGGAAACAAACAACACAGAGGAGTCCTTAACTCATACGCAGAACTGCCTGCCAAGCAATGAAAACTACGGTATATTTTAAATTTAGTGATTCCATTTTTGTATATGCGTATCCCTAGTGGGAAATTCATTTTTATACCCTGCCACACATTTAAAGTTCTTAGCTCATACGCAGAACTGCCTGCCAAGCAATGAAAACTAAGGTATATTTTAAATGTAGTGATTCCATTTTTGTATATGCGTATCCCTAGTGGGAAATTCATTTTTATACCTGCAACACATTTAAAGTCCTTAACTCATACGCAGAACTAAGGTCTTAAAAATCCCACGACAATGGTTAGACAAACATTGCATACTTAGAATGTATTAAAGGTAATTTTAATGCTTGTAGGAGTAAAACCAATACCTCATGTGGCCATGGCTCGCTCTGCGGAGCATTCAATCAGATAATAAGGCCATATATTGCATGTATATTTTCAAGCTAATATAAATACAGTACTTATACTTAGTAGTTTGGGAAGAAAAAAAACTCACCAAAGATTAAACCTTTGAAACAGAAGTAATATATTAACCAACTAATGCTTATGATGTCTCCGCTTTGTATAGAAATCGACCTTATGAGATATTCGTTCAGCATTGGCCCTGATCAGTCTGGGATCATAGAAGTGGTAGCTTGAAAAAAGGTCAAAAAGCTAGACATTTCAACTGTGTCACGTTCTCTATAGAAATAATAGGTTGACTAACTAATGATAATAAATGATCCGGTCCGCATCACGAAAACATGCCTATATAATTTTGACTCCCCGTAAACCCCACTTTTATATAGTAAAACTGGGGTTTGCAGGTGTATACATTATTTTTCTTATTTCTGCTCAAAAACATAAATTGTGGGTACTCGTTAGAACCGCCTCGGCACAATCTATGTTTTGAGCAGAAATACGAAAAATATCAGAACTTTATCTGAAAACTTTCAGTTTTTGGTGGTGAAATTTTCGATATATTTGAATAGGCGTGTTTTCGTAATGGTATATAAATAAAACTTATGGTATATGCGACCAGCATTGACCTAAATCAGACTGTGCATCCAGACCAGAGTCTACACTTGGTCCGAACAAAATCTATGGATTTTCAATATTTTGTTAGCGAACAGCGAACAAAACTCATCAGACTGCGCGTATGCAGGTTGATCAGGGTCTTCGTCGTTTGCACATACCATAAGGACGTTTTGTCTTCAGTTCAGTTATATATTCAGTGGAGAGGTCGATGCCGGCATATATCTCGATACTGTATAGTGCCTTAATTGCTTAATTGCTTTTGTAATTGTGTCCGTCTGCTTTTGAATTAGGTTGCATAATTTGCCGGGTCCCAGTTTTGATACGCGAAACTTTCTCTGCTCAATGACCTGAATGTTCCAAATGTATAGATTATGAAAGGAATGAACATTAAGTGTATTGAACACGCACACACACACACACACACACACACACACACACACACACACACACAAAAAAAAAAAAAAAAAGAACACCGGCTAGTTATGGCCATTTAACCTCCTCAATTACCCACTTTTAATTAGTGATTAAAATCCTTGAATGGACTCAACGATCACAAAGGACCGGAAAAAATAAACTACATTATAGTGACGTAATCTCATTAATATTGACGAAGAGAGATGGCAAAACTGGGATTAGAACTTACGAGCCGTGGACCTGCAATTAGACGAGGTACCAAATGCGCTATAGAAACCAGCCTTTGTTTCTATACATTATTATAAGGGATCCCAGTCTATATCAGATACACCTATTAGCGTAATTTGTACTAAGTGTGATCCCTTAAAATTGATATATAATAATAACGTGAAATAATATAAATATCTAGATACACGGCAAAGTCGACACTCATGGAATACAGCCATCCCAAGACACCGAATGACATGAAAAGATATCACAGAAGTACACTCGAAGGAAAACAGAAAAAAAAAAAAAACAAAAAAAAAAAAACAAAAAAAAAAAAAAACCAAAGCACTGACAGCGCTGGTGGATCGATTGTCTCTGAGTGTAGGCTGGGAAAATTGTCCTGAACGGAGCTCAATACTGTTTTTTTTTAACCTTGACTTCCTGTTCTTTAAATAAACAGTGCAAACCCAGATCGGATACCGCGTTTTACGGCGTCTGATCTGTTTTTAATTATTAAAAATTATGGTCATGGCAGAATATGTGTGAAGCTGTCACCTTTCTACTTGACAATTTTATATAAGATTTGGTACCAAGCAATTAAGACAAATTGTGGGTATTCCGATGGGTAAGAATTGTGCACATCTTTTGCTGATTTGTTCTTCTTCTGTTATGAAAGAGACTTCATGATGTCTCTTTCTGAAGAAAAGCCATCTAAAAGTATTGAAGTTTTCAGCTCGACGTCTAGATATTTGAAAGATTTATTAAATTTTGACAACTATTTTGACGATTTGATCAGTCAAATTTATCCTTTAAAGCTTCGGTTAAATAAAGTAAAACTTTTCTGAAACTGAATCCCTGTTTTTGGATTTACATTTGTTTATTTTAGATGGGTTTATTTCATGCAAAATTTATGATAATAGCAATGATTTTGATTTTGAGATTGTAAATTTTCCTTACTTGGATGGGGATGCTCTTCATCGAGCATCCTAAGGTGTTTATATATCGCAGCTATTTCGGTTCGCCAGAGTGTCTAGTCATGTTACTGACTTCAAAACTCGAAATAAATTATAAACTGCTAACTTGGGATCTGGGAAGGGCTGCGATTTGTGATTGTGGCACTCCCTGGACTTTTCTCTTACCATTTTTTTTCTAAATCAGGATCATCGGTACCATAAACACCACAAAGCCTTTTCGAAATTTTATAGACGTCATTTCGATTAAGTTTCAAAACTCAGTCCTGGACTCTAGTCTCTTCTGCAACAAGGCCTATCGGAACTTGAATTTTATTCATGGTGACTTAGTAAATGAAAAAAAAAAAAAAAAAAAAAAAAAATATATATATATATATATATATATATATATATATATATATATATATATATATATATATATATATATATAACATAAATGTAATACGACAGACTGCTTGCAGAATATAATCACGGTTGATACTTTTGCTTCCCTCTTTGGTTGCACGCATATATATATATATATATATATATATATATATATATATATATATATATATATATATATATATATATGTATAAAACATAAATGTAATACGACAGACTGCTTGCAGAATAGTTAAACTAATCACGGTTGATACTTTTGTTTCCCTCTTTGGTTGCACGCCGGCGGGTCGGGCCTATCTTTTAAGAAAGTCGGTTGATGCCTGATCCTCTTGCTCTGGTCGGACTCGGTCCCATCGGAGTCAAGCTGTTGGTTTTCTTTTGCTTCATCATCTCAATTATTTCCTCATCATTGTTTCATCTCTGTGTTCATTTAGTTTTATGTTCTTGGAGATGTTGCACTGATGAGATAGAATCCCTTCAGGTGGACTGAACAACTGTCTTGTGCATACCACGGCAAAAATAAGGGCGAAGATTGTGGGCACATAAAATCTATCTAAGCTCCCCAGTATAGCGCTGCTTTGAATAACCAATATCTGGATTTCGTACAAACGCGTGGCTTGATTTTATTGGTCAATGATAATCATGTGGACAATAACCTTAAGTAAATTTTGGTATACCTCGGCTAGATTGTAAACAATCGACACAACAAAACGAAACGACCAAGACCAACTCTGTTGGCTGTCTTGAACTTGTTTTAACATCCTATCTGATTCAAGTAAATGTTGTGTCCCTTGGGTGTGCCTTTCCTGTGCATTTCGTTGTTAATATTTGTTTTGAATAAAGTGAATTTAAAGCGTGATCCCTGACAATTGATATAATAACAGCATTAAATGACATGAATACAGTCGCACTTCAACGGCTCGAACAGTTTTTGGGACAATTGAAATTTGTTCTAGACATGGATAGTCCCCTGAAGGGTTATCATTGCGCCGTCAGCAACTGAGCATAACTTAAGGATGTCGTTTCAATCTTCTATTGAATTAATGTATGTTATACACATTCAAATCAGCTCAAAGAGGCGATCCTAATGAGTACACACAACATACAACTTTTGTCAAAAAATAAGAAGACTTCCCATAACATTCCTAAATATTAAATATTGTTTTCTTGAGAAATTCCGACGGACTCAAAAACGGATTTGAATCATTTGCGTTCGAGGCATTGATGTTTTACTGATCTGGATTTAGAGAAAAGTCTACTGTTACGAAATACAACCATACCAAGGCACCGAATACGGTTCAAATTACAAATATATTAGTAGCCTTTTTTTTTTTTTTTTTTTTTTTATTTGCTAGATGACAGTATGTGGGGTGGGGTGGGCTGAATAGTGGGGTGTAGAAGTGACTGTACATATTGAGTGCACGGTATTTTTGTAAGGTATCTCTAAATTGTATGTGCCAACATGGTGATAGCACAAATATGAGATTATCAGACGTCTTCAACACCAATACGACCTGAATCTAAAAAAAAAAAAAAAAGAAAAGTAGACACAGTTTTTCTTATAATGTGCGCCGGCGAACACTCAGACTAGCATGCGCAGGTTAATTATATTTTTTTGCTGTCCACCTGAAGATGTTTTGGATACGTGGCTACCTTACGAATACTCTCATTTGACTGCGCGGATGAGCAGGCTGATTTAAACGCTCGCTGGACGCAAATGCTATCTTGTAGGAAATGCTGTGCCTCGCATTAGTTTTGTACAAAATACGCCAAGCTAACAAGCACAGTTACACCATCAATACAACTTAAGTATCACTGAATTATATTACAGCAATATGTCAATATTTGATGTTGTAATAAATAAACTTATTTAATATTAATCATGTACTAAATTCGTTTCCACATCACTGTAATGATTAAACGGAGAGATTTATCGCCGCAGTTTGATTATCGTGTTTATTTTGCGCAATAGCAAAGTAATAAGGCCTCAAATGAACTGACGGCGAGAGTGCCTCTGAATCGCTGTTGTAAATATAAAGTAAAGAGATGGACATTCTAATGAAGTTATCCGAGATCCGAGACTTTTCTAGTTGACATCGATTTCGCTTAAGCTGGATTTCGCTTAAGCTTAGGGGGCTTATGCAGCCCTGCAAACTGCAATGTTATCATATAAAAAAGTCTAAATGAAACCAAAACGCCGAGTTTTATTTTAATATGTTTTTTAGCCCGAACGGCAACACTCGTATATTTAATTTTCAGAAATTGATCATGATAAAACACTCCCAGACATTTACCTTCAAATACATAAAATACGATAAAACATGGCACCATCACCCACTAATGACACCAAGAATAGAAGAAAGCAAATCACAGCGTACAACACAATTTTTACAAACCAACAATAAGCGAAGCTACAAGCTCCCTTTTCCAAACGAAGTAACCACAATGCTATAACGCAATGCTAGCATCCAAGCAAGAAAACGAAATTGAAAACAAATTAAGTAGCCATATACTGGGTAATCATAATGCTAGAATTCAAACGGGCGGTTCCTCTGTTGCAGTTCTTCTTTCATGGTTTCATATGTGGCGTTTGTTTTGGCATTGTTTGTTCCTCATCTCACCTTCTTTCCATGCCTCAGCTTCCAGTCCTCGAGATTATAAAACTTTGTTCATGCTCAGCTCAACTGAGCAGGAAATTTTCTCTACTAATAAATATGAAAATGCCAACAATAGTTGATCGTAGTTGACATTTTTATATTTATTAGCAAAGAAATATTCACGCGCAGCTCTGTTTAGTAAGAAGGAATTTGCAATTGTTAGTAATTTAAGAGTTATTAACAAGGCCAGTCTCATGCTCAGCTGAGTTGATCATGAGAAACAATTTGTGACTTCGGGGTCACTGTAGCATTTGTGGGTATTTTTACTTGAGTTTTAACATGAGTGATGGTCCACAAATTTTTCAAAAGGCGACAACAGAAGACTCGCCGCCTTTAAACAGTAAGTTTAGTTCACCGTGCGGGGTTAAGGAGAGTATGGCGTTAATCGATTTTACTGGCATCAACGCTTCACCCTGGGTTCACATGTGGTCAACGTACATCATACTTATTCGAGTCGCATAAAAGCACCATAATTCAATATGTTAATTGAATTAAATTCCTAATAAAACAAGGACACCGGCTCGTGGCAAATACCTCAGACACTGACAGCAAGAGCTAAAGAAATCGGGACTAAGGGCACGATACACCCTTTACTGTACATGAGTAGATTAATTAACCACTTAAACCTAGCGTCATATAAAACATATATTGCCAAAGAGTGTAGACCCAGCTCAGACGCCACAGAACGCGGCGTCTGATCAGGGTCTGCATTGTTTGCATTAAATACAGGCATTTCTATAAAACATGGTTTCAATAAAACTAATTAGGCACCCCTTTTACTGGAAATGGATCGGTCCGAAGAGTGAAGGTAGAAGAGTCCATTGGGAATAAATGGGTTAAAATCGGGTCTGTTTTTTTTTTTTTTTTTTTTTGTTTTTTTTTTTTTCTTTCGTTTATTGGATGTGGTTCATGCTTCAAACGTATCCTTCCTTTCAGAATCTATTCCGCACAGGTGGTGTTAAATACGAGTACAGTAACATTTCACTATTACGACAACGGCAAAAATTAAGACCATTCCTCTACTTGGAAACGTTTTGCCAGGCTTTAGTTATTTCTTCCTTCATTTTCTATACCCAATGTCCCTTTTATTAGAGACCACCTTTGGGACTGTCACAAAAGGGTATTTAATACCACTTTTGGATAGTGTCAAAGGTGGTCTTAATATTGGGATATTTGGAAAATATCAGAGGTTTTTATCTGAAAATTTTCAGTTTTTGGAGGTGAATTTTCTATATATTTAAATAGGGCGTGTTTTCGTAATGAAATGTATTCAAGTTTCATCAACTGTTATACTGCGCCTAAGAAATCCATCACCTTCTCGCTCAAAACGTTCTACTTGTCGCCGAAAACATTTAATTCACTGCTTCTTCTGATCCTCAAACAACATTTTCGGATTCCATCTAGCACAAACCCGCCTCATATTAAGTTTATTGTGTAAAATGTCTTCAACAGTGCCATCAAATTTGTAATTGATTTCGCGAATTGTAATGCGGCGGTCAAGCTCAAGCAGTTCTCTGATTTCTGTGACTTCACGTTATTGACGCTGGCCGAAAGCTCCGTGGTTCATCGTTGATGCTCTCCTAATACGTCCATACCACTCATTTTCCTGTGATTTCCTCACGGGTCTTCTTTTGCAAGTTTTTTCTTACATTTGAATGGTGTCTTTCATTGAAATTCTATTTAAAACTCAAAATTGTATCGCTAATCTCTATTCCGGCGTCATTTGTATCCACCGTTTAAAACGAAATGGCCGTCAGAACGTCAGATGGCGTCACAATAACAAATGACGTCACGTACGTCACGCTAAATGATGGCGTTAAATTTACGGTAAATGTGGCGACAATAGCTTTACAAATAATATAGTTACCTCTAATTAAAGGGCATTTGTCTAGAAATTGCTACTTTTTGGCCGGTTTCGAGTAGCTGTGACTGCCATAGATACTATAATTTTGGTTACAGTAAATATTTTACGTTAGGAGTTAAATATTACACGTAAAATACATGATTCTACAAACTTGAAAAGTTTCATTTAATTTCTTGTGTTCTTTAATTTTCTAACATTTTTGCAGAAATATTCTGAACACCCTGGTGAAACAGTAAAATGTAAACCTTCAGCCCATCATTCAAGGAGAGGGGTCCAAGTTTCATGATCTATGCGACCGTTCTTTCGCATAGCATGCGTTCGTTTACTCCATTGTACATTAATCCTACTGGAAACATGACATTCTGGGATTACCAGCTAATACGTCGTAAATTTATATCCATTTCAGATGCTAGCTCTCTAAACCCATCTTTATTTGAAAATTAACGGCAATACTTACGTCAACATTCATTTACCACATGTTACCTTACAAACGTGATTCTAAGTGTCAGGCTTACGTGTCGTTATTATAGGAAATACAATGCTGTATTAGATCATGCAAGTACAATAATTGCCTGCTAAGTGTTTTTGTTTTGTTTTTTTTCTTTTCAGGAGATTGTAACAAAGTCGGGATCTAAACTTCAGTTGGCATCACTAGGACAAAGACATTGGCGGAGGATTACACCAATTATGTATGGAAAGATAGACAGCGTAGTAGAGCTCAATCAATAAAATGTTTGGCTGTACGATTTATTTTTTTTTTCTTACTTTATTTCAGTACATTGGCAGTTGTCATCGCAGGCAGACATATTTAAATCATTCCGTTCCCTATCTATTCCCGTAGTACCTTTTCAGACCACTGTGTGCAGTAATTGTAAACTTTAGACAAAGCCCAGCAGAAAATGACATGTCAGGAATAATGCGATGCCAGAGCAGATTGACTATGCCCAAAGCCACATCAATTACAAGTAGCTTCACGTTGACAGAAACTGTCCTTACTCTGTTCCTTAATAGACGAAATATCATTCCATGTCTGAGAACGCATTGCACTCTCATAAAGACCTTTTCAGTTCACATATTGTGTATATCCATTACGAAAACAAGCCTATTCAAATATACTGAAAATTTTACCACCGAAAAATGAAAATTTTCAGATAAAAATTCGGATATTTTTCATATATCTGCTCAAACCATAGATTGTATGTACTCGTTAGAACCGCCTCGGCGAGGCGGTTCTAACGAGTACCCACAATTTATGATTTCAACAGAAATAAGAACAATAATGTATACCCCTGTAAACCCCAGTTTTACTATATAAAAGTGGGGTTTAAGGGGGTCAACATTACATAGGCATGTTTTCGTGATGTATCGGCGAAGACGATGTTTGACATTTCATGTGAATCGTCTGCTAGGCAGGTCATTCGCTTGAAATGTAAACAGTTAGTTTCTCGGGAAAATAATCATTAAACAGTTCAGATGTCGTCGGCTTCATTTGTGATCGGTGCTTTAAGGGTTAACATTCCGACACGGGCGTTTTCACCCGATATGTTCTACAGGGCGACAGTTGAATGCAAAAGAAGATGACAAGCCAGCTAATATACAAATATTGCGACTAACTACACAGTCGTCATTTCCGGGCTATGTGTCGTTCCCGCAAACAGTTTAATTCCAGTCGTATATTCCAAATATATAGCGTCTAGACGTGAACTGTTCTGTTTACATTAATTACCAGTTGTACGAGTATAAATGGTGCTATATGCATTTGTCTGCCCATATACGCCCGACTGTTAAGCAAATTATTGTGGGTCTGATCACGCCAGAAGCTATAATTGCCACACCAAGCAACAATTATATGAGTCTGAGATGGCGCTGTAATAACACATTATCCTAACTAAATGGATAACTATGGCAGATTTGTATATGTGTATTGAGAACAAACTGAAATATATTTATGTAAATACACATGAATTGCGAATGAAAGAAAATATATCAAGGAAATGTAGCCACCTCGAGACATCGACAGAAGCAGAGATGAAGAAAAATATCAAAACAAATCAATTCAGCAACACACAAAAAAGGCAAACTGACTTCGTTAAAAACACCAGATTTATTTTTTTTATTTTTTTTTTTTTCCCATGCTCTCTCTCTCTCACTCTCTCTCTCTGTTTTTCTCTTTCTATGAGTGTGTGTATACGCGCGTAAGTATGTGTGTGTGTGTATGTGTGTGTGGGTGTGTGTGTCCTTGATTTCGTCTGAATATGACATGGACAGCATTTTCTTGCATATAAACGAATAATTGTTACCCTTCAAGAAACAGGGGTTCATCTGAGGATATGTTGGCGAAATTGCGACTTATATGTAGTAGAATATTTAACATTTTATCATTAATCTAATACCATAATATATGTAATACTCGAAGAAGTATCAGGGTCATAAGATATCAAACACCACTGTAATCATGCTAGCCACAGCTTATATAAAGTCAGTTAAATTTTAAAAGTGTCGCCAGCATTTCTGCAGACTTATTTTAGGTAAAATTTCATTTGTCAAATAATATCTGAAGTAAACTGCTGATTATATATCAAACGTCTCTATTCATTTTTGAAATAATAAGCAATATGCTATGAAGAACATGGTGATGTCTAGACTAAGCTGAAAAAAAAGTGACGCGACAAAGCATGTGTCATGATCAATGTCACGTTTATTCAACCAGTAAAGGCTCTCACTCAAGTTCGCTATGTTAAACCTATCAGCGCATTCTGATCTGGTGTCATTGTTGCGGTACTCAAATCAAATATCGCTTTTCATTCAGTCGTTGACAACCACATCTAGGTCACTCATCATCTTCAGACGCCTGATCTAGCCTATATACAGTCGACTCTCGTTATCTCGAATTCCAAGGGACTCACTGAAATACTTCGAGATATCCGTACTTCGAATTCCAAGGGACTCACTGAAATACTTCGAAATATCCGTACTTCGACATATCAGAGTTGAGAGAGTGAGGAGGAAAACAACCACATTTAACAAATGAATATGTAATTTGACTCCTGAAGTTAGAAATATATATATAAAATAATGTGGAAAAGAGGAGAAATTGCTCCTCAGGAGCAATTTCTCCTCTTTTCCACATTATTTTGTTACCTGTTGTCATAGTTGCATGTTAAAACAGGGACCAGATTTTTCACTTCGAGATAAGCGGTAATTCGAAATAAGCGAGTTCGAGATAACGAGGTTCGACTATATTAACAGGTTTTGTTTCGGATTTTAGCATGCACTTTAGCTTAAAGTACAAAATACTTAAAGCTGGAGAAAATGCAAACTGTTCTGCAAAAAAAGACCCATTTATAAAACGGAATTGGTGTGGTGAATAGTAAAAAGGTCACACAAGGTGTCTCCCTTGTAAATATAACGAAACTCTACCATGCGTATCTGGTCATTTAACATTCTTACTTTCTTCCTTAAATCGGACTGGGTCGGGCCTCAGACTCTATGACGGCTCCGGCCTATAATTTTAGGTAAATCGGTTGGTACCCGATGCTCTGGCTCTGGTCGGACCCACCGGAGCCCAGCTGTTGGTTTTCGTTTGGTTTAAACAATATTTATTTTAAAGCTCGTATAAAGTTACATCGATAAAACAAACATGTCGAATAGGATCTGACTGTAAGCTGTAATGCTTATAAATGGTTTTCGTTTGCTTCAGCATTTCAGTTATGTTTTGCTGTCGAGTCCTCATCGTTGTTTTATCTCTGTATTCGTTTGATTTTTATGTTCTCGGAGATGTTGCACTAATGAGCTAGAAACCCTTCACGCGGACTGAATTAACGTCTTGTGTATACCACGGCAGACCTAAGGGCGAAGGTTGTGGCCACGTGAAATCGGTCTAAGCCCCCACCCACCCCCTCCACCCCACCCCCGGTAAGGTTTTACTGACTGTTCCAAGGCGGTGCTTCTGCTGTAGTTTACTGTTTTGGTCATTGTATGTCTTTGCATGTATTGCCTGGTGATTTTTTTTTTATTTTGGATAGCCATTTGGCCAATTATTTGGGAAAGAAACTGGCCTTTTGGCTTTCTGCTTGTAGTGTTTTAATTGTGGTGCCGTTGCTTTCAGTGTGTCCTTCTTTCCCTTTGGTGTATTGGACGGAAGATGTTAGGTAATAGTATCGACTTCTTATCATTACCTTCCTTTCTATTTCATTCATTTTAAACATTTTTTTTTTTTTTTTTTTTTTTTTGTATAGAAACAAATACGAAAATGAACTGGTATTTATCATTTTAGAATCCGAGAATTAAATCATTGAGAAAATGATTTGTCATGCAATTTTATTGTTTACAGGCAATAACTTCAGATTAGATTTATTAGAGATGGCAAGAATTGCTCTAAAGTCCAACATTAGCGAAACGTCATTGGAAAAAAAGTCTCCCGGCATCGCATGTTTTTTTTTTTGTTTTGTTTTTTTTGTTTTTGTTTTTTGTTGTTGTTTTTTTTTTGTGTTTTTTTTTTTTTTGTCTGTAACCAAATACAGTAAACTCATTTGGTAAGTGTTCCATCTCTTTTGTCTGGTTTAACCTGTCGATTATAAACAATAAATAAATGGGGAAGTATATATACTAAGCCCAGAGTAAATGACAAAAAAGCAAATACAGTGATCAAGGGTATATCACTAAGCATGACGGCAGGCATGTAGGTTAATGCCGGTGACAGAAACAAGTCCTAGGCAAGTTCGGACACACCGGCCATAGTCAACAATACCGGTCATGCTGGATGTTAAGGCGATGGTAGGCAAGTCTGTCCCAGTGGAATATGTGTGTCATCTCAAATACACCATGTCTTATATATCGTTCATATCAGGTGCATGGGGAATTTATGACATACCGGTCACAACTGACAATATATGTCGCGTCGTTTAAAACATCGCATAGAATATATCTGTCGTGTCAAATACATGGGTAATTTTGGGCATGATTGTCCCCATGGACAACATTTGTCATCCGGAACAAATATATTATGTCAAATGTACGTACATTTGGGACATACCAGTCACAGTCGACACTACATATATCCGCCGTGTAGGTTAAAAACGACAAATTAAATGGGACGCGTCAAATACAAACGTACCTTTAAAAAGACGCAAAATGCGCTGATTCAGATTATCTTGGTCATGTGCAAATTATCATCCGGGCCATTCCTCTCCATTCATACATTCTGGAGTATCCAATGAGTCTTTTAGTTAACAGTTAAGGCTCTAATGAGACTACTCGGATGCACAGGCTGATCTGTGTCTTTGTTGTTCGCATCTGCTCGAAGACAGGTTTTCGCATGGCGTGGCCCAAACATAATGGTCATGTCAAGTGTATGGGTATGTCGGTCCCAATGGATAATATCCGTCATCTGAAATAAAAACATCATGCCGAATTTATCGGTCTTGTCCGATGGTTGGAGTAGTTTGGATATACCGGTCCCAATGGATACTATCAATATATTATGCCGAATGATTCGGTCATATTAGATGTATGGACACTGCCACCATTGGTTTTGGTCTGGTCTGACTTTCAACTCGTAGCCGGGTCCTCATCTGTACTATATCATAGTGTTGAGTAGATTTTTAAATGTCTTCTTCTTTAATCGTCTTGACTTAAGAACCGTATCAATATGCTAGGTTTGAGAGCTCGTTAAAAACAGCTTTGATTACCCACAGTTTTCCGAGCGCAAATTATTTCTTTTTAGAGTAGATCCCTTTATTCAAGGGGGTTGGCGTGCAGAAAAACATACAGCAGGAAGTCACAAAATGTGTCTCACTTGTTATCTGCTGAGTGTATAATGTCCCCCTTTCCCATTGGAGAAGACTTCTTTTCAGAATGTGATCGGTGCGCAAGAAAGCAAAGAAGGTGCCATATTTCTCCCTTGTAAAAATAATAACCGAAAATCTTCAAAGTCTAATGAGTCTCCATGAATATGTTAGAAAAAACAAACTATAATATATCTTACAAACCAAACATTCTCAGTGCTTTTATTCCATCAGATAATATGCCAAGGTTGGCTAGCTGTAAAGAGACTCAGAAAAGTACAGTCGACTCTCATTATCTCGAAGTCCAATTATTTCTCTGAAATGCTTCGAGATATCCGTACGTCGACGTATCAGATTTACAGATATAAGGAAAACATAAACCGAACAACCACATTTCACAAAATTTGACTTCTGATGTTAGAAATATATTATATTGTAGAAAAGAGGAGAAATTGCTCCTCCTTAGGAGCAATTTCTCCTCTTTCCCATTATATTTTTGTATCTGTTGTTAGACTTTCTTATTTAAACAGGGACCAGAATTTCACTTCGAGATAAGCGGTTAATCGAGATAAGCGATGTCGAGATAATGAGAATCGACTGTATTGTTTAAAACAGTAATGACACATTTAACAAGCAGTTTGGTATTTGCTCACATTTCTACGTGTTACATTATTTCAAGTCTAGGTCTCAAAACATTAATCATGCATCATAACAAGAGAAAAGAAAAAAATGACGACAAATTAATCTGTATTTCAGAACGGCTGAGTTTGAATTTAGGTGTCTGAGTTTGCTACATTCGACTAAAGGCTGTCTTTGCAATAGATATTATTATTAAAGCTTGTAAAATTCACATTGTGAAATTTGCTGTAATTTAGTACTCTATTACTTCCTAGAAGTCTATAAAACGAGCTTTTACCAAACTAACATGAGATATCTGTGTATATGTGTTGTCCTGAGCATGTCTACTACGGAAATACAATGGAGTCATGTGAAGGGATAAAATTTTTTTGCGATTTGTATAAAATGTTCTCCACTTGAAGATGTGTTAAAGCCATAAAAATCTGACAAGTCTGGGTCATTAGTCTATCTCTGGGTACAATAAACCTGATATTCTGTCAATGAAAGATAAACGGGTAGAGGCTCAATAGGGTGGATTATAATACTGGGGAATTAGTATTGACTTATTTATCTGTTCTATAGGTAATATCATATGAGCCGGCGCACAGATATTGTCCTTCCATTACGAAAACACGCCTATTCAAATTTATAGAAAATTTCATCTCCAAAAACTGAAAAACTCCGATATTTTTCACATTTCTGCTCAAAACATAGATTGTGGGTACTCGTTAGAACCGCCTCGCCGAGGCGGTTCTAACGAGTACCCACAATCTATATTTTGAGCAGAAATAAGAAAAATAATGTATACCCCTGTAAACCCCAGTTTTACTATATAAAAGTGGGGTTTAAGGGGGTCAAAATTATATACGTATGTTTTCGTGATGAAAGTTAGTTTTTGGCTGTGCGGAGAGGCACACAAGTCTGAACATCTAGTCAGAAGACTAAGTAGACTATCGATGTGCAGGCTGGTCGAATCTTCACTAGATACAAAATATCCTTCAAAATATTCAAACAAAATATTTATAACGCTTAAGAAGGCCACTAAAGACAAAAATAAAAATAAACAAATACTCCAACATTGAAAGAAACAAATTTGAAAATAAATAAAGTCTGAACATCTGATCAGAAGACTAAGTAGACTATGGATGTTCAGGCTGGTCGAATCTTCACTAGACACAATATCGTTCAAACTATTCATAAAACTGGTTATAACGCTTTAGATGGCCACTAAAGACATAAATACAAATATAAAAATAAATAAATACTCTACCATTGAAAGAAACAATGAAATAAAAAAATATAAATAAAGACACTTTCGTGTCTACCCTCCAATTTTCCAAACTGTTTTATTCTTTCAAAATATTTATTATTATAAGTAAACAAAAGTATAAAATAAATAAAATTGAATAAATATTGTAAGTTTGAAAGAAACAATTTAATAAATAAACCATTCAACTCTGTTCTCCAAATAAGTCAATTTTCAAAACTATCTGTTATCCCCTCAAAATGTATTGATTGCCCTTCAGGAGTTCTCATTACTACACCCTGCAGGTTATTCATAATCACCTCTTTACGACATGTCTTTGATCTACCTTGCAGAGGGCCTAAGTAGAGGCAATAAAATCATTAGTGAGTGGTACTACTTTTGGCCTCATTTTGCCTATGTCTTTAAGGTCAGTTGGTGAACAGTGCAAATACCATTTAATATGAGTAAAGATACCGCTGGAGATGCCACAGTAACGATGCACAACTTTCCCAAGGCACCGAGATAAGACGAGATGATAAACATGACAAAATGACAATTCAAGCGCACCACTATGAAACCACTGACAAACGAACAAAGAAGCACTGCAACAAACCAACCACTTTGGAGCGATTAAAAAAAAAAAAAAAAAAAAAAAAAAAAAAAAAAAAATGACTTAGGGAGAGGTGTGCGAGGGCTTCAACCAGTTTTACCTATTTAATTCTATTTGTTTGGTTTGTGTTGCGTTAGAAACAAAACAGAAGTCGTGAGCTACATTTGTACCTCCGCTTACGTTAATTATCCCCACGGTTTTTGTTGTTTTTGTTTTTAAATGATGGCGATATTATATTATTAATGCCTCCGTGCGTCCGTCACGCTATCTCCTCCTAAACCACTCGGCGGAATTCTACAAAACTTGCTACATCACTTCCCCTCATGGTAAGGGTGTGCAAACGAAGCATTATTTTATTGTGCGTCTGTCCTTCCGTCCGTGCGTCCGTCGTTCGTCCATTTGTCTCTCACACTATCTCCTCTTAAACTACTGGATGGAATTCAACAAAACTTGCTGCATCATATTCCCTCATGGTTAGGGTTGCGAGAGCAACATTTTTTTTCGTGTGTCCATCCGTCCATTTGTCCGTCATGCTATCTCCTTCTAAACCACCGGGCGGAATTCGACCAAACTTGCTACTTTAATTCCTCTCATGGTAAAGGTGAGCGAACAACATTATTTTTTCGTGAGTCCGTTGTCCGTCTATCTGTCCGGCACGCTATCTCCTGCTAAACCACTGGGCGTAATTCTATCAAACTTGCTACATTATTTCCTCTCATGGTAAGTGTGTTTAAGAGCAGCATTATTTTTCTGTGCGTCCGCCCGTCCGTCGTCCGTTCATCTGTCCTTCACGCTATCTCCTCCTAGACCACTGGGCGGAATTCAACCAAACTTGCTCCCTTATGGTAAGGGTGTGAGAGCAACATCTTTTTTTCGTGCGTCCGTCGTCCGTCCATCCGTCCGTTTTGTTATCTCCTCCTAAACCACTATACGGAATTCTACCAAACTTGCTATATTACTTTCCCTCATGGTAAGGGTGTGCTAGAGTAGCATTATTTTTCTGTGCGTTCGTCCATCTGTCCTTGCGTCCGTCCATTTGTCTGTCACCTCTCCTCCTAAACCACTGGGCTGAATTCAACTAAATTTGCAACATCACTTCCCCTTATAGTTAGGGGGTGCGAGAGCAACATAGTTTTTCCGTATGTCCGTCCGTCCTCCGTTCATCTGTTTGTCATGCTATCTCCTCCTAAACCACTGGGCGGAATTCAACCAAACTTGCTATATCACTTCCCCTTATGGTAAGTGTGTGAGAGCAACATCTTTTT
This sequence comes from Anodontia alba, assembly GCA_964016985.1. Lineage (NCBI taxonomy): Eukaryota > Metazoa > Mollusca > Bivalvia > Lucinida > Lucinidae > Anodontia > Anodontia alba. The sequence goes on along the minus strand of OZ024836.1, from coordinate 25,068,374 downwards.
TTCGTGCGTCCGTCGTCCGTCCATCTGTCCGTTTTGTTGTCTCCTCCTAAACCACTAAGCGGAATTCTACCAAACTTGCTATATTACTTTCCCTCATGGTAAGGATGTGCTAGAGTAGCATTATTTTTCTGTGCGTTCGTCCATCTGTCCGTGCGTCCGTCCATTTGTCTGTCACCTCTCCTTCTAAACCACTGGGCTGAATTCAACTAAATTTGCAACATCACTTCCTCTTATAGTTAGGGGGTGCGAGAGCAACATAGTTTTTCCGTATGTCCGTCCGTCCTCCGTTCATCTGTTCGTCATGCTATCTCCTCCTAAACCACTGGGCGGAATGCAACCAAACTTGTTACATCACGTCCCCTCTTTATTGTAAGGATGTGCGAGAGCAGCATTTTTTTCCGTTCGTCCGTCGTCCGTCCATCTGTCCGTCACGCTATCTCCTCCTAAACCATTGGGCGGAATTCAACCAAACTTGCTACATTACTTTTCCTCATGGTCAGGATGTGCGATAATAACATTATTTTTCCGTGTGTGCGTCCGTCCGTCGCGCGTCCGTTTGTCTGTCATCCTTACTTTGAAGGGAAGTGATGAAGCAAGTTTGGTAGAATTCCGCCCAGTGGTTTAGGAGGAGATAGCGTTACGGACAGTCATGAGTGTCCATAATGTTAAAACACATGAGTATACATTCGTCCCTGCACATGGACGGACAGACGGTCGGTCGGGCGGGACGGGACGAGACTGGACGAACGGACGGACGGACGGCATTAACAATATCCCATCGCTTTAAAAATATGATGGGAATAACAAATATTGTAATTTTTGTTTTGAACTCAGTCGTTTTTTAGTTGAAGACAAATATTAAACATATATATTCAGAAAGGGATTAATGAGCTCAAAGTACTGCATATCGTGCTACATGTAGGTACTGATTGGCTGATCGAATAAGCATGTTCTGTTCATAAGTCTTATGACTCCAGTGATATAATATCATCTAATAGGCTGTCTTACGTTCTGTATCCTTATAAAGGAACCTCGTGACCGATTAATTCCCTAATGTACTTTATGAAACCATTATTATGAAAGTTAGATCAGTACATACGAATAGGCAAAACTCCCAATGGAATAGTTGAATAAAGGTTTGATTTTAAATTAGGTATAAATAGAAAAGCATCAGAACTCTGAATTAATGATAACGTCAAATATAGCATTAAGCTGGATAAACAAAACGTCGTTACAAAATGATTTAAGACGATAGTACAAAAAAGTTACATTTGATATATTTTCGAACAATAATCATTTGATAATGATACCTTAAACGTCACAGTTATTACCTGAAAAAAAAGGTAAGGGAAAAGTCCAGGGAGTGCCACAATCACAAACCGCAGCCCTTCCCAGACCCCAAGAGGAAGAGGAAACCGACAATCCTAAACAAGCACAAATCGAACAAACGTACGAAAACCACCAAGATTAACTCTCTCTTCCCCAAGCGAGGTAATCGCAATACTAAAAGGACTAAAAAACACAAGAACAAAATGACACACGGAAAAAACATACAAATCGCCTCGTAGAATAAACCACAAAGCATCAAAGAGTAAGACCAACACCGGGACCACCGCCTTAGAACGGTCAGTAGAGTAAACCACCGGGGGGTTTAAAGCACTTTTACAGCTAGCTAACTTCACCCTGGGTCCCGATGCCACTCTTAATACAGAAACACATAAAAAATCGGTTCGCATAAAGGCTCCCAACTCAGTCAATACATCAATGCAAAAACATACAAATCAAATTAATCACTATAATAAACAAAGACGAGTACTCATGGCTAATTCTACTGTATGCCAGAGTAAATGAAAACCAATAGTTGAACCACGGCGGGCCAGGCCAAAGACATATCGTCAAGCCCCAACCCACTGGTTAAAGTTTTACGAAAAGGCCGTCATTGGGTCTGAGGCCCGAACCGCCGTCGTGCAATTAAAGAGTGAAACATGAACATGCTTATCTTTCAGACAGTACTCAAAGAACTGACTACATATTAAAGAACATTATCCAATGAATCAAATGTCGAATAAAGCACTTCTTAAATTAGATAGATACCAGCATGAAAACTAATCGGCAAACTGCATGTATGCATGTCTGTTGACTAAACCATGGTATAGAACTTTTCTTTCCGCTTTATTTGCTCGACAGTTAATCGGACTTCGGACACCATAACAGCTACTTTCTAATAATAACTATGGACATGTTCAGGAAAGGCCCGGTATCATCGAACTCAGACTGCCAAAGGCACCAATTATGCACAACAAAAGAGCAGAATGAATTATTCACGTCATTTTTTTAAATACATAACGAACAAAGACACAGTATATATTTGTTTCTTTCTTTGAGGGATACTCACCCGATGATCGTAAACACTGAATATTTAACTGTTATCTGATTCAGCTTCTTACGCGCCCCGAAAACAAATTAGGTTAACAGTTACTGATCCAAAGAAAGGTAAATGCTTTAGGTTGATCAACAACTAAGCAGACTGGAGATTGTCATAATAACAAACGTAAGCTTGATAAACACTAAAGACCAAGTAAATACATTTTTTGTGGGGTATTTAAGAAGACCAATCGAATTTGATAGCATCAAATGAGGCTCCAAGAATGGCATCATGAAGGCAGACAAAGTGATTAGCCCCTTTGATAAGTTGCACATATGTATAACAGAAGCAGACCATTCTTAAATAGTGTCAAAAGGACATAATTCCAACTGTTGCACACTACAGAAACCAGATAGCTGAACTTTTGATAGTTTGCTGTAATTCCGATCGTGATAATTGTGGCTTTAAATAATGCACAGTGTATACATATAACACTCTTATTCACCAGAGAAACATATATATAAGTATTTATTGGACACAATATGCATTACTTGATTTTGAGCAGATTGACAATAAACAGCATTGTCCATCTTTTTAATTTATGATCTAATATAGTATAACCTATAATGGTGGTGATGGGGAAAATTGTCCAAGCATTACCTTCTATAAAAGCAAAAACTGAACTGACGTCACACTTGAGGCAGCCGTAAATTACTCATTTGTGTTATCTAATTGTCCACTAACTTACCTTTCTTCACGACACACATCAAACATGAATAGTAGTAAATGATACCTCCTGTGTGCCACATATACAGTTCTACCCTAGAAACTACTGCATAAAGGCAGGTTAAGGTCTTATGTCTTAAGATATTTATATTGTGTATAAATTACAATTATTTAAATTGCAATTTTATACACAACAAAAGAACGGAAGGAATTATTTACTTCCTTTATTAGACACATAACAAATATAAACACTATATATAGTTGGCTCTTTCTTTGGGGGCTTCTAATTTACAATTATTTATATTGCCATGCTATGTGAGGTGTGATATGACGAAACAAAACAACACTTTCTAGAAAACAGATGACAAACGAAAAGAGGATTCGCAAAGATAATATGGCGTAGTCAGAAAAAAAATGTTGAGGGGACTTAAACCAGATTTTATTGACCCGAAACCGTTGTTCGTTATACATTTAAGAACGTTAGCGCCTAACTACCGATAGGGTGGCGGGGTGGGGATGGCGTTGGTGGGCTGTTCATTACATTAGTGTAATAACGTCCTAATAATCACTGGCATTTAATGCCGACAGCAGAGGAATCTTAGAGGAATATATACAATTATTTGTAGTGGGGACTAGTAAAGAGAGAAGCATCTGTACCTTAATCCTCGTTTGAATTTATTTCGAACAAGTATCTTCATTTAAAGTTAAATGTTACATTTTTTTCCTTAGCGATCGGCATACTGTACACTAAGAATTTGTTATATTGCGTGCCATTAAATATATACCTTGATCGATGGATATTCATTAAACTATATATGCCGAGCTTCCTATCAATGCGGTGTCGGATCAAAGTCTAGACTGTTTGCATTAAGTACACAAAAGTCTTTTGAAAATAACAGTTATAATAACAAAGCACACACTCTTTAAACTGGAAATTAAACTGTCCAAACAATGAGGCAGAATAGTCCATTAGGCATTATTGGGTTACCTACCAAGAATTCGTTCGATAGTGTTCCAGTGAATACATACCGTGTTAGAAAGATATTTTTTAAATGAATATCTTCGAAGCGCGCTAAGTCGATTTACTACAAATTGGTTTATCAGCTGCTTTGCAACAAGCATCTTTTACGCTACTGATCTGCCAAGCGATCCTTTCTGCTGAAGAAAAGGCGCACCGATATCAATCTTAATTATTTTAATTTTCGAAAATTGCGATAACGTATTCGTTTGTAGTCTGAACTGGTGTGTAAATAGAAAAATACAAACCAATTAGTTTCCTACTCGGTAGGAAATTAACAAAGTTTTCAAGTTGAAATGCTTTTTCTACTCCAAATGCAAAGGATGGAAAGGCGCGCACTGTCATTGCAAAACTGACTTCTTTACTCATAAGATGATTTCAGCAGCGATTTCTTAACACAGATTTAAATTCCGTTTCCCAGATCTTAAGAGCATTCACCGATTTGCTATATTTGCTACATTGTTTTATTTAAATAGATATCATGCTTTAGTGAAGAAAAGAACAAATTTGTATAAGATGTATAGAGGTAATATTATTAGTGAGAATTTCTTCGTATACGCATTTGAACTAGCGTGTACGTTTTTCCCTTAAGATCCGATTGTTGACGATACGTATTTATGAATAAGTGAGTAGGACTAGGTCATAGTAAATGTTTACTATCTTAATCTTTGGCTGAAGTCTGTTTTGAGTGAATTTAATTGTGGCCATGTAAATGTGCGGAAAAAAGAACTGCATAGGGCCTTGTGAAGCACAACTGCATAACCGAATTTAAAGGAATGACATTTAATCAAAATTAATAAAAGCATTGCAAATTGCGTTTCTTTCTTGAATTGAATGATAATACATACAGTCAAGAAGGAAATATTGACAGATTCATAGATTATGCTGTCACAATCCTCTCGAGGCTCAAAAAGAAGGAGACGTGATGAAACAATTAGAACAGAACAAACCACATCCAAAAACGCATAAACAGAACAGAACAACCGCATTGGAATGATCGGAAAGAAAACAAGACACAAAGACCAATAGCCGATATACAAACAGAAAATAACTACAACAGATGAACCACGTTCGAACGGTCAGCCGACCAAAATCTATTGGTGGGGTTGATTAGTTTTATTCGTTAAAAAAGATTGTCGTTAAATCTAAAGTAGCTCAAAGTGAAAAATATGCTTTCAATCCGCGTAGATTTCTTTACCTCAAAAGCGAACAGAGATCAATTGAGAGTAATGAACGTATTTACGAACGTACTCACAAACCTGAAAAAAAAAAAACTGATTTATCAAGCTTTTGGTCCGAGACTGGCTTGTCAATTAGACCTAATCAATGGTCATCAGATAGTTTTAGGGAACAAAAAAAAAACAAAAAAACAAACGCCGGAATGTGCTAAATGATCACAGGGGACAAGAAAACGTAAACTAAACTAATACCACGGGGAGACGTTTAGCGGCTACCACATGACGTTAACACGAGCTGTAATGATAACAAAAATGATTCTATAAGGTCAAATAAATATCTAGTTTGAATTTGAAAATAAAGAACACACAAAACTACGATAATTGGATACTCACTTTTTTCTGATTTTCTTGTTGTACTGTTTGGAACTGCAGGGAAGATAATAAATTAGGGAGAGATTTCTCGCCAGTAAAATTAGTTAATGTTTCCAAGTAGTTTCTCTGCTGACCGTTCCAAGGCGGTTCCTCTGTAGGAGGTCGTCTTTCTTTCTACGTCTGTGATTTAATATGTGGCGTTTGTGGTGTACTTATGTGTTCCTCATTTCACCTTCCTTGGGTGCATTTGGAGGACTGTGCTTCGTGATTGTTGTATTTTCTGGGTATCTTCACTTATAGTTTTACTAAGTCTCTTCATAAACAGCTAAATAGTTTACAAAACTGAATACGCTGCCCCATCCCACCCCCTTTCCCCTAGCACCAATTTTGTTGAAAATCCAGTGGAATACAAAATATTTCTTTCGACATATTGTTTTGCTTAGACGAACGCAGGGATACTGTGATGTTTTGTTGTGTTTGAGAATTGAGAATAATTTGTCTGGTGGTCTCCTATATCTGTCCGTTTCTTTACAGTTCTGGCATATCCATCAATCACCAAGGAAGAGCACATACTTTCGAAGGCGATAATTTGATCGTAGTTTGACAGCCCTTAATCAAACCTTGACAGATCAAATTAAAAATGCACTATATCAGTAGCCATGCAGAGCTGGGCATGCTTGTCCTCTGATTGTCTGGATAATTTGACACTGTATATTACAAGGAACAAAAGTGACCGTTTTCCCTCCACATGTAGCTAAAGGACGTGGTATGAGTTGAATGTTGTGTTACTTACTGGTTATGTAAGTTTCAATAAAATAGAGGCCTTTAGTTTTGACTCATGCTTCCGAAATACCCATCTCTACAGAACATATTTACTTATTTAATCATCTATGGTGCTGTTGTTTGGATGACGTCTACTGCAGAAACTGGTACTACCATCTGCTTTCAGTATTAAACCATGTCCTCGTACATACCAACAACCGTGGACTTAATAGTTACACAGTTAGTAACATGGCAAGTACAAGAAAATACTGTTCGATGCGTCTTAATGAGGTAATTAGCCGAAAGTAGGTACTTTGGGCGAGAAAACCTGACACCATCTTATGCACTCTGTGTGTGTGTGTGTGTGTGTGTATGTGTGTGTTGATCATCATTGTTTGTTAAAGTGATTACTTTCAGAATCTTTTTATCTTCACGGTTAGTTTTAGTGCCGTGTGCCGGCCTTAAAACGTCACTCCAAAAATACTATCACGTAATGTTCATTTTCTGGCCCTGTTTTGGCTGGCCGTTAAAGTACTTTAAACCCCCGGTGGTTTAAGCTGCTGACCGTTTTAAGGCGGTGGTCCCGGTGTCAGTCTGTTTATTCTACGAGGCGATTTGTTTTATGTCTTGCCTCGTATTGTGTTCTTGTGTTTGTCAGTCCTTTTAGCATCGGGATTACCTTGCTTGGGGATGAGAGAGCTAGTTTTGTTGCTTTTTGTACGTTTGTTCGATTTGCGCTTGTTTGGTTTGGCTGTTTCCTCTTCTCTTGGTGTCTGGGAAGGGCTGCAGTTTGTGATTGTGGCACTCCCTGGACTTTTCTCTAAACCTTTTTGTGATGACTGAGCACATTTCAGGGAATTTTTATAAGGGTCAGTGATGAGGCCAAATTGGCGGGCACTAGCTAGTTCTAGCTACTAAAGCACAGAAAAATGGACACTTCCGAAATTATCAGTTTTATATATATGTCACAAAGATTTGTTTTGTTACATAAATTGATTTTATATGTATTTTGCAAAACGTAACATGTCATTTGTCTTCCGATAGTTGTGTTTTGTGATGGCGGCCTGTCCTGGATATCTTCAAGTTGCAAGTTGCAATCTTAAAACAATATAAATCAGGATGTAAAAGGCACACTAATATTCACTGCGAGTTTGTATGGTCTCTGAATAAAAAATGATTTTCATCACGAAAACACGCCTGTATAATTTTGACCCCCTTAAACCCCACTTTTGTACAGTAAAACTGGGGTTGAATTGGTTTTCATTTACTCTGGCATACAGTAGAATTAGCCATGAGTACTCGTCTTTGTTTATTATAGTGATTAATTTGATTTTTATGTTTTCGCTTTGATGCATTGACTGAGTTGGGAGCCTTTATGCGAACTGAATTTCTATGTATTTATGTATAAAGAGTAGCATCGGGACCCAGGGTGAAATAAGCTAGCTGTAAAAGTGCTTTAACCCCCCCCCCCTTGCCCCCCGGTGGTTTGCTCTACCGACCGTTCTAAGGCGGTGGTCCCAGTATTAGTCTTACTCCTTGTTGCTTTGTGGTTTATTCTACGAGGCGATTTGTTGTATGTCTTTCCGTGTGTCATTTTGTTCTTGTGTTTTTCAGTCCTTTTAGTATTGTGATTACCTCGCTTGGGGAAGAGAGAGCTAATCTTAGTGCTTTTCGTAAGTTTGTTCGGTTTGTGCTTGTTTAGATTTGTTGGTTTCCCTCTTCCTCTTGGGGTCTGGGAAGGGCTGCGGTTTGTGATTGTGGCACTCCCTGGATATTTCTCTTACTTTTTTACATGGGTATACATTAATTTTTCTTATTTTACTAAAAGCATAAATTGTGGGTACATGTACTCGGTTCTAACGAATACGCACAATGTATGTGTTGAACAGAAATATGAAAAATATCAGATTTTTTTTATCTGAAAATTTTCCTTTCTCGATTGTAATATTTTCACTATATTTGAATAGGCGTGCTTTCGTAATGTTTTTGTTTGTATAATTTCCTACCTTCTTTACTATATGCTACATTTATAACTATATGATACCATTTACAGTTTCCACGCGTAATATATTTAAACTATTTTAAAAAAACATATAACATCGGCACGGCAATTAACATTTGTATGGCCGTTTATTGACTTTCATTCATTCATGCAATTAATGGATTGTATGACGATGATAATGACCTTCTGTTCTAGCAGCAGCTGGGGAAGTGCAGACATGTTGCTATATTTTCTGTATAGCGCTGTCATTCATTTTTTTTTTTTTTTTTTTTTTTCATTATTTTTTTCTGTTTCTCTCTTTCCTCCCCTGCTCCCCTCCACTATCCCTGTTCTCCTTTTCTTCGAAATACAATATAAATGACCCACTCGTGTTGATGTATTGTTTAACGAGAACTACATAGCAATTTGGAAATGTTTAGACGGAATTTTGAAGAGAAATAACGCGTTTTGAGTTTTGATTTTCCTCCCTCCTTAATAGGGGTCTACTCTAAAAGGAAATAATTTGTCCATTTCAGAGCAAATTTGATCCTTTTAGAGACTGTTATTTACAGAAGGGTCTCGGTGAGCAGGAAAGTCATTACAAAAACATGCCTATTCAAATATAATGAAAATTTTACCACCTAAAAACTGAACACTTTTAGATAAAAGAAAATCTTATATTTCTTTCATATTTCTGCTCAAAACGTAGATTATTGGTACTCGTTAGAACCGCCTCATTGAGGCGGATCTAACGAATACTCGCAATATATGTTTTTGAGCAGAAATAAAAAAAATAATGTATACCAATGTAAACCACAGTTTTACTATATAAAAGACGGGTTTAAGGGTGTCAAAATTATATAATGGAATAGGAAGTCATAAAGAATTTACCCCTTGGCGTAAATGGTGGAAATCCATCCAGTCCTTAAAAACACCACATAGAATCTCAGATATTTAAAATAAGGAATTGGTTTCGTTCAGTTAGCCATGCTTCCGTCTCTGTCTTAGCAAGACTTGTTCATCGCTTCTTCTTTCGTTTCCTCAAGAAAGTCGTACACATGATTTTGGCCTTTCCTTTGAAACTCTATAACAATCGACATTGATATTTCAAGCTACTCAATATGTTGATGCTGGACTTTTCAGGGCATGTTCACTCTCGTAGTTGTTGTTCGTTGGTTCCTCTTGTTTTTGATGAAATTGTGTCATTTCATGTCATTCATAAATAAGTATGCAGATAACCAGGAGAGTCCACAATTACATATCACAGCCATCCTAAGATAACGGATAAGGATTTAATTGCACAAACTGGTCACTTATCCAGCACTTATTCGGTATTTTGCATTGATGTGTTTAGTGATTGTGGCATTTTCTGGGTATCCCCCCTATGCCTTTCTGAAAAGAAAGCTCCATTAGAAGCACAGAGACTCATTCTTCCCTCAAACGATAAAAGATGGGAATGCCCTTCCAGGTTCAATAATTGCATCCGCTGAAGGCGTGAAGAATGGTTTGGCTAGGTTTGCTTATTTGGTGAGAGAATGTGAGTAATTTCCCATACCACAGGTCCTCGCGAATGAATCCCATTTGACGTTTGGCCAGTAAAAGTCTGATTCTAATCCTGACAATAAATCAGATCAAAGGAACAGTTATGTAATGTGCTGCATAATTTGCGCCTCCGATCCCCGGTTTATACAGAAGCTCTGTGATCCCAAAGGACCAAAAAGCATAATCTACAATAATGGAAAATACGGGAAAATCCTCTATGAACTTTATTTCAACATTGAACAGATCAACCAAAAATCGATAAGTCCAATTAAATGCCTCGATAGCGTTAAGTTGGTTGTTTTCCGAAGGAGACAGAATAAAAATACAAGTGAAGACATTTGGAAATGGACATTACGAAAACACGACTATTCAAATATACTGAAAATTTTACCATCCAAAACTGAACATTTTCAGATAAAAACAGGGGTATACATTATTTTTTCCTATTTCTGCTCAAAACATACATTGTGGGTACTCGTTAGAACTGCATCGACGATTCTAATGTGTACCGACGATCTTTGCTTTTGAGCAGAATTAAGAAAAATAATGTATACTCCTGTAAACCCAAGTTTTGGCTAGCTGTAAAAGTGCTTTAAACCCCCCGGTGGTTTGCTCTACCGACCGTTCTAAGGCTGTGGTCCCGGTGTTAGTCTTACTCTTTGTTGCTTTGTGCTTTATTCTACGAGGCGATTTGTTGTATGTCTTTCCGTGTGTCATTTCTTTCTTGTGTTTTTCAGTCCTTTTAGTATTACGATTACCTCGCTTGGGGAAGAGAGAGCTAATCTTAGTGCTTTTCGTACGGTTTGTGCTTGATTAGATTTGTCGGTTTCCTCTTCCTCTTGGGGTCTGGGAAGGGCTGCGGTTTGTGATTGTGGCACTCCCTGGACTTTTCTCTTACCTTTTTTATTATACAACAGTGCGGTTTAAGGGGGTTAAAAATATATAGGCATGTTTTCGTGATGCAAAGCCTTGCCGAGACCCCAAAACTAAGATGCGGAATACACAATGACAAAATAAACGTTACATATGAAACCTCCGATGCAAGAACAGAGATGAATTGCAAGAGAGGAACTGCTTTGAAATTGACGTTAGAAAAAGTACTGCAAGGCTTAAACCAGATTTATTTGCTCGAAACATGAAGTTAATTTCATGATAGTTGAGTAGAAACAAGTTACAACCGCGAACGTCTTTTAGTGTTGACTGTTCCAAGGGGTTGTTATTGTTGAAGTTTGTGTATTCATTCCGTTTTTGTCACGTGCAATATTGTAATATTATTTCATGTACTTTAATTCTAATCTATTCCATGTCTTGAAAGTTCTATGTTCCACGAATGTAGCTTTTCCTGAATATCGCTTATTAATGTTTGTTTTATTCTAAAAAATATTATTGCACAAAAAGCAGTGAGGCACGTTATTAACAGCCGTGCATTAACCAGCGAAAAGCCGTGTATTAACAAAGCAACTGACACGCTGTTAATGGACGGCTACGCATCTTTCACGCAACGTTCTGCCAGGCCCTAGAACGGGCACAGTCCGCAGAAATTTTGTTCGCGAGACATCGGTAAAAAGGCAAAACAAAATAGTGCAAGAAATAATGCAAAATGTAGATAATGTTTTCAGTTTGTATGCAATAATAGCGATGAAACATGTTTTTTTCAATGCATTAACATTCGCCAGGTCCCTTGGGAGGTGTTGAAAACCGCGGCCTCCGACCTCGGTTTTCAACACCTCCCTCGGGACCTGGCGAATGTTAATGTATGAAAAACCATGTTTGATCCCTATATAAAAAATGTAAAGAAAGAGCCGAAACCTCGGAAGATAGCCTACTGATGACATCAAGGGGAAGAGTAAACTAACTTTGACGGGCAGCGAACACGTTAACAAAGAGTCTGGGGGCATCGTACCAAAATCGTATTTCGAAAAATAAGAAAGTCGATAGACACACAGGCAATATTAATAACGTTCAGACAGACAGACAAAGACCCAACATGTTGGGTGTAATTCAGGCGTATTTCTTGGTGAGCACGCTTCGCCCACCAAGCCTAGCAGGCTAAACAGAGATTTAGAAAAGTGTGGGAAGTAATGTCCGAGGTTTAGAAAGTATGTTTGGCTGTGGCAAAAGCATCAGATATAAGACAATAGAAGGGAAGGCAATGATCAGGAACCAATACAATTATCCCACACCTCCCATCAGAGACATCAAAGGGAAAGAAACACAAAAACGAAAATAACTAGACTCTAATGGAAATATCACTAGCGGAAAGCCAAACGGACAGTTGCTTTCCCACAAAGTGGCCAAATGTCTGTCCAAAACAAAAATATGTAAGCGACACACACATTCAAAGGCGAACTATAACAAAAATAAACCATGACAGAAGAACCGCCTTGGAACGCTCAGTGAAAAATATTTATGTGTGTGTGTGAGGGGGGGGGGGGGTGCTTAAATCGATTTTACGTGGCCAAAATCCTCGCCCTCACATCTGCCGCGGTTTAGACACATAATTTGTTCAGTCCGCATGAAGGCTTCCTAACTCATCAGTGCTACATCTCCGAAAACACAAAAAAAAAAAAATCAACTAATTACAGAAAACACAAAAATAATAAGTCTGGAAAAAAAAATAAACATTGTAGGGACTGACAAGGTCCTGATGCCTCCCATAGAACCTCTAAAGTGTTGACACCAGTTTAGCTCTGAGGTATCCACGAGTCAACAGTTTCCTAGTGAGCAGTCTCCCTCGTGCGATAAAGTCCTGATACTGAAAGCAGGATCTGGCATAACGGATTAACTGTAAAACGTAAACACCGTATGCTGGCGCAGAAGGAATATTGCTGTTAAGAAACGGAAAATTAATTATGGGAAAGCTGTATGTCGTAAAGCCTGGTTGGGGGGGGGGGGGGGGGTTCCATTGTCGATATAGAGGTATAAATCCAAGTATCTTGAAGGGGTTGTTATCTCAGATGTTTCTTTAATTTACGTTCATGTAGCCATATGAAACGAAGGTACTCTGAAAACTTCCGTATTTAACTTCTCCACATCTATGTACCTGTAGGTAAAACTAAATCGTTGGGCAAGGTGTTTTCGCCTGTTTTATGAGCCCATGTATAAACTCTGCATCATACGAGTGTAAAAACATGTCGGCTAGCACTGAAACACAATTAGTTTACATAGGAATGCTGATTGTTTGTTGAAATGTCCGTCCACTAAACTCCAAAAAGACGCCGTCGGTTAGATATACCTGCATCTGTACAATATACAGTCGAACTTCGATGGCTCGAACCCATTTGGGACCATGGAAAATTGTTCGAGATATGGGTAGTTTGAGCCACTGAGTGTTAATCATTACGCTAGATCAGGAAGCAAATGGCGACAATTTAGTGATTTTTTTCGAACTTCTGGACAATAATGGTATGTTGTGTGTACTCATTAGGATTGCCTCGACGAGGCGATTCTAATGAGTACACACAACATACAATTTCATGATAAAATAAGAAAAAAATCATTAAATATTTGTTTTCTTGAGCTATTTCAAGAATTTTGTAGTGACTGAACAAAAAGTTCGAATCATCCACGGTAAACGAGCCATCCGTGTTCGAGCCATTGAGGTTATACTGTATGCTTCAGAGTATTTGTGTGATGCATCAGACAGACCCTGAACAAATCAACGAAAAACAAAGCAATCAATAATGTCTTTCCTAATGATGTGATGGCAATGTCGTACGGGACGCACCAAACACATCGACAATGTAAAACCAAAATACTGTAGCGAGCAGACACAATGCACCGCAAAGAGCATACAGCACAAGAAACACCGCCTGGCGTTAGTACGACCAGTAGTAAAACGCACGATTACGCACAGATGCGGCGGAGTAAAGTCGATTTTTGGTCGGGCTCAACGGAGTCTATTTGTGGTTAAGGTGTGTTTCTGGCAACAAATTTCATAGTGTGTCTGATTATATGTGTTTCACTGTGATGTTGCACAGAAGACGCAGAGGACCCCTATGCGGACCTAACATTTATTTGTTATTTGGAATTGCATCAGACTTAATGGTGACGTCTCGCCCGAGTGAAACAGTACCACAATGAAAGCACTGCCTTGGAAAGGTCAGTAATAAATTAATAGGGGAGAGGTGGGGGCGGAGGGAGTGGTGGTTGGGGAGCTTAAGATAGCTTTACGGGATCCCAACCATCACTATCAGCTGCCATCCCAGTCAGCATTCTACGTAAATCTATATCGGACCGTCATCGGCCCGTCAGGGTAGCTGACGGGCCGATGACGGCCCGATGTAGATTTACGTAGAATGCTAGCTGGGATAGTGGTAAATCATATATTTGTTCGCTTTGTGTGTAGGTCTTCTGACTCATCCATGAATCATTACGGGCAACAAATAAATCACAGATAAAGCCTATAATGAAGCAAAGATGAGGACTTAACAGCAATGTGTTGACATGCTTGGTTTTCAAACAGCACCACTGAAATACTAGAGTAAAAGTAAACCAGTTGAGCCTCGATGATCCGAGAAACATCTTCCGGTCCAGATCATCCAATGAATCAGTTAATATATTCTTTAAGTCGGGGCCATTATAAAGTCCGAACTCCGACCTACCGGCGTACAATAAAAGATGTAATTAAAGTGGTCAATCGTCATTTGATTAACCGCTAAGCAAGCAGACTGTTTTATGGCCTCAATGTTATACTCGTTACGTTTATATCATATGATATGTTTACTAAAATGGTCAGAATATTCAGGTTTTCTTACATTTTTTTTTGTTCTAAACTTATACACTGTCACCATAAAGTCCAGGTTTCGACAGGCCTTAAAGAGGTTTCTTAGTCCAGTATCTTATTTAGATTTGCAGTGTCGACGATAAAACTTAGAAAAGCTCTCCTGAGTTAATAATACTGATACAATAATGGATTTGTTTGCTTGAAGTCATATATAAAATAAATGTATGTGATACCAGCAAGTAAAATATCTTCACTGTGTATTAAGTGCAGCGAAGGACATAGTTGTTCCTATTCGCTCTAGAAAACTATTTTTTTTTTATATTATCACCATAAGAAAAATGAAATTTCAAAAAAAGTAAATATATCCAAGTTGTCATTCTTAGCTTAAAGAATACCTTTTTACAAGAAAGAGATTATGACACACTAGCCGAGTTTCCTAAAAGCTTTAAGATAATAGACAGCTAAGTGTACGTCAATTGCCATTATGAGAACACATCTGAACACTTCTCCTCAACATAAAGAAATGGTGCTTATACAATTAACGAACTTCGAATCCTAGGCGCATACTTCCTGTCTGATCTGACAATCCTAGTCGTTAAAGAGTGTTTAGTTTCTGAAAGCCTACTGATGGACAGAAAAATATGTTTTCATCGGGTTTACCAAACGTTCAGACAAAACTTGGCCTTTAATGTTTGTAGACAAATCCATGCGTTTGTGTCGTGATATGCAACTATAATGAGTTTGAGCCAGACTGTCCTGCTGTGTCTTTATTTTAGTGGCTTTACATGCGATGAATTAAAGTGAGACGTGTTATCGGAAATCCTACAATCTTCTATATTGTATTTATCATCCATATTTGGACACCTATACGCCTAACCATAATTATCCTAAACATTTTACTGCTGGTTAGATTAGAAATATAAAAATGTAAACAAAAAAACAAAAACGTGGCACATGGTCGTAAGTTTTGACTCAAATATAAACAGTACATAGGCCTAGTAGGGTCTGTTTGCTTCTCGAAGAATATTAAATACTTTTTTTTTGAGTTTTAATGGTGGCACATCCTCCGCATTCAGAATTTTAAAAAATTAAAGATATTATTGTGACAAAAATAATGTTGAAAACAGCGTTTAGAAAGTCATATTATTTCAAAAGTTACATGCGTTCAAAGTCGTAGAAACTTGTGTTGCTATTTATAGTTTAGTAAAAAGCTATCCAACAATGCGCTATTCTATCTATATCAGTATTGCATCACTACCCCACCCCCACCCCTCCACTCCCACCCCTCGCGGGAATTACGTGCAGGTGCACGTTAGTGCAATGTACAAATCATAAAATATTTCTATAAGAGGTAAGAGCGAAATAAAAGATGATTTTTTCTAGTCCCAATAATTTTATTCCGATCTATTAATTTTGATCAAAATAGTACATATTCTGTAAAATAAACGTCAAAAAAGACTGCCTTTGGAAACAAAGAACACACTACAGATTAGAAAATAGGAATCTCGGTTTAATTGAGACTCTTCAAAACGATTGCCTTTGAAACAAAGAACACACTACAGATTAGAAAATGGGAGTCTCAGTTTAATTGAGACCGTTCATAAGCAGTATTTAATTTTGCAACACTTCTAACGCCCTCTAGCGTATACATGAGCAGAAAAGGAAAAGAGATATTATCTGCAGTATGGTAAAGTAACTTTTGAATAGTTAGACTTAATATTTCAAGCTAGCATTTTTTTAAATGACGAAAACTGAATAATTTAAATTTCAACAACATATGTTTAATATTACAAATGCAAGATACGAATTATTAGTTGGAAAAGGATAATCAAGAATAGATCATTCTGTCGAAAATTACATTTTAAAAGATTGTAACAAACTTTATATAAAATTTCAAACAAATTACTTCAGAAAATGTAATTTAAATTAATTTTAGAAATTTTACTAAAATCTACTCGTAATTTGGCAATGTTAAACTTCATTTCAAAATCAAACTAATCATGAAAATGCATAAGCACTGCAGCTCTACATATACGTAACTATGGAGGAGATATATTTCTCTCCCCATACATTCCTTGATTATATTCAAATCAAAGTTTTTAAAATAATTCATAAGAACCAGGGACGTTATTGGTTCGTCATGAATATTAATGAGATGCAAATAAACAAAAGCTTAAAATCTCAATAACTTTGTAAGTACGTGAAATATTTCACCACTGGACTCGCCAGCCACATGTCTCTCTTTTAGCATATATGATTCCAAAAATGAATATGGGGATGCTTTTGGTTTAATTTGTGAAATGTTATAGCAAGTTTGTATTAAATTAATTGGAAAATGATAGTAAAGTTTATGAACAATTTTCGTCGAATTTATGCATGAGTAATATAAGCAAGACACAAACATATTGCTTCTATGATTTCAAGATAATTTGTTTTCCGAAAATCTTTATATCGCGGGTATTTAGCTAGTTCTTAAATTAGATACCGATCGCCGAATTTAGTATCCGGTTTAGCGGTCAGAGTGCATGCAAAATAATACAGAAGACCGGCACTGTTTTTGACACCGTAGCGTTAACTGTCTTATGATACAGCCTTGAACATATCGTCACAAAAACATGCCTATATAATTTTGACCCCCTTAAACCTCACGTTTATACAGTAAAACTGGGATTTACAGAGATAGACATTATTTTTCTTATTTCTTCTTAAAACAAAGATTGTAGGTATTCGTTAGGACCTGCTAAATTATGCTCTTTTCTTTTTTTTTTTTTTTTTGTTTTTTTATTTTTGTTTACAAATGTCCATTTTAGGCCAAAGTTTGCTTTCCGTTGTCATGTTAACCAACAAAAGAAAACTATAAAAGCATTTTTTTTTCTGTGTATTTGTATTTTTATTGTTTTGATTTTACCGATAGTCCCTATATATAGAGTACGTATGAAGCAAATCTGTTGATCCCGGCGGCCCACTCCCCACTGTCTAATGCATAAGTGAATCATTACTTGATGAAACAAACAGATTGACTGGTGATGCCGTTTGCTCTTTTTCTATTTGTTCAGGTCTTGTTATTCAAATAACTATGGTTGTTAGGTGAATGTATTGCACTACTTGACACAATTCCGTGTCTGACCTGACTTGAATCTCATTTCTTCTGGTTTTTGCCATAGAGCTTTGGTAAGCCAACCGTTTTCGCTTTCATAGGAAATAAATTCATGATACATGTAACTGTGCAGATTCTGTAGCAATGACAATAGATCATTGATGAAAAATTAACGATAACTGGAAAAGCATATTTACTATTTGTGCCGTAATGCTTTAACCCATTTTATACTGAATAGACTCTCCCACACTATATATTGGAAGAGTCCAATTTCAATTTTATGTACATATTGTACGGCTATGAGATTTACACATTCCTAGAGAAAAATTGCTGAACAATTTACAAATAGTGGAAACCCTGATCAGACGCCGCGTTCTGCGGTGTCTGATCTGCGTCTGCACTGTTTGCCAATTATCATTTTACGGCTCTTCCGACTACAATGGGTTAAACGACGATTTGAATAAAGTCCCGAACTAAAAGGCTTTACCGACCTTCCATCATTTCATGTCCAGCATGTCCGGTTACGTAGCGGTATGTGAACAGCGAAGGGCATATGGGCATATGTGAACAGCGAAGGTCCAGAATCAAATCAGGGCGACCACTGTTTACTACTAGAATCATTTGACACCATAGACTGTATCAATGGAGAGCATATGCCCGGATGAGACGTTGTGCATGCGTCGGATATATTTGAATCTATGCATTCTCCATATGCTTCAAGACCCCTTGTCTGTTCTGTACAAAGGGACTGAAATTAAGACACACACAATATTGCAAAATACAGTAAAACCTCAATGGCCCGAACATCTTTTGGTCTATGAAAATTTATTCGAGAAATGGGTAGTTCGAGCCACAGAGGGTTAATCACTGCGCAGTGTCAGAAAACAAATGGTGAGATTAAGGGACGTCTTTTTGATCTTCTATATAATAATGATATGCTGTGTGTACTCATTAGAACCGCCTTATCGAGACGATTCCAATTAATACAAACAACAACCCTTTTCATGATGAAATAAGAAAAACCCTAAATATTTGTTTACTTAAGCTATCGGAAGAATTTAGTGGGGGCTCAAAACGAGTTTGAATTAGCCATGGTAAACAAGCCATCGTTGTTCGAGCTATTGAGGTTCGACTCTATATACAATATCTGAAAGAAAGGTCCTTTGAAAGCAATGGTAAGAAACTATGACAGATGATATAGGATGTCTGGATGCAATATGTCGGTCAAAATATGCATGCGCATAAAAAACTTATACAGTTTTTAAGGCAACTCTTCTTTTGTGCATACAAAGTATCG
The DNA here is from genome assembly GCA_964016985.1 of Anodontia alba. Classification (NCBI taxonomy): domain Eukaryota; kingdom Metazoa; phylum Mollusca; class Bivalvia; order Lucinida; family Lucinidae; genus Anodontia; species Anodontia alba. Next base: position 25,049,310 of record OZ024836.1, on the reverse strand, counting down.
ATTTACGTTTTGTGCTTGTTTGATCTTCTTGTGCAAATATTTGCATTGCGTCTGGTCTTAACCATATCATTAAATGACACAAAATAGTTATCCGGTTGGAGGAATGTCAAATTCAATGAAACACAAGTTAACCTCGTCCTGCAATTTTATGTAACATTATAATATGTGGTAAAATGCAACAGAGTCAGCAACTGCATGCTAAATGCCTAAATTTTTATACTAAAATTAATATAAACAAATAATTAAATTGGTTAATCCAACTGGACATTTTGACAGGACGGACGCTTGAAAAGCGCATAAGCGGTTGAGGAACGAGTGCACAGCAGCATGACGGTTGGTATGGTAAAATGGTGTATCATCTATAAAGGTGCTCTTTGAAATATTGAACACATAAAAGAATGAAAATCGAAATCCCGGTTTTATTAAAACTCTTCATAATGCAGCACTTTTGATATCAAGACCGCACCAGCACTGGCTTAAGTAGAACTCAATTTCTTAAAGTGATCAGGATTCGGGCAATGATCACAGGGAAAATAAAGATATGACCTGCAATATGATGAATTACGGGAGAATTCGACGGCTGTCACACGACACTTAACACCAGCCACCATGAAGTCAAATAACATGTACAAAGTTTGGAAACACCCATTACGAAAACACGCCTATTCAAATATATTGAGATTTTTAGCATCAAAAAATGAAAACTTTCAGATGAAAAACTCTGGTAGTTTTCATATTTGTATTCTAAACATAGATTGTGGGTACTTGTTAGAACCGCCTCAGCGAGGCGGTTCTAACAATACCCACAATATATGTTTTGAGCAGAAATACGAAAACTAATGTATACCCTGTAAACTCCAGTTTTACTGTACAAAAGTGGGGTTTAAGGGGTAAAAACTATAAAGGCATGTTTTAGTGATAGCACAAATAAAAATAATTTGAGTCTCGGTTTTATTGAAACTCTTCATATGACGGTAACGCATGTTCCTCTGTTGCATTTGGTGTCCTTATTTCTTCGGCATCTCTCCTTCTTTTGGTGCCTCGGGAAGGCTGTGCTTTGTGATTTTCGCATTTCCTTGGTATCTTCACTTATGTTCTTTTATGCGCTCCTACCTTATATGATAGGGTTTTTAACAACAAGCGGAAAACGTATGATTAAGGCTCTCAGGTTCAGACATATAGCTCTTTTTTTTTTACATAATATATATTTGCAGTGAATGCTAAGTAGCTGAATGCATAACTTTAAGCAAAAATATTCAGAAAATACCACAATCACAATGCAAAGTAGTTCAGGCATGATTTCAGACAATAATAACCTGATGTTTAGAAAAAAAAATATTTAAAACAAAACAATACTTCGAGTTATATATTGATTTACTTAATATGAAATAAAACTATAAAAGATTGCCTTAAGAAACAAAGAACACACAAAGTAATAAAAAAAATCTAAAAGGCAACCTTTGGAAACTAGAGGCCCAAGTGGGCCAGAAATCGCTCACCTGGATTAGGCTGATCATGATATGTTACATTGTGCCATGGTGGCCATCTTTGCTATTAGATTAGATTGCACAGAATGTTGTTTGAAGTTTCAAGATTGCCACCATGGCCGCCATCTTGGATACTGGAACTGAATGATTCAGCAATTCTGAATCTCCATTTCACCCCGATGTCTCCCATCAATTTTCGTCTCAACCTGACTTACTGTTTGGGAGGAGATATGATTTGAAGATATCAAGATGGCGGCTATCTTGGACATTGGAACAGAAGGATTTTAGCAATTCTAAATTTCCATAACACCCCAAGGCCTCCCATCATGTTTAAGGTCAATCAGACTTACCCTTCGGTAGCAGATGTGATTTGAAGATTTCAAGATGGCTGCCATGGTTGCCATCTTGGATATCAGAACGGAACCATTTTAGCAATTCTAAATTTCCATGCTGCCCTAATGCCTTCCACCAAGATTCCCATCCATTTCGGGAGCAGATAACAATTGAAGACTTACTAGATGTCCGGATGAGATGTTGTTGGAAGATTTTTAAGATGGCCGACAATTTTAGTAATTCTGAATCTCTGTGTCTTCGGATGTCTCTCATCAAGTGTTGGCTCAATCGGATCTATGGTTTGGTAGGGGTTTTGAAGAATTTTAAGATTGCGGCCATCTTGGATATATAACGGAACAATTTTAGCAACACTGAATTGCTCTGTGACTGTGATGCTTCCCATCAAGTTTTGGCTCAATCCAACTTACGGTTTGGAAGAGATGGCGGCCATCTTGGATATCGGAACGGTACAACTTTAGCAATTCTGTATTTTTATGTTACTCCAATGCCTCCCATTATGTTTTGGCTCAATCCCACCTACGGTTATTATTTCAAGATGGCCGGTCTTGTATATCGGAACAGAGCGATTTTAGCAATTCTAAATCTATTTAACTCTCCAAAGCCTCCCATCAAGTTTCAGCTTATTCTGACTTATTGTTTGGGATTATATGTCGTTTGAAGAATTTCAAGATGGCCGCCGTGGCCGCATCTTGTATATATGGTACGGAATGAGTTTAGCAACATAGTTCTGAATTATGCGTCACTGTGATGTCACTGTGATGCTTCCCATCAAGTTTTGGCTCAATCCAATTTACGGCTTGGGAGGAGATGTCGTTTGAAGAATTTCAAGATGGCCACCATGGCGGCCATCTTGGAAATCGGAACGGAACAATTTTAGAAATTCTGAATCTCTATGTCGCTCCGCTGAACCCCCGCCCCCATCCCCGCTTCCCCCTTAAGGTTTCGGCTCAATCTGACATGGTTTGGGAGGAGATGTACTTTGATTAAAGAATTTAAAGATGGCGGCCATCTTGGATATCGGAACGGAACAGTTTTAGCAATTCTGATTCTTTTTGTCACTGTGATGCCTCCCATCAAGTTTTGGCTATATCCGACTTACGGTTTGGATAGAGATGTCAGCTGTAGAATTTCAAGATGGCCGCCGTGGTGGCCTTTTTGGATATCGGAACGAAACGAATTTAGCAATTCTGAATCTCTGTGTCACTGTGATGCCTCCCAAGTTTCAGCTCAATCGGACTTAGGGTTTGGGAGGAAATGTTGTTTGAAGAATTTCAAATGGCCACCATGGCGGCCATCTTGGATATCGGAACGGAACGATTTTAGCAATTCTGAATCTCCATGTTGCCACAATGCCTCCTACTAAGTTTCATCTCAATCCAACTTATGGTTCTGGAGGAGATGACGAAAATTGAAAAGCTAACGACGGACGATGGACGAACGGACGGACGACGGACAATAGGCCATTGCATAAGCTGACCTGGAGCAAAGCTCCAGGTGAGCTAACAAAGTACACACACAAAAAAAAAAACGAAAATCGGAGACTCCGTTATTATGTCTCTTCATATATATGAGTAGCTTGCTAGGCTGAATACGCCCCTACCTTAACCCCGCCCGACATCATCCCCTCCCCAGCATTATTGCAATATGCTACGTATATTCCTAGGTATTCTTTCAGAGGACAGAGAAAGTAATACGCGAATGCTCATAGCACAGCTCAGATTTCCAGGCAAGCGAAAAAATTAGATTACATACACGTTTAGCGGACTTGGTACATTTCAAAGAGATACAACTTTCAAAATTGTTTTGCCTCCATTCTGAAAAGGTTCTACTCTAAAAGAACAAACTTTACTGCCCATGAGAACAAATTCGTTCCTTGTTTGAGTAAACCTCTCTTTTTTTGAGAAGGGGATTAGTGTGCGGGAGAGGAAACAGGAAGTCAAACAGTTGCCCCCTACCCCCTTGTACAAATGGCAGAAAATCTACCAAGAATATCTAGTCCCTTAATATGATACCATTGTAGAAAGTGCTATCAAGCAAATCTAAATCATACTATTATATTAACTCATTAATGCCGGGTGGACTTTTTTACATCGTCTTTGGACATGTCCATTTCAATAGAAGGGGCGTCTGGTTATTTTTTGTTTTTTATTATTACCATGTTTCATAGAAATTCCTGTATTTAATGCAGTGTAAACCCTGATCAGACGCCGCGTTCTCCGGCGCCTGATCTTAGTCTACGCTGTTTGCCAATGTCTATTTTATGGGCCACTAACGAGATGCGACAGAATGTTGCTGGAGATCCACCGATGTATGCCCTTCTAGAACTCCGATGGTCATATACAGTATAACCTCGATGGCTCGAACACGGATGGCTCGTTTACCATGGCTAATTCGAACTCATTTTTGTGTCCCATCGAAATTCTTCCGCTAGCTCAAGAAAACTAATATTTAGGGAAATTTTCTTTTTATCATGAAATTGTATGTTGTGTGTACTCATCGAGGCGATTTTAATGAGTACACACAACATACAATTGTTGTGAAGGAAATAAAAAATATCCCGAAATTATCGCTATTTGTTTCTTGGCCTGGCACCATGATTAATCCTCAGTGGCTCGAACTACCCATGTCTCGAACAATTTTCTATGGTCCCAAAGATGTTCGAGCCATTGAAGTTCGACTGTAATTGTATTGTAGTAACGAGATGCAGGAGATTCACAGTGTAGACTAAACTATCTGTGTATATGACTCCACAAACTTATTTGTATTTATGACTCGCAGCGGCTCCACTAGTGATTATCTTTTGCTCCAGTATACCAGTGGTGTTGTTTGATCACCTAGGGATCTCCAAATGCATCAACACTTTGTTGCTTTTGCCCGTAATGATTCGTGGATGAGTTAGAAGACCTCTACACGGACCAATTAAATTTGTTACTGTGGAAGCTGAGGGCGAGGGTTGGGATTCCGTAAAGCTAGCTCAAACACCCCCACCCCTTTACACGACCCCCCACCCCCAAACAGACACACATACACTTCTAGTAATTCATTACTGACGGCTCCAAGTGGTATTTTCGTTGTGGTATTTTTGTGAACTGTTATATGTAATGCGTGTCACTGTCTATATTTTTCTTTTAATAATTAAGTAGGTTGGTTATATATTCAGCTAAGTTTGGGTAACAGAGTCGCTCCCCCTTTTGGGGAGTAGTTGTCAACTCCGCTTGCCGCCTGTTCCGTTTTGTTTTGTTGCTGCTTATTGTATTTGTCTATCTTTCCCTTTGGTGTTGCGGCTTGATGTGGATCTGATTGTATCGGTTTCTGAGTTCTATTTACTGAACGTGTCTTTAACTTCTGATTTGACTATTTGGATACCATGACTAACGCCCAACTAGCATTCTTTATAAATCAATAGCGGGCCGTTATCGGCCCGTCAGCTACCCTGACGGGCCGATAACGGCCCGCTATAGATTTATAAAGAATGCTTACTGGGCGGAGGTCATGCATACGGAGCTCACGTTGTTCAGTGAGACAGATTCACCAGGCTTGTTAGTGTTTTCTGACAGAATCAAAACATATAATCATTTTACCCTTCACTCCTTACCATAAAGTGTCCTAACTAATCCTAAAATTTTCACACTAATCTGCAGCTTATTGTGCCATCAGTGCGAGTAAATGGTCAACAATCACGCCCGTGACCAAACTGCTAATTTTTGTTATATTGCTACTTAATTTTGAGCCATACAGTCGAACCTCGTTGGCTCGAATACCGATGGCTCGTTTACCATGGCTAATTCGTTTTTGAGTCCCTACGAAATTCTTCCGATAGCTCAAGAAAACAAAAATTTAAGGAAATTTTCTTATTTTATCTTGAAATGGACGTTGTGTGTACTCATTAGACTCAACATACAATCACTGTGTAGAAAATCGAAAAGATTTCCCTAAATTTTCGCTATTTGCTTTCTGAACTAGTGCCATGCTTAACCCTCAGTGGCTCGAACTACCCATGTTTCGAACGAATTTCCATGGTCCCAAAGATGTTCGAGCAATTGAGGTTGGACTGTAATTAACCATCAGAAGCTCGAACTACCGATGTTTTTTAAACCTTTTAAACTTAGCACTGCATGCCGCAATAAATGCAATATAACCAAACCATAATAAGTACATGGAATAGATTATTGCAAACTGATTTAATTAACTATTACATGAACCATAATTGCATATGAGCGAATATTACAAAAGTATAAATGCAGTCACTCAGGAAAACCCAGCCTTCCACAGAAAAAAAAGAGATTAGGAACAAATACAACAAAACGATACCGTTTCAATAATCGACATGCAAACAGAGACAAAAAAAAAAAAAAAAAAAAAAAAAAAAAAAAAAAAAAACTTTGGTAGAACAGGAACCTAGATGGACCAGTTAGCAGAAACAACTACTGCTTTCTGGGCCTTAAACTAGTTTGACTGGTTGGAAACCTCGCCCTTAATTCTGATGCAGCTAAACATTACTAACGTACTCTGTTTGCGTCGTACCTCTACCTCATCTGTGAAATATCACTGTGACAGTAAACCCCAAATAATCGCAAACTTATAACAAAGAGACAACTCAGCAAACACACAACGTCGCATCAACATCGTTACAACGTCGCAGCAACGTCGTGACGTTGCAGCGACGTTGTGACGAAGTTTCTGCGACGTTGTGCGTTTGCTGGGTAGAAGGCTCAAAGGCAAACTGATACCAGAGCAACAAAAATCCCAGGTTGGACCTCACTGAATTCGAAGGTAGCGGATCCCCTTCCCCCAACCACCACCCATACTCGCCCCCTCCCCCACCGCACCCCCTGCGAACACACACACACACCAAAATCTGTTCTTAGTTTTGATACCTGGTGTCCAAGAAACGAAAGTGTGTTCAGGTTGTCAGCAACGACTGATCAGTTTGCGTGGATGCATAGGCGAACACTGACAAACGGCATGTAGATTAATGTTTAGCCCGAAGCTGAAACGTAGATAATAATTCAACTACAAACTGCTATTGTCTTCGTTTAGACAGTATACGTTGCACAAATACTCTCGTTCAAATAATTACAGTTCTAAATGGAATCGATTCCCAATATTAAACGACCCACCTTACAACTGTAACAGACTCTTCCTTGATGCAATTTAGCATCTATAAAATTAAAGGAACAGACAACATTGATTATAAGTGTATGTTCACTGAAGGATCCTGATATATTGTATTTGCATTAACTATTTGGACAGCCGTGCTTGATGAAGTAGTGCAGTCTCAGACCTGATTCGCAGAATGTGGTTTCCTACACGGTTTGACTCTCATCCCGTGGGCGTAATGCACATCAACAGCTATTTAAATGGACATGTAAAATTTGATGCAAGATATGACAAGTAGTTAAGCCGTTCAAACTATTTAGAGTGAATAAGGCACCCAACTTTTATCATGCAAGTGTAATTAACATGTTTGTACTTTTTCAAATGTTTGCATAGCAAATTGGCATTTAGGATATTTGAAAAGATTATGAAGACAAACTAGTACAGAAGATGTCCAGGAAGAACCACAATCACAGAACATAGCTTATTAAAGACACGAAGAGGAAGAGCAAACAAATCATGACAGACAGCACACATGCCGGATTTCGAACTTTTAAATAAAATTTCTTGTTTGACAGATAATTGCAGTCTGTAAGCCAAAGCAATAAACATCTATAGATAATTACGAAGGCAAAATATTATTGAAGTTACGAAAGATCATTCCAATGCCATAGATCTGGATTTATTAATCAAATATTTGACAGATTTAGACGTACAGACATGACCTGATGCAATATGTGTGCACTGAGGTGCAACAGAAGAACAGGAATCGTCTGACTAGATAATGGCACTTGTCTTGTCATCCATGTAAATATTTAAGGACATATGTTAAGGACCGGTAGTCTCAATTCCTGTAATTGGGTGCACATGTGTCATATGCATTAATTATTCGCAGTACCAGTCCTACTGTAGAACATTTCTATTTATAGACAGAGTTTGATTGGTTAGGAATAAATTCCCGCCCGAATGTAAGGGTTCTTTTTTTCGCCACTTTCTGTCTATACTTTAATGAGTCAACTGGCTGTCGAGGAAAGGAGTACTCTATTTGCCTCTATTCTAGAGGTTTTACTAGATTTCAAATATTTTAAATTACAGAAATGTCTCTGACTTTTTTGCATAAGCAAGTCAAGACTTCTATGAAGGCAGCGTTTGCAGAGGGCATCTATAAGAACTTCAGAGTGCAATGGAGGGCATATCTCTTATTTTGTAATTTTATGGACTAGTACCCATCCCAGCAACAACAGAGATCTTATGTTTATACGGACAGTTGTTGGGGAGGTCTTTTAAGTCTGTGGAGTCTATCAGGAATAATATTTCAGGAGTCAAAAATCTGCATCTCATGTAAGATGTCAAATTTCCAGCAGAAAATTTGTTCCAGTTAGATCTGACTTTCAAAGGTTTAACAAGATTAAAAATCCATATACAGGCACTTCCCATGATTTCACAGATCTAAAGGAAATGCATGCACGTTTGGACATGTCAGAGTCAGGGGATATCACATATTGGTGTTTATTTCTTTTTATGTTTTTTTCTCACAGCCAGAAAGTCAAATATGGCAGACTTTGTTTCTGGCAAGCAGTTAATAAGACAAGATGTTAAAGTCTTGACGTGTGCTATAGCAGTTTTGATCAAATGGTCAAAAACCAACCAGTTTGGCAGAGGGTTGCTAAAGGTACCACTGGTGGCGATACCAGCTTCAGTCTTGTGCCCTGTGGAGGCTTATAAAACAATATTCAGAGAGGTTCCGGCGGCATCACGACCCCGCATTTGTAACATGGACTGGCAATGGCAAATTAAAGTCATTGCTTTACAAGCAGTTGCTGGAGAAAATCAAAGTCCTTTTTGGGAAAACGGGGCGAGACACCGCCCTTTACGCTTCACACAGTTTTAGAAGGGATGGTTGCTTCATGGGCTTTCATGGGGAGCTGACGGATCTCATTCAACATCATGCAGACTGGGCCAGTGATTGCTACCGTAGGTATCTTACTTTTCACTTTGCTGAAAAGCTGTCTGTAAGTGAGTCTATTGCAATAAAAATATTCAAACAGTTGAAGAAAGTTGATTTGGCTCATTTGTCAATGATGTACGGCAGTTTAACATAGTTCTTTTAATGTATAATTTCAGAACTCACTGAATTAAAGGTGCAGATAGTTACAGATTCTATCGCCAAGTATGTAGAGAGCATCCGCCAGGTTGAAATCTTAGCATTCCCAGCTATAAACATTTATCAGTTGGTTCACAAAATTGAAACAGGCCGCTTAATTTTGGACAAGAAAATTATTCTGTTTCGGGACAAACAATATAGAGAGAATGGATTCTGGATCTATATTAAGCTTTTTTAACAACCTCATTTCAGTAGCTAGGAGGAAAAGCAGTGCTCAGGTTGGTATATAATGCATTCTTCCACGGCCCAAGGATCATTTTGCTTTTGAGGACAAAGCAATGAGTGCTAATAAGGTTGCAGTGAATAAGGGCCTCATTCATCTGTGGAAGGAAAGGGAAGTTGACCTTCTACATACTTTCAATCCTTTTATTAGATTTGGAAAACCAAGGCGTGAACTAACTGTTTGCAGTAAATGATCAGGGTCTGCCTCTGAATACAGAAGGTACCAGGCGGTTGAGACAGTTTTTTCATTAACTCAGTGGCACATATACTTAAGGATGATTAAAGTTTCTGTCAGTGGGAGGCGAGATGTCTCTCTCCGTGGTTCAGTTGCTGTATGTCTACTCTGGGCAGATTCTTCCCGGAGAGGCTGGTTGACTCATGGGGAAGTATGCTATTCCCTGGATTCAGGACTGGGAAGTGTTAGTACGTCATTTCACCCCCATGCCGGCTGGACTGCGGGGAGGGCTTGCGGTTTCCTTCTGTCATTTTTTTCAAGCCGGGTTGTTAAACACTACATAGAATTAGACGTTTTTGATTCATTTTTGGCTTAATGCATAACTTTTTGTGTGTTTTCATTCTTTCATTTGCATTTTTCACTGAAGTTCAAGTATATAAAGGAGGTCACAGACTGTAAGCAGAGAAAAACTTGCTTTACTTGTGTGTGCTGTTAACAAGACAGGGAGGCTTTCATTCCCTCTATTGGAATTTCAATTTCTGTCCGATGTGTCGCAGAGGTGATTGGAGGTGGGTGTGTGTGTAGGAGGGGCGGGGGGAAGGGGGGGGGCAGCTTATTGATCTGCTGTCGGTCTGCGATATGTTGGCAGAGTTCAAGAGCAGAATGGAGCACTTGTCTGATGCTTGCTCATGTTAGTTTGCTTTAGTTGTGCGGCTTACGTTTTGTTGTGCTTGCACTTTATGCTTGTTTTAATTAGTTTTATTTAGTGCAGGATTATCTTGTTTGTCTAGTTGGACTTGAATATCTGGCTTGCAAGCGAGGTACCTCCTGCATCCGTCCCTCCAGACTGGTTTATGATCAGCTTGGTTGTTCTCTCTCCTTTTTTCTGTTTGGGGGTCCTTCGGTTTCGCGGTTTTAAGTTTTATATAATGGATTAAGACGGACATGTTGATATCTTGAGTATGCTTGCAATTTATTCAGGTTGATGATATTGTTGTTTTTCAGATATTTGACACTTGTACATTGCATTTGGATTCACATTGCCACTTGTATATAGTGTACGTAGTCTAAAATGAAGGTCCGGCAAACATTAAAATAATATAATCCAACTAGAGTTTATGGTAATTTATTTTCTCCTGATGGTAGCCTGAGTGACCAGTACACACGTTGTGCGTATAGCTTGCATGATATACACAGTTGGGTCGTTAGACTTATCAGGTTGACTGGTCACATAGTCGAGTGACTGGTCAAGTTGACCAGTCTTAAAGCATATAGTCGAAATGACTGGTTGCGCATAGGCAGCAGAGGAACCAATGTTTTGGAAGATGCGATCCCACGTAAATTGCGACATTGCCTGTGAGCAGGATTCAACTAGAACTGTAAGTTTAATTACTACTTATTTATATTTTGATTATTTAATTAGGGCGTTTTGATCATTAAAAAACAAATAAAATCTTCAAACAGCAGCTAGTCTTTTTTTTTCCTTCTTTCTTTAACCCATTTATGCCGAGTAGACTCTTCTACCATAAGAGTTCTGACCGGTCCATTTCTATAATAAGGGGTGTGTGGTTAGTTTCTTTACTGCCATTTTTATAGGAAATCATGTATTTAATGTAAATTGTGTAGACCCTGATCAGTCTCTGCGGCGTCTAATCTGATTCTACAAGGTTTGCAAATGTCCTTTATGTTAGACGCTAAGAGTATAAATTTGATTCATCCGCTGCTTACCAATGAGAAATTGTATAATGTCACTGTTAACGTCTAAGTTTGTTTTAATGGCCAACATAAATGGAGAAGTAATCAGATTTTAACTACAAAGATCACAAAGTACGGAAATAACCATACAACAATATCCATTATCACCATCCGGGCTAAAGATAAATGTTGCTTCATTTGGCAAACATTGTTCTGCCAAATGTCGCATAAAAGATACGATTGAAACAAATATTGTCCAGCTAATGTGCTGATCTTTAGACAAATCACCTTGTATGACTTGTTGTCTCTTTAAAGCAAAACAAGATTACAGTTGATAGCATCTTGTTACCGATGTTTAGCCAATGGCAATATATTTCGTGATGGCGTTCAAAGTTACACCGTGTTACGATTTAGAACAGACCACACGGCAGCCTGACCACATTCTAAGATTTTAATTCGTGTATGCGAGGTCTTTTTTTTTCTACCCTAAGGCCATATTCTACTCACACGTAAGCGTAATGTTTATTTAAGTCTTACGCAATTCTATTTAGGTTAAACCGCTTGCTAAGTGGAAGTTTAGATATTGCGCAAATAATGCATTTTAAGGTTACAATCTTACTATATGTGCATCCACCGAAATTGTCCTAATGAGGGGGAAACCAAGAAACAGACAGAGTATCCACGGACCGAGGTTTCAGTTGCAGTCTAAATACCAGGCATGCTTCCATTTGATATATATTCCAGGTTTTATTTCAATGTGAGAAAAGGATATTTATAAGGAAATAAAATGTGTGTTTACAATCTTTTTGACGTTTATTATAATTATATCTGCAAGCTCAAAGAAATTTGTTGCTGATTTTATATGGTCACCCCTCCACTAAAATTAGTCTGCTTGTTATCCACTACGAAGCTGCAGGTAAACAATCGTGGTGGAACGTAACTTGAAAAGGAGCAGGACAACATGTGGATTTTTTTCAGAAACTTGTTGAGCTACGGTTGCTCTATAAATAAGAGGTTTGAAAAGCAAATTCATGATAAACGGGAGGATTTTGATTTTGATATAATCAATTTCCCTTTTCTGGATGGCGATGTCCCCCGGCATACCTCATATGGGGTAACATATCTCAACTCATTAGATTCTCCAGAGCCTCTTCAAATCTTAGTGACTTCAACTACCGTAATAAAGCCCTTACTGCCAAACGTCTTAGGCAGGGCTACCGTTATTTTAAACTTCGTAGAGCGTTTTCGAAATCTTATCGCAGACACAGTGCCTTGGTAGAAAAATATAGCGTCAGTCTGAAAACACTTCTACAACAAGAAATATCAGAACCAGAATTTTACGGTGACTTAGTGTACAGATTTAGAAAAATTGTAGGAAAATCTAATTTTTTGGTTGGGGCAATTTAGAAAACTTATTAACCGTTATAAAAGAATTGGCTATAGCCTGGATATTATGCGGCAGACTGCATGCCTAGTTGTCAACCCAATCATTGTTGATGGCTATGCTTTACTCTTGAATTGCACGGTTCGGGCCTGAGGCTCAATGACGGCCTCTTCGTAAAACTTTAACCTGTGGGTTAGGACTTGACGATATGTCATTGGCTTGGCCCGCCGTGGTTCAACTATTGGTTTTTATTTACTCTGACATACAGTAGAATTAGCCATGTGTACTCGTCTTTGTTTATAGTGATTAATTTGATTTTTACGTTTTCGCTTTGATGCATTGACTGAATTGGGAGCCTTTATGCGAACCAAATTTTATGTACTTCTGTATTAAGAGTTGCAGCGGGATCCACGGTGAAGTTGGCTAGTTGTAAAAGTGTTTAAACCGCCCCCTCCCCACCCCCGAACCCCTCCCCCCATCCCCCCCCCCCCCCCCCGGTGGTTTACTCTTCTGACCGTTCTAAAGCGGTGGTTCCGGTGTTAGTCTTACTCGATGCTTTGTGGTTTACTCTACGAGGCGATTTGTTTTATGTCTTACCTTGTGTTATTTTGTCCTTTTGTTTTTCAATCCTTGTGTTTTTTTGTTCTTGAGTCCTTCAGTCCTTTCAGCATTGCGATTTCCTCGCTTGGGGAAGAGAGAGCTAATCATAGTGTTTTATGTTTTTTTTTTTTTTGTTTTTTTTTTTTTGTTTTTTTTTTTGTTTTTTTTTTTTTTTTTCGATTTGTGCTTGTTCGTTTTATTGGTTTCGTCTTCCTCTTGGTGTCTGGGATGGGCTGCGGTTTGTGATTGTGGCACTCCCTGGACTTGCCTCTTTCCATTTTTGAAACGTTTTGTATGTGTATAGTTTTTGTGGGAGCATGTGAAAGGCTACTATTGTCGCCTATGGACAATATTTAGTGGTTAGCTCCCTAAAGGTAGCATTGCACTAGATACTGGAAGTACCGTGTTTTATCACTTTTGGACCGAGGTTTCAGTTGCAGTCTAAATACCAGGCATGCTCCACGGACATTAATCCTGGCATTATCCATTGAACCGTCGGACGCTGGCAGCGAAATGAATTGTTATATGTAACCAGTATAGAAGTCCTTATCAATAATTACAACGCATGGCATTCAATGTATAGCAATAGCACTGAAAGTGCTGCATAAAATTAGTTATGTAAAGGTTGCTATCGTGAGCAAGAACCTTAACGCCTTCAGAGAACTATGTCTATGTGGCATTTTAGTGTTAAAGGGGCAGGGCATTCATTCTCTTCACATCGGCACATCGCCCAACCCGGACCTTTGTCAAATAGAAAGTCACCATCAGTTCGTTTGGCAGCCTATGGGCGTAACATTCGCGGTCGGATCGCCAATGCACGGGCTGATCTGAATCTTCACTGGACGCAGATGTCCAAATGTACGTTGTTTGACATTGTCGCTCATATGCTGATCGCGTTGTTATGCATGTGACCAGTACCTCGGAACTTGTATAATATATCAAATATGCAGTCGAACTTCAATGCTTCGAGCAGAATGGGTCCATGGAAAATTGTTCTAGTCTTGGGAGTTTGAGCCACTGATGGCTAATCATGTTGCCAGGTCAGGTAGCAAATGGCGATAATTTAAGGGGAGGGGTGGGGGGACGGGGTTTGTTCGATCTTCAATACAACAATAGTATGCTGTGTGTACTGAATCGCCTCAGCGAGGTACATACAACATACAGTATAACCTCAATGGCTCGAACGCGGATGGCTCGTTTACAGTGGATGATTCGAACTCGTTTTTCAGTCCCTACAAAATACTTCCAATAGCTCAAGAAAACAAATATTTAGGGATTTTTTTTCTTATTTTATCGTGACATTGTATGTTGTGTGTACTCATTAGAATTGCCTCATCAAGGCGATTCTAATGAGTACACTCAATATTCAATCGTTGTGTAGAAAATCGAAAAGATTTCCCTAATCGCTATTTGCTCCCTAAACTGGTGCATGATTAACCCCCAGTGGCTCGAACTACCCATGTTTGGAACAAATTTCCATGGTTCTAAAGATGTTCGAGCCATTGAGGTTCGACTGTACAATTTCATGATAAAATAAGAAAAGCAATACCCAAATATTTGTTTGCCAGCTATTGGAAAATCTTCGTAGGGACTAAAAACTAGTTTGAGTTAGGCATGGTAAACAAGCCATCGGTAATCGAGCTATTGAGATTCGACTGTATTATAGACGACTTTAATCACCTTAGGCGCTATTTTAGAATATCAAATATTTTAGGCGCTGTAGTTCGAAAAGGGAGCACGGTGGTCGCATAAGAGATGTTGCATGCTTTCTTGTCGCCTTACTAATTACGCCTGTTAGATCTTGTTTCTTTTAGTTCATTCGGTATTTCTAAGGGTTCTCATTTTCATGCACCTTTTACAAATTCCAAGTCGGCTTCTCTGATGCAGTTCTTCATTGTTTGTGTGTCGCTGATTTCATATGCGGTGGCTGTTTTTTCTTTCTTTTTTTACCTCATCTCTCCTTTTTTGGTGTCTCGTCGGAACTTTAGCTTCACTTGTATTTTTTTCATTTGAAAGTTCTATTATCTGTTACTGGTTTCAAAGGACCGATTGTTTCACAGGATGTTTAATCCAAAATAAATCACAAGGTGCTCTTAACTCTCATTCACAATGCAATGAAACTACTAATAGAAAAAAAAAACACAAACAGTCACTCTACCAAGTCGATTTATAGTCATGATTCTTTTAAAAATTATACTGCTACATATAAATCAAACCTGTCCTCCACAAATTTGTCTCGATCCGATCATTAGGACCTGAACAAATGAATTTGTGTATAGGTCATATATTTATTAAACTTGCTTATTGTTGCCTGTTCAACCAGTCTATATAATATTTACAGCCATGTTCCTCCCATAATACACATAGTAAAAGCAACATTAAATTATTAAGCTGATTTTCAGAATGTTGCATTTTAAATTCAGGAATCCAATTTGTTGATTACTCTTTAGCAACGTTTCTATTACCAATGCCTGTCAATTCTTTTTTCATCTACCTGAATACGCCTTTGACTAATGACTATCCTTTGTGTGTTGGCTAACGACAGAACGCGCAGCAAAGACTCGCATCTGAATACGGTAAGCAGGGGCCCGATTTATATCGCCACAGGATGCATACCTCATAAGGTACATTTTCTCACGTTGCACTACATTTGATGTTGTTGTAACAGACTCTCTTATTTTTTATCTTGTCTGAGTTTTATCTGAAAAGCTAGGAAGTCAATCGTTATGTCAAATGTTTGAATTGCACATGATGACCCCGAATGGAAGAGACGTTTGTATGTTACTGCAACGAAATCAATGTGAGAGCACTGAATATATCTCTCATGTCAAGTCACTATTATTTCTTTGCATTGGTCATCGGTTCTTAGACAAAATGTAATACATCAAACCATCCTATTATGTTGTTATGATAATCGTATTACTATATTGGTTTCTATTTCTGAATAGTGGTGTAGTTAAATCGCCATAGAGGCGTGTGACAAGGAACTCCACTGTCGACTTTTGACAGTCGGTCTAGACATTACTAGCATGGATGATATTAGTGTGAGCCCAAATGTGGTAAAATAACCCTTATGTTATATGCGAACAGGGAATACATAGATACGCATTTACATTAGTGCAGAATTGTTTTTGTTCTTTAATATAGGGATCAAACATGGTTTTTCATGCATTAACATTCGCCAGATCCCGAGGGAGGTGTTGAAAACCGAGGCATTGAAAAATCATGTTCGATCGCTATTATTGCATAAAAACTGAAAACATTTGCTACATTTCGCGTTATTTCTTGCATCATTTTGTTTCGCCTTTTCACCGATGTCCCGCGAATGCAATTTCCACGGACTAGGGCCGGGCAGTATACACCTCGTAACGGCAACAAATCTGTGGCCCTGGTACGATCATATTGAAAGTTGCGTAACCGTGCATCAGCAGCGCGTGAAATGCCTTGTTAATAACGTGCGGCACTGCTTTTTATGCAATAATGTATTCTAAAGAATCAGTTCATTCTCTGAGATGACATCGGCTGTGCAATTCGCATATTAATATACTGATCTGGACCTTCGGTGTTGGCATATTGAGCAATTCTCTCACAGGCTGCGTCGCAAATCAAAGTAACACCAAGAACGACTTTTCACTCAAAGTAAAGACACCGCGTCATATATGCATTTCGAAAACACGTTTATTTAAATATATTGAACATATCTATGTTTTTGAGCAGAAATAAGAAAAATGTATACCCCTGTAAACCCCAGGCTAAAAATTATATAGGTGTGTTTTCGTGATGCAATCAGAAAAGACCTGATGCATTCTGCTAGTCCACGCAGTTTAATCGGGATTGCGCTGTTGCCTCACATTATCCTACCGAAGCCTTCTCATAAGTATTACTTAGCAGACTCTCAGCATTAAAGCAACGTCGTTTCAACGTTGATTGAACTTCAGTTATAGTAACGTTAGAATGGCGTTGTTTAAGCATTGTGTGTCCACTGGGTGTATAAGCGATCTGTATATGTGCCAGGAACAGACTAACTTTTTATTATTACTTGCACACACTGATTTCATGGCAAAAGTCATTCATCCTCGAATGTCTTCACATATCTGAGTTTTTTTTTTTTTATATCAATTAGTTCTTCGAAAGAAGTGTTAGCTAGACATTTTGCTTAGACACTCTGTGGAGGCGACAGACGGCAAAAAGTGCAATCCACTACAGATGCATATGAACAATCCAAAGGCGTCGCGACTGATATACAATATGATGGTTGTTCATTTTATGAAACAAGATTGCATGTGAATAGAAATTATGACAAAACAACGTCTATTCTGACAATATACAACATTAGAGATAATTAGTCCAGTAGCACTCCGAGACAGTTCTTCCCTTCGTCTGTACTTTTATATGCTTTTATCTTTTTCATTATTGTGTTGTATTGTTGAGAGTATGTTCATGTCAGTGCTTTGTGGCTCAGGGCGGCTATAATCATTTATAGTGTTGATTGTGGCTTTTCCTGGGTTTCTTCTGTAACATTTGTTATGGTGTATGGCGTAGGCAGAATTGAGCTAAATGCTTTTCTCAACTCTTTATACCATAATACCTCGTGATAAACTGAAATCACAATTACGAGATACAGTATAACCTCAATGGCTCGAACACAGATGGCTCGTTTACCGTGGATAATTCGAACCCTTTTTTCAGTCCCTACAAAATCCTTCCAATAGCTCAAGAAAACAAGTATTTAGGGATTTTTTTCTTATTTTGTCATGAATTGTATGTTTTGTGTACTCATTTGAATCGTCCCATCGAGGCGATTCTATTGAGCACACTCAATATTCAATCGTTGTGTAGAAAATCGAAAAGATTTTCCTAAATTATCGCTATTTGCTTCCTGAACTGGTGCCATGATTAACCCTCAGTGGCTCGAACTACCCATGTCTCGAACGAATTTCCATGGTCCCAAAGATGTTCGAGCCACTTAGACTCGACTGTATTATTTACCAGTGTTTCTTTCACAAGAACAGAAATCGTCGCTTCCCTGGCTATGCAGACACATACTTTGTTCTGAGACACTCTGATGTACCACAAAAGACACTCTGATGTACCACAAAAGACCACAAAAGACGTTTTCATTGTTACACAAACTGAATAAATATATGTATTTACCACTTTGCAAGCTGAGGGCGAGGATTGGGATCCCGTAAAGCTAGCTTAACTCCACCCCACTCCCAAGTATTTCATTACTGGCCATTCTAAGGCGGTATTTTCATCATAGTACTTTTTTATTAATCGTTATGTAGTGGCTGTGGCAAGATATCAGACAAAATCTGGAAACAGCCACACAGTGATGGTCTAGGTCTTACGTATTGCCACAAGTGTGACTTTTTCATTGTTTTTCACAGCCATTTTTCATTGTAGTGTCATTGATTGTGGCATTCCCTGGACTTTTCTCTTACATTTTTTGATGCAGATATTATACAGACGCTGGAATATCTAATCGACATCTTTGTGGAGTTTGGTGGACTGGTATTTCAACAAACAATCGGCATTCCTATAGGAATTTATTGTACTCCATTTCTTGCCGATAGTTTCGATACTCCTATAAGGGAGATTTTATACAAGGTTTTACAAAATTATTAAAAAAACGCATTGCCCAATTTCACCTACGATACAGAGATGATATTATCGCTGACTAATTTGAAGTTTTCAAAGTGTTTCAAAATCATAATTCCACCTGATCTTGAAAATAAAGAAGCATCTGCGACGATAATTTCTTCATCATACTGGAATTTATACCGCTACATTGACAATGGAAAGCTCATTACTAGGCTTTAAGACAGACGGAACGACTTCAATGGTCTCCTTGTTAACTCCGTTTCTGATCAGTTATAATCCTTCTACACCAAGATACGATGTTAACATTTCACAGTTAATACGTTATGCTAGAGCCTGTTCTGAGTATCTGGCCTCAGGAAGACTGCTCACTACAAAACTGTGGCAATACGTAAGACCTTGACCATCACTGTGTGGCTGTTTCCAGACTTTGTCTGATATCTTGCCACAGCCAAGCCATAAACCCCGGACATTAACATTCCTATATTATCTGTTCAGAACGATGGTAGGTATGGTAGGCGAAACATGCTTACCAGG
This sequence comes from Anodontia alba, assembly GCA_964016985.1. NCBI lineage: Eukaryota > Metazoa > Mollusca > Bivalvia > Lucinida > Lucinidae > Anodontia > Anodontia alba. Next base: position 25,029,994 of record OZ024836.1, on the reverse strand, counting down.
TAATGTTTACTTTCCATGACGCCGGATTACACTCCATTTTTAGGCCAATGTCTGTCTCTCTGAACATTCCTTGTTTTGTCTTTGTGTATCGACTTTATGATTTTCCGAAATACGAGTTTAGTATGTTGACCATAACCGTATTGGTTCATGGTTGAGTTAGAAGACTTCCACACAAACTGAATAAATATATGTATTTACCACTTTGCAAGCTGAGGGCGAGGATTGGGATCCCGTAAAGCTAGCTTAACTCCACCCCACTCCCAAGTATTTCATTACTGGTCATTCCAAGGCGGTATTTTCATAATGGTACTTTTTATTAATCGTTTTGTAGTGTTTCATTTTCTGCTGTATTTCTGTTAACAATTATGTAAGTTTAAGATATAACTGCTTGTGATCTGTTCATTTTATGGCTGCTTAATTGTATTTGTCTTTTTTTCCCTTTGGTATTGGGGCTTGATATGGATCTGATTGTATCAGTTCCTGAGTTCATTTATCTACTTCAGACTCATTTTGATATACCTTAATCAGTGAATAAATACCCAGTGCATGCATAAGCTTGAACCTACATTTGTATTGCACAGATAATATAGACGTTTGTTTTTTTTTAAATGATAGGCTATGGAATAATAGCACCAGACACAGCTTTAATGTGTTGTAAAGACAGTAGTGTCCTTAATGTGTTGTAAAAACAGTAGTGTCCTATTACTTTAGACGACAACAGGCACTCCGAAATGTATACATATAATATGTATTTAACTACTATGAGAAAAAAAGAATATTTGCAAAGAACAAATAGTGAGGACGATTTGAATTAATGAGAGAAAGACTGTTAATGCAAAACAAACATAGATCAATAGAAAGGAATACAGTTATCAGGAATCGATACAATTATCTAACACATTCTGTCCAAGATATTAAAGGGAAAGAAGGATGCACTTAAAGCAACGGTTCCGTAATCGAAACACTACAAGCAGAAAGCCAAATCTGAGCAGATTCGCCAGGAACTTGGTGATTTCGGTAGAACGTGTTCCGTGATTTTTTATGCCTCCTACCACCAGCTTTAGCAAAATCCTATTTTCGAATTATTTCAGATGTGTTTTCTGATCAACGGGTCAGTAAAAACCGTACAGTAAAGTTTCATCAGCCACCCCGCAAAAAAATGAAAAAAAAAAACAAAAAAAAAAAAAAAACTTTTTTTTATTTATTTGCATGTTTTTATTTATTTATTTATTTATTTATTATTTTTGTTTTGTAAAGAGTTGGTTATTGTAGAGTGATGACAAATGATATAGGAATATATAACATTTTGAGAAATTAGAAAAACAAAACATTTATAGGGAGATGGCTGTTCATTAGAGATGGAGGTTCCTCAGCATGTATTTGTTTCATTCTTAGATATGATAACTACAGGCATAGGCATCTGTGTACATCAACATTATTCTTGGTCAAAGGCAAGGAGACGGGGAGACTAAAGTAGACAGCTTCCTCTTCCCCAACAAAGAGGTCATAATGCTAAACTAAACGCATCAATAAGCCAACCAGCAAAACAAAACATGAAGAAAACCCCACAGCTATCAGCTAATAGGCCACACAAATAACAGACAGCACCAGAACCACTGCCTTAGAATGGGTTATAGTAACAACTACCAAGGAGGCGGGGCGGGAGGGGGAAGAGAGAGGGAGGAACGCAGGAATGGTTAATCAATTTACTGGTACCAAATCTACAATTTTAAACACCAGAGCACAGATACTACAAGAGTTATCAAAGAAGAGCCACATTCTACAAACAAAGCCTAAAAATTGCACGTAAAAGAGACAAACTACGACAAAAACACAGCTGTTAAATGTTCACAGTGTTATGCAGGACCGATCAAACACAACCAGAAGGCAACAAACAGGACAAGGCATGAAAACAAGCGTAGAAGTAAGCAGCTGCAAAGTCTCACAAAGATTGAATAACATCTAAACTAATACTTCTATAATAGCACTACGTTAACATGCCTATGTAAACTTATTATATAGCCATAGAGCTAGAAAAAAAATCTTAAACAAATTATATTTTACTTATTTCTACACCAAACGATATGGTGTTGTATTCAATAGAAGCGCGTTTGCGAGGCGCTTCTAATGAGTACCCAAAACATATATATATATATATATATATATATATATATATATATATATATATATATATATATATATATATATATATATATATATCTGTATATATATATTGTATTTTTACCAAATAATACTAAAAATGAGGCATATTTCGGAAGTTAATAACATATAGACAGGTTGTTAGTGTAGTATAATTGGCCGCGGCCGATAACTAACACATTGAGAAGTTGGATAAAAAAATACGAAATATTGAAATACATTTCAAAAAAGAATGAACTTTGAGACTAAAATTACTTAATAATGCATAACCTGTATGCATGTGTCCATTTTTTACTATCATCACGAAAACACGCCTATATAGTTTTGACCCCCTTAAACTCCACTTTTATATAGTAAAACTGGAGTTTACAGGGGTGTATACATTATTTGTTCTTGTTTTGCTATAAACATAGATTGTTGGTACCCGTTAGAATCACCTCGACGAGGCGGACGATGCGGTTCTAACGAGTACCCACAATATATGTTTTGAGCAGCAATATGAAAAATATCAGAATTTTTTATCTGAAAATTTTCCTTTTCTTTGGTTGTAAAATTTTCAGTATGTTTGATTAGGCGTGTTTTCATAATGGATATATGGTTGAACACGGGGTACATATCACATAGTCGTTTTAATGTGATGTTGTCTCTTTGAGCAAAGAAATAAACTGTCTATGAACTGTTTCCTTTGTCACTGCTACAGATTGTTATCAGCGGGAAGCTCGCACTTGTGGGTAGCTATGTTTCTACTAATGGGCATTTGTTTACTTATCTGTTTAACTGATTTAAGGGGGATCGACATATTTTCAGGAGAGGCTTTTATATCAAAACTGTTTTTTGGACTTCTGCAGAAGGGTCCACTATTAAAGAGAAGAATTTGCTCTCTAAATGCTGTCCTTTTAGATTAGATCCTTATTCAAAAGGAAATTGGTATGTACGAACGGAGACAGGAAGTCACACAAATAATCTCCCTTGTAAAAATCGCAGACAATGGTCGAAATGTATATACCATTGTCGTTTTTGAATCAGATATCAGCTACTCTACACCATGTGGTTGTTACATTTTGGTGGAAGTCTTAGTCCTGTCCTGATTGTTTGCATTGAGGATTAACAGCCCAGTCAACCCAATGGGGTCATGTTGGGTGCGGTAAATTCCTGTATAAGGCATAGTACGGATGTGCCACGTATATAATTCCCCCGTTATTCAACAATAAGCATATGACTAACCACATTTTTCTTGATTCATATGAGAAAGGCCCTACTTTTCTGACATCCTGGTATATGCGTATATTTTTCGCTCATAGATTTTTTGAGGCTGCTTGTTCTCTTGGTATTCAATGAATTGACTGCTATATTCATCTACTACCAGCAATAAATGAATATAGAAAATCAAAGGGCACAAAGGGCAGTATACGAATAGGTCAACATTTTGGACGATCAAGTATATGAATGGGTCCATTTTTTTAAAGGCCAGGACCCAGGGTGAAGTTGGCTAGCTGTAAAATTGCTTTTAACCCCCCGGTGGTTTATTCTACTGACCGTTCTAAGGCGGTGGTCCCGGTGTTTGTTTTACTCTTTGTTGCTTTGTGGTTTATTCTGTGGGGCGATTTGTTTTATGTCTTACCTTGTGTTATTTTGTTCTTGTGTGTTTTTTTTTTCAGTCCTTTTAGCATTGCGATTACCTCGCTTGGGGAAGAGAGAGAGCTAATATTAGTGCTTTTCGTGCGTTTGTTCGATTTGCGCTTGTTTGGTTTTGTCTGTTTTCTCTTCCTCTTGGTATCTGGGAAGGGCTGTGGTTTGTGATTGTGGCACTCCCTGAACTTTTCTCTTACCCTTTTTTTGATGTAACGTCAATATAGTCTGTATTAGTTGTGTCTCTTGACAAGATTGCCCTTCGATTTCAGTTCGCTTCAAAGTACATGAACCGCAATCTAAAGCGAGCTCATTTAGTCAGAATGTATAGACGAAATTACATTAGGATGGAATGTTAAATGTATTTTGATGTCACTCGTTATGTTACAAAATTGTGAGCATTGTTTATGTCTCAGTTTGTCTAGCCTTCGAAAATAGCAGTGCACATCAATAGAGAAATTGCCACAAATGTCACAAATCTTCCTTTTACCGCCAAATAAACATCACTGTACTGCCAATAAGCTGGAGGCACAACATGTCTTGGTAGAGTTTGGTCAAATACCGCCGTCATATGCAATGACGTATATTTCTCCAACAGCAGAATTACGATGCGTGGGCAGATTGTTAAGGAAACGCTTTTTCGCACAATTAATCTATCGTACGTCTAGTCTAGCTGCGTCATTTTTCATGGCGAACGCGTTGTAAACAACACGACGGATAATCGGTCTAACTCTCGATTTATCTCCATAAATCATCGTATATCCAGAGGTAATTGGGATTGATGAAGGGCAAATATACAGGATGGTTTACAGGAGCAAATTAGGACAACATCAGCATGTATATTTGCACATTTAGACCAGGTGTTACGATTTTCTTCAACGGTATAATCAGCTGTTAAGCCAACTTTGTACGTAGTTAGTCGCCATTAGGTGGACCAGTCCGTGTAGCAGAGGAACTAGTTACAAGGAACCTTATACGCGTATGCTATCCTGTACCGTTTTCTTCTGTATCTCTCCAATTTATTAACAGGAACCCGTCAACGTATAGTAAACGTTTCTCGTGTAACATAAATTCCGGTCTAAGTAATCATTACGCACATATTGCAACAGCTAATGAAGTACAAATTGTGAAAGCTTCCGTCCTGTGGTTCAATCTTGAAGTGTTATACTCTAATTGGGCCACGCCAAGCGAAAAAGAGTTTTCGCGCATGCGCAAAATTTGTGCAAAGTCTCATCGGGGGATTTGCTCTCCATTGAAACATTCTTAAGTGTCCAATAACTTTGTTTGCTGACAGCAAAGACTCTGATCTTGGCTTCGCTGTCCGCATATGCCAGCGGATCTGTTCTCGCATGGCGCGGCCAAGTTTGTTTGATCGTAAACCAAAGAAAACTACCAACTTAATTAGTTACGCCGGCTTAGTTTCTCGCATAAAGTCTTCTGGTTTAACAATTATTAGAGCGCGAGCATTGTTTTGTATCATTAGTTTAATTATCTGCTGTATATATCCATTTGGAAGCTACAGGCGGCGGCAAGCAATACTCACTGATCACTTTTGTTTTTATTAACCAGATATAAGGGGAGACTCGCTAATAGTCTAGCGCCTATATATATACGCGGCGTCTTATCATTAATATAAAAACGATGTAAAAGCTTGACAATATTAATTTATGCAATTTCTAAATAATACCCTTTGGTAGAGACTGATCTTTAAGATTGTGATTTGATTTGTATACCCCAGTCATATAAATAAGGATTAATCGGACAACTTATCAAAGACTCCTAACTTAAGGTACGTGTAGGATAATATATGATATATCACTTCTTATCGTCTCTGAGAGGCGATTGAAATGAACCCACACATGAAAAGTTGTTTAAATGGCATAAACACAAGACCTGTCGCCAGACAGGATAGCTCGCCTGATATTGCACATTTTGTTTCTGGAAAATTCTAAGTATGTGACCTTGATTTTAACATAACCTGGGGTGGGGCGGATTGCAATGTGCAAAATATTCATCAAACCAAAACTGAATCAATTCGGTGATAAGGTTAGGAAATAATAAGGTCTTAAAAACGTAAACGAAAACTTTAACATTTTTAAAATTCTAATAGTATGACCTCGACCTCAAGGTCACTGTCATGAGTGTTGATAAAAACTTTGGACCAGTATATATCATGATGCCAAATATAAATTAAATCAATCGTTTGGTTAAGAAGTAATGAGGTCCTAAAACTTTGACATAAAATTTGAACAGGAAAATGTTTTGCATGACTGTGACCTTGACCTTAACACAAACTAGGGTAGAGAGGATGAAACTGGGCGAAATTTTGGATCAATATGTATCATCATACCAAAGATGAATCAAATCGGTAATGTGGTAAGGAAATAATGAGGTCTTGAAAACTTTAACAAAAACTTTAACATTGAAATTCTAAGTCTGTGACCTAGACCTCAAGGTCATGAGTGCTGATTGTGCTGATAAAAACTTTTGACCAGTATCTATCATGATACCAAATAGGAACTAAATCCATCATGCAGTTTAGAAGTAATGAGATCCAAAACACTTCGATGTAAAATTTTAACATGAAAATTCTTAGTTTGTAACCTTGACCATGACATGACGTAGAGTAATGGGGATGGTACTGCATAAAATTTTGGACAAATATGTATCATCACACCAAAGATGAATGAATCGGTGATAAGGTTAGGAAATAATGAGGTCTTAAAAACTTCAAATAAAATTTTAAGATTTAAATTCTAAGTCTGTGCCATCAACCTCAAGATCACAGTCATGCGTGCTGATGGTGCTGATAAAAAAACTTTTGACCAGTATCTATCACGATACCAAATAGAAACTAAATCCATCGTGCAGTTTAGAAGTAATCAGATCCTAAAATCTACGACATAAAATTTTAACATGAAAATTCTAAGTCTGTGACCTTGACATGACCTAGGGTGGTGGGGATGGCACTGCGCAAAAGTTTGGACAAATATATATCATCAAACCAAGGATGAATGAAATCAGTGATAAGGTTAAGAAATAATGAGGCCTTAAAAACTTTAACGAAAATTTTTTCATTTCAATTCTAACTCTGTGACGTCGACCTCAAAGTCAGTCATGAGCGCTGATGGTGCTGATAAAAACTTTTGACCAGTATCTATCATGATACCAAATAGGAACCAAATCCATGATGTAGTTTAGAAGTAATGAGATGCTAAAAACCTTGATATAAAACCCTAACATGAAAATTCTAAGTCTGTGGTGGTGGGTATGGTACTGTGCAAACGTTTTGACCAATATGTATAACCATACCAAAGATGAATCAAATCGGCGATACGGTTAGAAAATAATGAGTCTTAAAACCTTTAACGAAAACTTTATCATTTAAATTCTAAAGTCTGTGACCTCGACCTTAAGGTCACGGTCATGCGTGCTGATGGTACTGATAAAAAACTTTTGATACCAAATAGGTACAAAATCCATCATTTAGTGTAGAAGTAATGACATCCTAAAAACTTGGACATTAAATTTTAACATGAAAATTCAAAGCCTGTGACCTTGACCTTGACATGACGTAGAGTAGTGGGGATGGTACTGCGCAAAAGTTTGGACCAATATGTATCATCATACTGAAGATGACGCAAATCGGTGATAAGGTTAGTAAATAATGAAGGCTTAAAAACTTTAACGAAAACTTTAAAATTTGTGGACACCGACGCCAGCGCCGACGCCGGGGGTAGTACAATAGCTATCCAGGAACGTTGTTCAGGCGAGCTAAAAATCCAAGAATTATCATTGACTCACCGATCAGGGGAACTTCTTTCTGCCCAGGCTGATCTGAATGCGTTGGTAGCACATCATTTTGTTGATTTTTCATGTGGAAAGGACCCGCGCTTGCGCGGGTATGACATTAGATTAAAACTAGTAGTTTTAATCCATCGGAGATATTTCAACCTGAAAAAAAAAGTTTTATTTATTTTTTTATTCAGACTTAATGTCGCTTTCAACAATCTTTCAGTTATATGGCGACTTTTTTCTGGATGTGACAGGGAGCTCAATGCTCATTTTAAGAGTGCTGCCTCACTGACATATCACACCTCAGACACATGGCTTGACATTCCACCCAGTCACATTATACTGACATTGGACCGACCAGTTTCGCTTTCTCAATGCCGAGCGCAAATAAAAGAGCAGCTGATACCATTTTGAACGTTTTTGGTATGACTCGACCGGGGATCGAACCAACCACCTTCCGGGCGCAAGCCGGACACTCTAGTAAATGAGCCACTGTGCCAGTAGGTTCGAAGGTAATCGGTCTGCTGATTTAAACGTTGTTTTTTTTACCATAATTGAGCCGGCGTATGACAAAACCAACAAAATGACTGAGCTCCTAAGGAAGAATCCGATCGACGTGGGCATCCGCACAGTCTAATCGCTGTGCACTCAATGGGTTCCTATGGCTTTGGAAAATAATGGAACTGTAGACAGTAAAAACTGATCAGACTAAGCAGATTTCCGGGCTGATCTGAGTCTCCGCTGGGTTCACGTCATTTTGTTGGTTGGCGGCTCATATATGCAATGTTGCCACAGGAACCAATGTGATGGGGCCATTTGTTGTCCCATAACCATTGTTAAAGGGCCATAACCTATTTTAAGGGTTGAATATTAGCAACGCCACTTAATATTGAGGGTCATCAAGGCCCTTTGTCCAATTCATGCTTTTAGATGGAGAAATAGCCCCTTGACTTCCTCTAGATACAACAATGTATATGTGCAAGGCGATATCCTGATGACATGATTGGATCATTTTAACAATGTTCCCCAAATACCTCAGAGGCTTTATATGAAATTGGATTTGGGTTGACCCAGCTAGTGGTTTCTGAGACGAGCGTAAAGTTAGCATCTGGTTCACAGCTCATTATTCCCGGTTCAGGATTCAGCGTATGGTTCAGTATTCAGGATATTATTCAAAATACGACCTGCAGCATCTGGTTCATTATTCAGGATATTATTCAAAACACGACCTGCAGCGTCTGGTTCAGGATTAAGCGTATTATTCAAAATACGAGCTGCAGGGTCTGGTTCATTATTCAGGTTATTATTAAAAAATTATCAGGATATTATTCAGCGTATGGTTCAGTATTCAGGGTATTATTGAAAATACGACCTGCAGCGTCTGGTTCAGAATTAAGGGTGTTATTCAAAATACGAACTGCAGCGTCTGGTTCATCATTCAGGGTATTATTCAAAAGAGGCCAGGGTATTATTCAGCGTCTGGTTCAGGATTCAGGGTATTATTCAAAATACGAGCTGCAGCGTCTAGTTCATTATTCAGGGTATTACTCAAAAATGGTCAGGATATTATTCAGCATATGGTTCAGTATTCAGGGTATTATTGATAATACGACATGCAGCGTCTGGTTCAGGATTCAGCGTATTATTCAAAATACGAACTGCAGCGTCTGGTTCATCATTCAGGGTATTATTCAAAAGAGGCCAGGGTATTATTCAGCGTATGGGTCAGGATTCAGGGTATTATTCAAAACACGACCTGCAGAGTCTAGTTCAGGATTCATCGTATTATTCAAAATACGAGCTGCAGCGTCTGGTTCATTATTCAGGGTATTATTCAAAAATGGTCAGGATATTATTCAGCGTATGGTTTACTATTCAGGGTATTATTGTAAATACGACCTGCAGCGTCTGGTTGAGGATTCAGGGTATTATTCAAAATACGAACTGCAGCGTCTGGTTCATCATTCAGGGTATTATTCAAAAGAGGCCAGGGTATTATTCAGCGTATGGTTCAGGATTCAGGGTATTATTCAAAACACGACCTGTAGCTTCTGGTTCAGAATTCAGCGTATTATTAAAAATACGAGCTGCAGCCTCTGTTTCATTATTCAGGGTATAATTCAAAACACGACCTGCAGCCTCTATTTCAGGAACCATACGCTGAATAATACCCTGACCTCTTTTGAATAATACCCTGAATGATGAACCAGACGCTGCAGTTCGTATTTTGAATAATACCCTGAACCCTGAACCAGACGCTGCAGGTCGTATTTTCAATAATACCCTGAATACTGAACCATACGCTGAATAATATCCTGACCATTTTTAAATAATACCCTGAATAATGAACCAGACGCTGCAGCTCGTATTTTGAATAATACGCTGAATCCTGAACCAGACGCTGCAGATCGTGTTTTGAATAATACCCTGAATCCTGAGCCATACGCTGAATAATACCCTGGCCTTTTTGAATAATACCCTGAATGATGAACCAGACGCTGCAGGTCGTATTTTGAATAATATCCTGAATACTGAATCATACGCTGAATCCTGAACCGTGAATAATGAACCGTGAACCAGATGCTAACTTTACGCTCGTGTTTCTGAGATGTTCGAAGAGCCTGCCTATATTGTAAGTTCACCTATAGGCTAAAGACTTCAGGATACACATCAAAAGGGACTGGTTCACGAATGACAAAATTCTGCCTTATTTAATATATTGATGAAACTTTTCTAAATATAAGTCAACATGGGACATATTCAAACACAAAAAAATAAGTTTGAAACCAATTGTAATGGTTGCTATGTAAACAACACTACACTACATGTTGTATTGTAAAGGTTTTTGTCTTAAATAGATTTCATGGCAGCAATCTGAGAACAATGTAATTAAAAGCATGAGTTATAATTGTATGTTGAAACACAAATTTATGAACAAAATCAACATGACACAGAAATTTGTGTTGCCATGGCGACAAATATGACGAATTTATTCCATAAAAGCACATAGTTTTATTTAATATATTCTATTTACACTGCAATTCTATTTTTTCACCTCTTTGATTGTCAAGTACTGGATTACAATTAAGAAAGGAAACAAAGTTATCACTTAAGAAAACATTGCGTTGCCATGGAATCCAAACCCTTTCCTTTATTGAAATAATATGTGGTTTTGACTGATTTTAACTATGAAAGGTAAAGATGTTAGTCTTACTCTTTGTTGCTTTGTGGTTTATTCTACGAGGCGATTTGTTGTATGTCTTTCCGTGTGTCATTTTGTTCTTGTGTTTTTCAGTCCTTTTAGTATTGCGATTACCTCGCTTGGGGAAGAGAGAGCTAATCTTAGTGCTTTTCGTGCATTTGTTCGGTTTGTGCTTGTTTAGATTTGTCGGTTTCCTCTTCCTCTTGGGGTCTGGGAGGGCTGCGGTATGTGATTGTGGCACTCCCTGGACTTTTCTCTTACTTTTTTTTACTATTTGACTAGTTTTAATGTGTTACTAATCAAGTATCTGACTGTGCGTGAAAAGCAACATTCACATCACTTAGCTTTGCGTTTCTCTGTCAACAAAACACATACATTTATACCATAAGATGTATAAAACAGGTATTTAGGTAGCACAATAGCTCAGTGGTGAGCGCACTGGCCTCTAGAGCTACGAGGTATACGCTTAACAAGTAGAGGCTTCTGTACTTGTAGTCTCTTCTATATGGGAAGCGTGGATGTACAGCTGTTGCGCTTTCGTCTATAGGTATTATGGATTCTGTAGCATCTACTAGAGCCATCCAAGCAGTCTACTCGTCTATAGGTATTATGGATTCTGCAGCATCTACTAGAGCCGTCAAAGCAGTCTAGAAGGACGTAGAACGGCTTTTAAGCATTTCTACGTCCTTCTAGACGGCTTGGCTGGCTCTTCTTGTTGAGCGTTCTTCAAGGCTGACGATTTGCACAAACTAATGAAGCAGTGAAAAAAAAAAAAAAAAAAAAAAAAAAAAACAATCATGTGAGCCTGCAGGGAACGGAGCATTATCTTCTGATAAATACATGTAATTAAGGTCTCCATATATTCATGTTGGGTGTATTATTACAGAAATTACTGTTAACCTCAACAAGATAAACAGAAATCAATTCTCTGTCCCTTACATTTTGGTTCCGGTGACCTTTTGAAAAAAAAAATCAGAAACGTTGTATGGAGCATAAGTTCGGTGTCCCCGTATGTAGACACGCCGTGCAATAATCGAGGGACGTCAGGATCATATGAACAAATCGTTTTATGATTTTTTTTAACAAATCATTTTATGATTTGTTCATAAAAACTAATAATAATAATAGAAAAGTTACACAATATGTTTGTCACGCTTGCACATGAAGGCTTCCATGAAACTTACCATTGTGCAGATTATATTTCATTTCCTTTGGGATCATTGGGCTCATTGTGGAATCTTTAAAAATGGAGTTCTGGTCATGTATACGCTAGAGGGCGTAAGCAGTGTTGCAAACTTTATTACTGCTTATGAAGAGTCTCAATAAAACCGAGAATCCCATTTTCTTATCTGTACTGTGTTTTTTGTTTCCAAAAGCAATCTTTTTGACGTTTATTTTACTACACTGCAGCTTGTATTAGTGCCGTGTGGCGGCGGTAGAACGTCTCCCCGTACTTTACCATAGTGCAGATTATAATTCATTTCCTTTGGGATCATCGGGCCCATTGTGTAATCTTTGAAAATGGATTCTGCTCATGTATACGCTAGAGGGCGTAAGCAGTGTTGCAAACTTCATTAGTGCTTATGAAGAGTCTCAATAAAACCGAGACTCCCATTTTTTAATCTGTAGTTATCCTACCGCGACACCTAGTGGAATAGTGAACTACCAACAAAACACTCCACAACGAGCGTCAGACCCAATTAAAAAGACACCACTGCCTAAGAATAGAACGTATTAAGAACTTCAGAGGGCCCGAACAAAGACATCACATCAGGCATCAGCCCTCCGAAGAAGAAAACTTTGGTGAAATTCGTTACGAAAACATGCCTATTCAAATAAAATATACTGAAATTTTACCACCAAAAAAAAATAAATTTTCAGATAAAAAATTCTGATATTCTTCATATTTCTGTTCAAAACATAGACTGTGGGTACTCGTTAGCACCACCTCTGCGTGGCGGTTCTAACGCCTACCCACAATCTATGTTTTAGCAGAAATGTGAAAAAATAATGTATACCTCTGTAAACCCCAGTTCTACTATACAAAAAGTGGGGTTTAAGGGAAAACTGTATAGACATGTGTTCGTGATGTTGTAATTATTGAAGTTATGCCTCTCTTTTAAGTTTGTACTGATCACTATATTTGGAAAGCGGGAACTGGTTTCTTTAAGTTTCAGTTGCTCAATGCATATGCGCTGTCTGGCATGGTTTATTCATTCTGCCTCTCGGTGTCCTTGGTAGGTAATATTCTGGGTATATAGCTCTTCCTAGGCATCGGAAATACTAATTTTCACCTTCTGAACTAACCGACGTCAGCATGTTTATTATTATTCTTCCCACTGTGTAAAAATGTTGTTTTTTTTTATATATAATTGAAATAAATACGGGTGTTATCGTCCGATGTTTAGGAAATCTGTTCAATGCTTGGCTGTCGCAAAAAACAATCAAACATAAGACTGGAAACAGCCACATTGTAGGTATTGACAAGGTCATGATGCCTCTCATTAAACTTCTAAAGTGTTGAGAAGTTTAATTGTTTGGTATCCCTGACACAACAGTCCGGTAACGAGCAGTCCTCCTCATTCAATAAGTCTTGATACTCAGAGCAGGCTCTAGCATAATGGATTAACTATGAACTGTTAATACCGTATACTGGTGCAGAAGGAAAAATGCATACTGCATGAACCCGACGGGAACATGACATAGAATTAACGTCGACTCAACATTGATTCAACGTCTATGGCGTTGAATGTATCTTAAAACTAGGTTGTTTCAACTTGCCGGCGCTAGGGGGTGTATGCAGCCTCGAAAACTACAGTGTGGCATATGAAGAGACTCAGTCAAACCGAGTCTCCAATTTTTGTGTAGCGTTGTGTTGTTCCTTGTTTCTAAAGAAAATCCTTTTTGACTTTTGTTTGGCCTGCTGAGTACTGCTGAGTACTACATTTTGTAGTGAAACCGTAAGTAATTTATGCGAGCAGTTTATATTTCCATCTTTTAGCAGGCTATCAAAAAGAACTCAGAAGAAATTAATCTCTAGAATCTAGACGCCATTTTCAAATATTTGTAGAAATTTTATCTTTTCCCTCATATCTTGGAGCTTTAAATTCTTTTATAAATCATGCTAAATATTAATTTCAAGATATTGTATTACAAGAATTGAAATGACATTTGTATGAGTCGGGATATAGAACTTAAAATCAGACAAAATTGAACATCCATGCTGACTTAACTGATATGTCTTTGCTCGGATGCACTGGCCTTTAATATTACGCCTTTGACGACACAGTATGAATCCTTTCTATTAAATCAGAGGATAAGTCATTTTAAATTAATATTACCATGTTTTGTGGCAGTCTTTTATTAAGTATGTAATTGAGACTGTGGGCCATCACTAAAGACAATAACCGACTGTTATAAAATCATACGAATGACTGTTTTGATTGAGCCAAATTCATCGTGCGAGATGTGTGAGGCAATATCCATGTTGTCTATGAAAGCCCAAACATGCCATCAAACAAATTCAAGCATTGCAATTTAAATGCACATTGTAGCAATATAAATCAATCTATGTTTTTGAGCAGAAATAAGAAAAAAATGTATACCCCTGTAAACCCAAGTTTTACTATATAAAAGTGGGGCTTAAGGGGGTCAAAACCATAGCGGCATGTTTTCGTGATGGAACGGTAGAAAACGTTACCAAGTCTGTACAGTCTCCATTAATGATCTATAATTTTCTGTTATAAGTTTGTTTCAATTTTTGACGACATTACGAAAATATACTTATATAATTTTGACCCCCTTAAACCCCATTTTTTATATATTAAAACTTAGGTTTACATGCGTATACATTGTTTTTCTTATTTTTGCTCAAAACGTTAGATTGTAGGTACTCGTTAGAACCGCCTCGGCAAAGCGGTTCTAGCGAATACCGACATTCTAGGTACTCGTTAGAGCCGCCTCTGCAAGGCGGGTCTAACGAATACCAACAATCTATGTTTTGAGCAATAGTAGGAAATATATCAGAATTTTTATCTGAAAACTTTCAGTTTTTTGGTGGTGAAATTTTCAATATATTTGAATAGGCGTGTTTTTGTAATAAAGTGTATTATGTCAATAACGTTTGCTTTAGACGGACTGCTTTTCATAAATGTTGCTTATCCTGGATATAACCATTTTCTTTGTTTACTATTATAAAGGGAATGATATTTTTACAACTCTGTCTGCATCCTTCTGCTGCAGTTCTTCTTTATTTGTGCGTCTCTGGTTTCATATCTAGCGTTTGTGTTGTCCTTATTAGGTCCTCGTCTCCCCTTCTTATGGTGCCTCGGGAGGGCTGTGCTTCGTATTTGTTGCAAGTAGTTGCCGTCATGGTACCTAACCGTAATCCAAACTCATAAATCCATAAACGAATGACGAATCAGAATGTTCAGACCAACAGACATGGGTCAGAGAATAAAGGTCAAATCATGAGTATCTTCACACACACACACACACACACACACACACACACACACACACACACACACACACACACACACACGTATATATATATATATATATATATATAGAGAGAGAGAGAGAGAGACAGACAGACAGACAGACAGACAGACAGACAGACAGAGTTAATCATTAACAGTGCAAATGATTTGTTTACCTGAGGCCTCTCGGCTTTCGCCTTCTTCAGAGGTTTTCTATTTCAAAAAATAACATAAAAATGCAAAATTTACAAATAAAAGATTATGCCCTATTCGGGTCAATGTTATCTGGACCGCTGCGACTTGATAACTGATTATTTAGATATATGTGAAATGTAAACAATACGCGTAAACACAACGTGCAAAAAGTATAAAGCTTATCTTTACTATCAACATAATGTGCAAAACGGATAAAGCTTATCTTTACTATCAACACCACTGTGTTCATATACGCAATGTATACAATGCACATAAACCTTACACCAAAAGGATATACACCAAACTGAGAGTTTTTCACAAATACTTAAGGCAAATGGGCCCAACTTACGTAAAATCACATGAACAAAACGTTCCACATAAGCTGTCGCATGCTCTGACTTAGGAACGATGATTCCCTCTACTGGTCGCCCTTGTTGATCCCATATGGCCGAACAGTGCTCAGACGTCGGATCCAATTGCTCTCTCTTGCTTTCCTGATTTGATCTGCCCACCCAGCAAACATTTGACGTTAGACTGACGTTGAATACACGTCAGATCCTGACGTTGGATCTACGTTGTATTTTGGTTGTATTTGCAAATTGTTTTGACGTCAGAATCTGACGTTGTAACAACGTCCAAATCTGACGTTGTACTGGTGTAGATTTCTGATGTCGATTAGACGTCACATTCTGACATCTATCTGACGTCTATATAACCAATATCCAACTTCATCACAACCAAAATCCAACGTCCCTACAACCAAAATCCAACGTCCCCACAACCAAAATCCAACGACCACGCAACCAAAATCCAACGTCCCCACAACCAAAATCCAACGTCCCCACAACTAAAACCCAACGTCCAAACAACCAAAACCCAACATCAACACAACCAAATCCCTGCAGGCACACATTGTTGAAATAACGTGAAATCAATGTCCCGACCTTGAATCGACATCGATTCAACGTTGTTTCAACACAAAATGCTTGCTGGGATATGTCATTTTCAGCACAATTTACGTTTTCACGACGCAAGCCTAATTTAGCCTGAGAAAAGAATATGTAAGAGGGAAAAAGGAAATAGAAGAGAAAGAAAGGCAGATGTGAGAAAATATAAGACAAGACAAAACAAGACGTAGTGTGAGTGATTTGTTTTTTTTTATTATTTGATTTGGGTTTTACGACCCTTTCAAGAATATTTCACTTATATCGAGCTGATCGTACAGCAAAGGTAGGCGAAAACTGGAGAACCCGGGGGAAAACCACCTGACCATCCGTAAGCAGACCTTGGCTTTCCCACGTGTCCTGAGCGAGGCTCGAACCACAGCGGTGAGAAACCTAATAGATTAAGGAGTCAACTCTCTTATCCACTAGACCACAGGGGCCCGCTGATTTGGGTTTAACATAGTTTTCAGCATATCTTCGGCTATATCAACAACACGGGACCAAACATACCAGAGATAAAAAACACAAGACAAGTTTAGTGTATATACTTGTTTCAATGTAAAATGTTTTGTTTTTCAATAAATATATGTTCAAGTAAAATGAATACTTCCAGTGATACGCGATGTTCACAAAGTTTGTTTATACCTGACTCATAGCATTTTTTGCCAGTGCTATTTCACACCACTATCAAGCGCAATGCAGGCAGACATAATTTTGCCTTTTTTCCTGGGTTTCAATAGGTCTGTCGCTAGATTTGAAGATGGCAGTAGTTTAACCAAAACCATATTTTAACTGACAAAGCTTCTAATAGAACACCCAAGGTCAAATTGAGCTGATGCGACCAACTTCAGTTCTGCAAAGGAGCATTGTAAAATTGATGTAAAATGGTCAAATTGTTTTAAAATGTCCTCATCAACTGCACGTGGCAGCTGCACGAAATAGCGCGTGCTCAAGAACAATGAGCTACAGAGGGTGGACAAAAGTGTTCATAATTTTGTAACATTGCCGTTTAAAACAGTGTATTTCTAATAAATTTTAAAAATTGTTTTCTAAGAACTCATTTAAGCTCTAATTGTAAGATTTAAATTTTCAAATTGGGAATTGATTAAAGCAATAAACAATATTTTTTCTCAAATTTATGCCATTGATTTCAATACAGTAATCAGTTAAAGCCAGAATAATAATAATAAAAAAATTGTCGCATTTTTTCCGTTTTTTCCACCACTGACGCGGTCGGAAATTTTGAAAATTCGTTGCTACTTTAATAGCTTTTATTTCAATAACAAAAACTGTTGCAGATTTACAAAAATAATGTTTATTGGTACAATGAATCTGCTTTCCAGTGATATGATTTTTGTGATGATGGCTTTCTTAACTTGCTTTAAACTATCTGTTCAAAACTGTAGCAAATACACTAAACTAAACGGGGACGTCAAAAAATAACAAACACTTTCTGTCCACCGTCTGAATGTTGAAAGAAACTTTGGGGCTATATCTTCTGTTATCTGACTGATATCAGTAGAAGAAATTATACTGAAAATTTTGAGCCTGATTGGCCTTTTGAGAAAAGAAGTCCAGCTCCAACTTAGATAACACACCTTTATAATAAAATGCAGACTATATTCTGTAAATAAAGTCTTGGAAAATAGAAATAACTTCTACTTAAGTTTTTGTAAGTTTTTCGCTTTTTCAGTACCCATCTTCAACTAGGCCCGCAAGAATTGCAGATCGAAATTTTTAAAAATAAAATTGACACAGATATAAACACAATGAAATGCACAATGCTAATCAAAGTGAATCGTACAGTTTCAATTTAAGTATTTGGGATTTTGATCAGAAGCTTTTAGAAAAAAATTGCAATAGCAGTGAAGAGTTTGCAAATTTCCCATAGTTTATATTCATGTTCATTTTATATTTAAACAATTTGATTTCTGATTCGCTGGGCCTGTTAAAAAAAGGTATTAAAGATATTTAAAAAATGTATTTAAAAAACAATAGTAAAGTATTAGCATCTAGTGCCTTCATAAAGCGGATATTTCCTCTTCTGTGTACCAGGAAGATAATTCCCAAAATTCAATGTAAATTAATGTCAAATGTCACAGCATATGAGCCTATTCCAACATGCCTAAATTAATGTCAGATGTCACAGCATACCGGTCTATTCTAATATGCCAGGTATCTCCAAAAATATCAGAGAACCTGTAAGGGTACACAAAATAAACCTCTCAGCCTAACTGACTTTATTTGCAACATTATTTTGTGGAGATTGATCATGCAATATTTTCTAGTCATTCTCTCCCTTCCGCTGATTCAAGAAGGGCAGATGTCAGTTTCTGGCGAAATAATGTGCACAATACAGGTTAACTGGTTAGAGGACTAAGCCTGCCCAGTAAACCTGTGGTTACGTAAACTGACCACGCTCGACATGACCCCAATGGGTTGACTGGGCCGTAAAACCTCAACACAAACAAACTCCTGTTCACAGATGGTTCCTATCAAAACCAAAGATAACATAAACACTTTCTTGCTCCTACAAACCCACACAAAAACCTCAAAAACTATTTTGTGAAAAAAAAATCAAGCTGTCAAATCTGTCAAATGTCCAATGGAGACACTTTAAACGAACTGTCTGGGAGATGTAAGGAAAATATCATCAATTTGTCGTCTGCTGAATTTACCCCAAGAGTAGTAAAGGTTAAGAAAATAAATGCCTTTACCTTTGGATATCACTTCAGTAATATACAAAACCCTTATTGTAACTCTGCCTACTGGGTAAAAACTTCAGCAGAGAACACTATGAAATAATTTTCTTATTTCTCCAAGAAAACAGGTTGTGACATTTTAAGAAATTGTCTTCAATGAGAGACAGTTTGAATGAAAGGGTTTATCTTGTTTGTTTTTTTTTATAAATAAGAAAAACCTAAGACATTTGTAATATTTTTCCTTATTTTCCCAGAAAAAGGGTTTACAGCTCATACAAATTGTCTCTTCTCCAAAGTATGCATAAAAATTAAAATGTCATTCTTTTTTCTGGGAAAAATAAGACAAATATTTCAAAATGCAAAATTCCATCTGCTGAAAACTTTGCCCAGAGTGCTAAGCGGTAAACATGCACAGGGACAAGAAAACAAGCTACCCGGTACTCATTTTTCATTTGCATTTGGGCCTTTGGCTTTCTGGAGGTCAGAAAAAAAGACTACTGTTATTACTCAAAACTAAAGAGCCTTTATTCTTACAAAAAAAAATAAAAAATAAAAAAACTGAAGCAGATCTATTTGGCAAGCTTGAAGATTAGGTGAACTGCAACAGTGTACAGCAAACTGCTCCATCTTTAATCTGGGTCTAAACTGTTTCCTCAGAGATGCCCTCATGTGAATCGACTTGGCAGACAATTCACATGATTTGTCAGGACTTATTTTCTAAGAGAATATATATATATAAATATATAAAAGAGTCATCTGCTGCAGTTGCGACTGGCGCTTTAAGGGTTAAAAGCACAGCATTTCATTTTGATGTATATACATGTATATACTCTTAAGGCAATAAAAAGTATACACTACAGTTTTGAGTACTGGCTTGTGTTGTAAGTTGTTCGTTAAAATGTTTTCATGTTCATTTTTGTCGAACATCCGTCTTCGAAAATCACGAAGATAATTCTTCCGCAATCATAAATTATGAAGTTATGAGCCCTTAATGAAAAACAGCATTTCCAGTCATAACTCCCTTTGCATAAAGCAAATGCCATTTTACTTTCCATAAATGTCTTGCACAAATGTCTGTGAGTAAAACCATAACATTCTTTAATTCCAACTTCCAATCAAATGGTGTCAAGTTGAATTTGAACTTCTTGGCGTCTCAAATTACGTCCCATTGAATGAAAAAATATAGGGAATTTAAAGAGACTATATCTGAAGTAATGGTCGTTTTCACTTGAATTTTTCGAAAACGAGTTGCTTGGCTTAGCCTCCTTGTACCACAATGACATACAGATGAAATCTCCTAAAACCGTTTAACAGAACAATGTCAATTAATGTCCCATAGAAAATCAGTGCATTCCGTCAGAAGAGAAACGAAAATGTCAAAAATGTCTGATGTCCCTGGTGTAGAAATTTGACAGTGTACTCTGTAATGCATTAGAAGTTGAAACATGTCCTTACAGCATTTTTATCCTTCTATCGACTGAATGCAACACAAATGCATAAACAAGAGTTTCTTTGTCTAAAAAACAAGTACTGTAAAGGTCAGCTATCAGAATCAGAATTGTCAACTTCAGTGTCAGATAGAGAAATATCATTATCAATCCAAGGGGAAGCAGTCTCTATCAGTACTCTTATCCTCTTGCTCTGCACCACATGTATTAACACCTTTTTCCTCTGCACCACCTGTATTAAGATCTTCTTCCTCTGCACCACCTGTATTTACACTTTCTTCACTGCTACTACCAGTATGTGCTAAGGTTGCAGTCTCTTCATGACATTTCCTCCAATGCTGCCATTAGGACATTTTCTTGCATGATTCCTGAAAATTTTAATATACATATAGAAACAAATGTCTGATCGGTAATCCCGAGTTAATTTCTAAGACCAAACAGAAGGATCATTACAACTGCATATTGTTGCGGTTCCTCAGATAAACAAGCAGGGGTCATCCTAGAGGGCGATTTGGGAGAAAAAGTCTCCCTAAGCTGGCTGACGTCTCCCTATCTTAAGCTGAGGAAGAAGTGAAAATGTATAGAATGTATAGGGAAATCCAAAATTTGGACCAAAACTTCTCTCTGAAATCCGGAAACTGTTGTAAAACTTCTCCATTTCTGAAAGCTCTAGGATGACCCCTGAACAAGAGACCCAAGGGCCACAACTCACTCACCTGCCAATTGTGCTAATGGAGGGGGTGTAAAAAAATAAAATTGTATTAAGTATGGTAATGTAACTTATTACATATATCAAATCAAATACCTTGAAGTTAGTAAGTACACTAGTTAAGTTTGAATGCAAAACGGACCCATGCATCTTGCCCTGGGACTGGATACTTTGGGTTTTGGTTGTAAAAAACATAATTGCACTAAGTATGCTAAGTATGGCCATGCAGCATATAAAACAGTTTGATCAGCACAATATTTTAGCAGGTGCAGGATAACATTTCCACAAGAAATATTGTACATGTCACTTTGACTTACTTTTGTACAAAACAGTGATTCTGGCTGATATACATGTACACTGCATGAACAGTTGTGTTTACTTAAGACTAAAACACAATAGGGTTAAGTGCTTCAAGTAAAGATGTGTCATACAGGCATAATTCCTTACAGCAGATAAAAATAAATTTTCTAACATCCATTTTATTACCCCTTTAAAAGATTCCAATGGTATATATAATATGTAGGGGTGAATACAGTTTTTGTAGCTTTGGCTGTCCTGTAAAATGTGAAAAAAAGCTGCTTTTCTCACTGTTATAATGTTCCACTTTTTAATTTTTGCATTTCAAAAATACAATAAAAACAACTGATCTGACTTCTGAAATCATTTCTGTACCCTATTTACTATGTCCAGTGACATAACATAGGCAAATTATTTGTAATATAATGAAATTTTGTCAAGCATTTAAATCTTTTCAGTGGATGTTATAAAATTTTCAGTTTTTGTTTTCACATCTGCAATCTATAATCTATAATAGCTTAGAAAATTCAGTCTTTTATCTTGCAAAAGCACATTTTACATACCCTGTGTACCAAAAAAGTTGAAATTCCCTAAGCTTTGCTTAGTAGGGTTATAGTAGGGTGCTGCAGCCTGTTGCCCTGTCACATCCCTGCTTTTTTTGTACTGGGCCATTTTTAAGTAAAAATTCAATGAATTTTTATTTTTAATGCCATATTGTCACCAAATAACTTCAATTAACTTTAAGTAAAACTGATTTACTGAATTAGAAGACATATAACAGGCATTTTTAACAGTTTTGAAAATAAAGGTGCTCTTTGAAAGGGCTTTTAGGCTTCAAAGAGAGCATGAGCATGAGAAAAGCACTTAAGCAGACGAGAAAGACAGACTTAAGGAAAATGCACCAACCTCCAGTTAAAGAGAAAGATTAGAAATATAAAGCCTCAGGTCACCTCAACCTGCAACCCATGTCATAAACGTACCATATTAAACAACTGAAGTTATATGTTAAATATTCTACATGTATGTTCAATTAAAATTAATATTAATGTATATGCTCAATCAACCTTTGAACATGTTGACCAATGCTTGTATATGCAGCTATTATAATAATAGGTAATTTGCATGTAGTTGATGGACTTTGTTGAAAATGTACAAAACAAAAAATGTCAATTTACTATCCCAGCCCCCCTGGGACATAGGAGCTTTGCCAGGGAAATATCACCATGACATTTTGACTAAAACCACTGAACACCTTATCCGACAACTTATCGAATGCAACAGCTAGTCGAAAATATGTTGAAAAACAATTCATCAAATTTAAATCTGTTCAAATGTTGCTGAGTTTTAGTAAACTTAAAGCGAAAGTAAAAACTTTTCAAACCATCAGCGTGAGTAGAATGTGTGTTGTTTTTTCATCGCATTACATTATTTTCTATTTGCAAATTGTGATTGCTTAAGAATAAATTTGCAGTGCAACAAACTATAACAAATCGCCTGCACTGACAGACAGAAGCAGAATGGACATGAAATTTTATTATCGTGAATGCCTGAAAGGGATATATCTGTCTCATATATCACATGCCAGTCTTGACTCTGGTACATGTACATGATCTTGTAAGCTTATCCTCTCTGGTACTAGTGTTGGGAATCGGACAAAATTTTCACAATTGATTATCGGAGAATCATAACCAATTGATTATCTATTGTACAATCACTTTTTTGAATTACACAAATCATCTCTATGACTCATTTAACTCTTGGGTTTTGATAAACAAAACAAACTGCATTATCTTTATGTACATATTTGTAGTGTACTAAGTAACTTTAAATGGTTACTATTTATGCATTAAATAAATAAAAAAAAAATCCAAAATTTTCAGCATAATAATGCAAAAAAAAAAAAAAAAAAAAAAAATCATTTCACTAAATCACCACTTTGGTAATTCAGTCATTCACTACATCTACATTTATCTTTCGTTAATGCAAATCGGTTGGGTGGGGATCATTTACTTTCCCTTAGTTTGCATACGATTTACTGCACAGCTGGAAAAATAGTGTTGTCATGTCAAGATAGGATTTTAGGAACCAGGCCTCGGGAAAACCAGAAAAATAGCCGGTCTGGACCGAAATTAAGAATTCTGGACCGATTTCAAACACCCCGAAACGCTAATAAATCGGTCCAACAGGTTTGTGCCATGAACCCCATTTTTCCCCAACCAACCAATTTTCACGAATCAATGATGTCCAAAAAAATCACAAACGGTCAAGTCTTCCCAAACTGACAACGTCCGCGCACCTTTTAAATGCGATATTATGGTAGTTAAAATGATCTAAACGGTCATTTGACATGTATATTTGAGAGACAGATGAATAACGGCAACCTACCGCAGCACAAATTAATTACGTCATTATCCAAACATTGCAAAAGCATGTGTTGATTTGTTTGTACAACTAAAAACATTGACAATTACCTTATTAGCTATTTTGAATGGTCAGTTTCGGTGGTCAGTTTGTTTGTGTTGACGTTTTAGAATGTGCACAATACTGGTTAACCGCTTAGAGGACTAATGTTACGTAATGACCATTACGCATGTGTTTATGGGCCGTAAGGCATGTTCATGTTATATTTAATAAAGAATATAAGGGCCTATTTCTCCTATTACCTGTACGTTTCATTTGGTTTAACTTTAATTCTACAATACTTTATAAAAGATAGGAAAAATATCAGGTTTCAACTTTAATCTGCTCTAAGGTCTTACAGCTTGTTAAGTAAGAAGTAAATTCTTATATTTTTGGTAAAAACACATAAAAAGTGACAAGCGAAAACATACATCTTCTGAATCAGATCAGCAACCCAGATGTTCATTGACGTCATAAATGAATATTGATAAGGGTTAATAAGGGTTAAGGGGTAGGACTTGGCAGACGTAAGATGTCAAGTATACCAGTAATATTCCATACAGGCATGGGAGGGGAGGTCCTAGCTCTATTTTCAGAGCCATGATGTAATGGTCATGTGAGTAAGAGTATATAAGCTGTGCGCAATGCGTGGAGCGGGAGGAGTCTTAAGTAGTCTGCAGTAGTGTTGGTTTACAGTCCGAGAGTTGTAGCTTGTTGCAGTGAAAATAAAATGACATATTTAATCAGAAAAGCCTCTTGTTACTGTCTTTAAGAATGGACACACAATGGCCGGATCCTAGGCTTAGCGGACTATGCAACACTAAGCCTGCCCAGTAAACGTGTGGTTAGGTAAACTGACCGCGCTCGACATGACCCCACTGGGTTGACTGGGCCGTAAAACCTCAACACAAACAATCCGATGGGGTCATGTCGAACGCGGTCAGTTTACCTAACCACACGCTTACTGGGCAGGCTTAGTCCTCTAAGCAGTTAACCAGTATTTGTGTACATGTACATTCTTTCGCTAGAAACTGACAACTGCCCTTCTTGAATAAGCGGAAGGGAGAATGACCGTAGAAAATATTTCATGATCAATCTCCACGAAAGAATGTTGCCGACCTCGGCGGGGGTTGAACCCGCGACCTATATATATAGTGCTGTTGTACATTACAAATACGCATTTGCTTTAAGTGCTAAATCGGGAAGAGGCAAACCAAATTCTACATTTCTTACCTTTATAATCTTTCTTCTTTCTTTGAAATTCGTGGAAAAATGGCGCGCGCATCCAATGGTAATCTCAATAACGTGACCTAAACAAATAAATATTTATATAACTTCTTTCTTTTTTCATTTAAATAGTTGGTATAAATAAAACAATATAAATTAGTTGCGTAAAAGGGAATTGTAATATATATTCAATTTAAATAATGAAATATTTCTGCCGCTCGAATGGCTTGAGAGTATAAATTAATGACGTCACACCGTTAGGGTAAACTAGACTGGTTTCCTGCCACAAATATGTTCCGCAAGTCTTCGTACATCACGACCGGTATCTAGTAGAATCATTGTTATCTATTTATAGAAGCTGACGTTTGCATTCTCAGGGATTGGAAAACTCCTCTTTCTTTTGACCTTTCAAATTCTATATATACGATATATACGAATTAAAACTGTTTTCGTATTGGTAATTTCAACGCATGCACAATGGCAAGGTTTGCAACTTAAAATTAAAATTGTTCTGCTTCATATACTGATGTGCGACCAGTATACAAACGACAGCGGTTACGAAGTTTGATATAACCGTCGCGAGCGGATGAGTAAGTGCATGGAGTTTGCGTTTTTGAAGACCTTTTAAAAATTTATATAAAATCAAGTAAATATTCGTCGACAGGACGTTATAATAAAACGTCGAACTGACATCACAATTTTACGTTGTACAGACGTTGTATTTTTGTCGCCCCTGTCGCGACCAAAATCCAACCAATATCCAACGTTGATACGACGTAGGAGTTGGACGTGCACCTGACATCGCCGATTTAACGTTGTTCCGACGTTGTATTTAGGTCGGCGACGTCGCGACCAGAATCCAACTAAATTCCAACGTTGATCCAACGTCGGGTGTTTGCTGGGCACTCCGGGTTATTATCTAAGCAACAAAGCGTGGCGTGGTTGAGGAAATCATGTTCGGGTGAACAGAAGTGTTCTGCGACAGGAGACCTCTCGAAACGCTTGTGTTTCCAATCATCTCGGTGGCCGTTAGATGTCTCTGAACCGAAAAGTCAGTCGACTTGAAACTTGGCAGGGAGCATCAGAGTGACTTGTAGATCCAAAATAGCTAAAGTTATTCCATTGAAATCCAAGCTGGACGCCGTTGCGGCCATATTGAAAATCTATTTTCGATTCTCCTCCTGAACCAAAAGGTCAATTGACTTGAAACTTGGTAGGAAGCATTGGGTGACTTGTAGATCAAAAGTTGCTAAAATCGTTTCGCTCGAATATCCCAAGATGGCCGTTGTGGCGACCAGCTTGAAAATATATTTTTTCGCTTCTTCTCCTGAAAGAAACGGCCAATTGACTTGTAACGAGATCGGAAGCATCAGAGTGACTTGTAGATCAAAAACAGCTAAACTCGTTCCAATCGAAACTCCAAGATAGCCACCGCGGCGGCGGCCATACTGAAAATCTATTTTTCACTTCTCCTGAACGGCCAACTGACTTGAAACTAGGTAGGAAGCATCAAGGTGACTTGTAGATTGAAAATACCTAAACTCGTTCCGATCGGAAATCTAACATGGCCGCCATGGCCACCATCTTGAAAATCTATTGTTTGCTTCTTCTCCTGAAATGGAAGGTCAATTGACTTTTATTTGGTAGGAAACATCGAGGGGACCAGTAGATCAAACATGATTAATATCTTTCCGATCAAAAATGCTGTGTGATTATAGTGAGGTTGTCTCTGTGCGCCTTTCCCCGCACTGTTATCCGATTCATAGCGCAATGCATCTTAATTATCAACACACAGTCACAGCAATCCTCACAGAATCTCTTTGGCAATGAGCTAGCGGCAAATAAGCTGGTGAGAAAACACCGGAAGATGTAGCTGCGGACCTGCAAACCGGCGGCTTGGTTGTATATGTTTGCTTTAGGATTGCCCTGATCGCTAGAACATGTGCCCTAAGCAATGGTCTACTTCAAACACCTGGCTGGTTAACCGTGATCAGCAGGGATTCCACTTAGCGGTCGAACAAGAAAAAAAGACGACGAAGACGATACCTTTAACAATTGGCGAGTGGCACGTGCGCACTCTAATGGACAGTGATGGTTCTGACAGACCTCAGCGAAGAACAGCTCTTGTTGGCAGAGGCCTTGACAGATACTTAGTCAAGATTGCAGCTCTGAGTGAGACCCGCCTTGCAGAGGAAGTGCTTTTAAAAGAAGTCGGTGTTTGCTACACTTTCTTCTGGAGTGAACGCAAGAAAGAAGAGCGGCGTGAAGCAGGAGCAGGATTCGTCATCAAGTCACATCTTGTCAGCAAGCTCTGAGCACTTCTAAAAGACATAAATGGCGCATAATGACGCTGCCCTGGTAAGAAGCATGTAACAATTGTAAGTGCCTATGCATCCACAGTGACCAATTCATATGAGGTTAATACTCTATGATGAATATGATGATGTGGCTCCTTTGATTTCGGCAACATCCCGGACAGACTAAATCATCTGCCTTCGAGACTTCAATGCCAGAGTGGGCACAGACCACCAAACCTGGGAAGAAGTGATTTGAACTAAAGGAATATGAAAGTGCAACAGCAATGACCTCCTCCTTTTGAGGAGGTGTGCAGTGCATGAACTACTGATCACCAACACACTTCTGTCTATCAACTCGTGACAAGGCATCATCATGGATGCAGCCTCGCTCCAATCACTGACATCTTACTGACTATATCATAGTGCGAAGGCAGGGCAGAGAGGATTTTAGAGTGACAATAAGTGTAAGAAAGACTGCTGGACAGAGCACAGGATTATCTTCTGCAAACTCAACCTGTGCATTCAGCATTTACGGCTACTACAAGACCAGAGTGTGCTAAAGAGATTGGATGGCCCAAAGTTGAAACAAGACAGCAAAAGGAAAGCACTCAACAATGATATCTGCAGCCGTTTAGATAGCTAGGAAACAAAATGACTAAAGCAAACAAACCAATTACCCTAATTGTGTCTTGTATGTGTGACATCATTTGCCGTGTATTTTCACTGATACTGTTTGCAGTATTCCATACATCTATGAGTCTCCAAATGCTCGCTTTTAGTAGTTCTGTTTTTATCATTCTAATGAAATAAAAATTCTAAATGCCCAGAACGGCGGACCATAGAAAACAAACAATGTCTCAAAATATACTATTCTACGAAACATAAAACAGTTAGACAATGATGTTAGCAGAAAGAAACATTAATTACAGAAACAGTCCTGGACAAGCCGCAACGTATCATAATGTACCAAGTACATGTGCGTCACGCGAAGACAAAATAAAGAAAAAGAATGTGCTTTCACAACGTCTCGCTGTCTGCCTGAGGAAACTATGGAGTATTTGCCATCCAAAAAAATACAGTGAAGACGACTCGGACTGCGTAACACAGGTTGAACTATATGAGTAGTTGTTTGACGCATATCTTAAGGTACACTTTCTCACATTGTGGCACAGATAATTATTAGTTTCGACTGTTCAGATGATGCAATATTGCTTCCTCTCCCCTTTAAGATCATTTACAGCTAATGGAAGTTTGTAATATAAGTGTTACATTTAATGTACTAGTTTGCCCAAGATCTTGTGTTTCAGTTGATAAAACACACACGATACAAGTTTAATAGGGACAACTCAGACCTGCTGGCACCACGGTAGCCAAGTGTTTACCATATTTATCTTAACTCCATTTTGGACTGAATAGCTTACCCTACACTATATTTTGAAGAGCCAAATTTCAATTTTAGGTGTGTCAGTCTTTTGTGATTTAGATATTCCTAGAGAAAAAGAATATGGCTAAATTATTTGCATTCAGTGGAGACCCTGATGTGACGCCTTCGTCTGTGGCGTCTGATCTTGGTCTGCACTGTTGGCCTATTACCCGCTTGGGAGGTATCCAGACCAAAATAGTTTATTCCTGCACATACGCCCTCATTATAGTTGCTCTAAAATATGACCAGAACCATTGTCACTACCTGCTGATCTGTCCCAAATGCTTGTTTAGTTGCAAACAGTGTAGACTTTGATGAGACACTGTGTACTAAATTGTCTGATCTGGATCAAAACGTTTTGTTCAGACACATCTATCGGAATATTTAGCGTTTTTGTATTTATTTATTTATTTATTTTATTTTATTTTTTTTTTTTTTTTTTATTTTATTTTTTTTTTTTTGTTTGTTTTTTGTTTTGTTTTTGTTTCGCCAATATCACGGCGAATGAACACTACAAAGAGAGTCAACCCGATAAAAATACCGAATTAAGTATTATTAAGACTCGTTGTATAGATCAGCCGTTTCATGACAAAACCTGTTGTGAAAAATATGTACATTCCTGGATAGTCTGGTCGGTTGATTCGCAATCCATATGGAGAGTACTTTAGTATTTGTGTATATAATAAATCGAGCTGTTCATACAGACTGGTTTTATAACTTAGAACGATCTGATTACTCACCCTGAAAGTTTCAAAAGAAAGAAAATCACTTTGCAATAAGAATCGTTTTTGTGATGTATGTCTTTAGTCTAGGCAGGTTATATTATTATTATTAATAATAATTATTGTTGATTTTATTATTAGTATTATTATTATTATTATTATTGACTCCGTGAATGTCTAAGCTCATAAATAATAATAACAATAATATCACAATGGAAGTGATGTCATACATTAGAAAACTTACACATGAAAGCAACAAACACACACATGCACGCACGCACAAACACACACATGAAAATATCTAGAGTGTCGTGTTTTTCGGGGCCAGCATGTGTTATGTTACTTTCCAAGTGTCAAGTCCGCCTGACATTAAATCAAACACAGATCAGTTAGAGAGTCTGAGAATGGGAAAATTGTGCTACATTATACCAGTAGAATGTTGATTGTTTGTTTAAATATATGCCAGACAAACACAACGCAGAGTATGTATCTCCACCATTCATCATACTAACAAAATAAGCTTTAGTGTGAATATATTTGCTTTTACAATCGGATTTGTTTAGTCATAATGCATTACACTTTCGTCAAAAAACCAAAAGCGTCAATAGGGGTAAATTATGAACTTTTAGTGGATGCAACGGTCGAACGGTTTTGCCTCCCTTCCGAAATATAGTCTACTCTGAAACGAAAGAATACCCTCTCCTTGCGAGCAAAATACAAAAGAAAATGAGCATTTTCTTCCTTTTAGAGTAGACTCCCTTTCCGAAAGCGCTTGGCATGCATGCAAACAAACAGGATATCACATGTGTCTTCCTTTTAAAACATATCTTAAAAAAAATCAAAACTTTTACCTGCACGAGGGTTATTTACATTGAACTATGTCAATTCGTCCCCCCATTTTTACGCCCAGACCTTTTACTGGAATTTAAATCTATGCGTTTGAGTGCGCGCATGCGTGATATTTTGTGTTTCTATAATGTGTTCTGACCCTCTTTTCACAACTGTTTTGCGTATATTCAAAAGTAATAATATGTCACAAAAGCTGTTAACGCTTTCAGTCTTGTTTTTGGCTTGGCCCGCTGTTGTCCATCTAGCTCGCAGAGGTGTAGAATTAGCCAAGAGTGCTCGTCTTTGTTGATCATAGTGATTTATTTATTTGTATGTTTTCGCAATGATGCATCGACTACGTTTGAAGCCAGATAAGCGCGACTATCGGCACAGTCTGAGTTTTGCATTAGCGGTTGATTTACAGAATAATAAGATAAATGTAAACTATATGAAAGGAGGGCAAAGCTGCTGAAAAGTTCAGATGTGCAGGAGTATCTGAATCGGTGAGTACAGTACACCACTTGGTTGACAAGATCTCTGGTTTATTGTAACATTGGAATGTCAAGTCTAGCGTTAGGCATTCTTCACACTGTTTATATTAGTTATGGCTTTAAAACACTTTAAAGGATAACTTTGGTAGTAAGCACGTATGACTTTATCTGCGGTTAGCCATTTCATTCTTTAACTTCTGAAGAATCTTTCATCTTGGACTTTGGCCAAAGTCAATGGTACAATTTAGCCCCACCAAGCGAAACCCTGCCTTCGGGTCATATGTGGACAGTAAAAGACCAGACCAGACTGCGCAGATGCGCAGTCTGATCAGGTACTTCACTGTCCGCCAACAGAATCATTGGATACTACACAATGTATGAATGGTAAGCAGCGGCCCGCATACACAGGATGGTTTGAAGACACTTTTTTGCAAGACGAGGCGCAATTAAGGGTATCGGTCAGAAAGGCTAAAAGTGTTGATTCCTGACGAGGTTCTTCATACCCAGATTTTTGATGCAAAGGTATTTGTTTGATCAGTATGACTGAGAGTGACATGAACATAAAGAGCAAAGAATAGTCAATTCCTGTTATAATAGAACAGTAGTCTTTTCCGCTTTCACGTAGCACTCTTTGTTTGAAATAACACCTCGTCCGATTATATAACTGTAGTCTGCATTCATTCTGGAAAAATAAAGCAGTATGACCTTGAGCAATCACCTTATCAGAATCAGCGGGATGTTCAGAACGGAAAATGTATCAAAATACCAGAACGTCGACACTTTCGAAGGATAGGTAAATAATTGTCATGTTTTGGCAACCAAAAATATAACATACGATGAGGCACTGAGCGGGACGAAGCACAATTCCAACCAAATGGAATCATTTTATGTAAGCGGGCAGTCTGGTAAAAGAATTTGCCACTCTCCAACCTAGTATCACGCATCTTTAATTATTATACAGAAAGCATTACATCTAGTACCAAGAAAGTCCAAGTTAGATGTCATCTGTTATTTATGTCAGAGAGGCCGTCACATTTATACAGACGCATAGACACATCAATAAAGATAGGCCGTCACATTTATACAGAGGCATAGACACATCAATAACTTTTTTAACTATACATATACAGTTGGACCGATTTGTTCTGCTTGCCTTTGCTTGTTCCTTATCTCTTCGTCTTTCAGTGCTGATCGTTAACACTGTACATTCCTTTCTAAATATAAAGGCGGTTTGAAACAAACCCAACATTAGAACAGCTATTGCGAACGACCACAGACGATAATCGTCTGTGGTCGTGCGCTATCATAGTTCTACTAGCCAGCACATGACTATATGGGTACGATTGGAATTGGGCTGTTATAGAGTCAGTGGCCCGCCCAAGATAGCACAGTTAAAGGCGGCAGCAAAAATGTCAACTTATAATTGGGTTAAACACTAATATTATCATCCATCGTATAGCATCTGCGTAAGTATATCCAATCTCTTTTTGACGATTAGTAATTATTTTATTTCTGCCGAAATAATCTGACTTATCAGAAAGTTTACAAAGTAAATCACCATAAAACTACGTCGCGTTAGATCTTTTGTTAGGAGTTCATCTTTTTAAGCCACCATCATATGTACGTTGATGTTTGAAATTACCCTGGGTTGTGTGTGTGTGCTTGTGTGGGTGGGTGGGGAGGAGGAAGCGGGACACATTATCAAAAATGGTAGGGATATCCTGTCAGCACCCCTACCCCTTTCCAGACATGTATGACGTTTGAGACCCCTTTCCAGACAAAAGTAAGACGAACCCATGCCCCATTATAGACGTTTAAACAATATATGCTCATTTGTTCAGTCAGTTAACTTAACGAGGATTTGCTTACATATTATCAAATTTAAGCTCAAATAGAATCACAAAATACCAAGTTTAAGTAAGATATATAAAATGTTTTTTTTTTTTTTTTTTTTTTTTTTTTTTTTCTAATTTCAATTGTAATACAGTTGTATTACTTGATAATAATTAGGGGTGCCTAATGGTGCTATGAAATGGAACCGAAGGATTGAATGAAGCATAGTTATGCAGACAAGACTTCATTTACCTCTGGCGCTTCATATCTTAAACAAAAATCCATTAATAATATCCCCGTTCCAGGCTAAGATAGTTTACCACCCCTTTCCAGACAGACATGAGCCCCTCTCCAGGCAGGTATATTTGAATCCTTTCCCAGATTTTTTTTTACAATGAAATACACCTCCGTTCCTGACAGACTCCGAAAATAAAACCCCTTCTTTCGGCATATCGTTACCAATTCTTTTAAATATTGAGTGCCCCCACCCCACCCCCGGCGGGGAATTTGCAAACTGTTTTATGAATTAATGATAATGATAATGTTAGGACACTAGAAACTGATGTGTAACGAATGTGACTAAATGCATTGGCAAAATAATACGCTGATAATACATATATACGTTAGGATTCAATGTCTTAAAACGGCATTATTGTTATATCAAAATACAAACATTTGTATTCATGCTGTGCAGCAGCTACGAATCATCGCCGTCTTCCTCTAACGTCGTGAGCTAGAGAGCACGAATAAGACTATTCAAATCCAGAG
Organism: Anodontia alba; assembly: GCA_964016985.1. Taxonomy (NCBI): domain Eukaryota; kingdom Metazoa; phylum Mollusca; class Bivalvia; order Lucinida; family Lucinidae; genus Anodontia; species Anodontia alba. The sequence continues at coordinate 24,996,443 of OZ024836.1, read as the reverse complement.
TATATTGCTAAACGACTAACCACGAGATCAGCAACATCCTGGTGATCACAAAGCAAAATAGGGCGAAACGAATAGATGAAAATGTCTCAGGATAGTACAATTAAAACTTATTTAGTTGCCAAACGTATGACGCAGAAAGCGAATGTCAGAACCACACATTAAAACGTCTAGTTGTTTAAAAGATCCTACCGTGGAAATGCTTTTATGTTCTTAAGTACGATGCACAGTCGATGAATTAAAGATATAAGAATAACTAATAACTATCATTGGGTTAATAACTACATTGTGCGTGTAGTTTACAGCACAAAATCAATATTATAACGTATTATTTGATAAAGTCGATCCTTTCTCATTAAAGTAACTTATTATTGCATCTTTAGTTTTTTATCTATTCGAATGTGGAAATGTATGTTTGGTATCGGAAGATTTTGCGTAATTGAGCCAAAATGCTCTAGGTCAAATTTATCAGCATTTTGACGTTCAAAATACGAGGGTCGTGCAAAAAGTTCTGTCACTAATAGGCTTCTTTTGTTTTATCCCAGCTATATTTTTAAATGCTTCACTGCACTTGAATGGTGTGTTGAGTAGCTAACGATACCCGTTTAATTTGTGCAAATTGCTTTTCAACTGACAGAGTTATTTCAAAATTGAAATAGATGCAGTCATATATACTGACCAATTTACTTGTTACATTGGAACATGGACCAGAAGACTGAAATTCGTAGCTATATTAAATGCCGCATTAGGCTTAATATAGATTCAAAGCAGATATTTAATGAACTTTGTGGTATATACGGACCTCAGAACATTTCAATGCGCACAGTTTTAGGTGGGTTAAGGCTTTTAAAGCTGGGAAAATTTCTGTTGAAGATTATACCCGTCCTGGAAGGCCTAAAACCTCTGTTACCAAGGCTAACCTTGCTGCTGTAAAGGTTGTGGTCGAACAGGATGCGCGATTGTCTGTCAAAGACATAGCTAGTTGTACTGGCATATCAGAAGGCAGTGTGCAAACAATTCTGAAAACGCGTTTGGATCTGAGAAAGGTTTGCGCTATGTGGGTACCTCATTTGCTCACTGAGGAGCGAAAGACACAACGCCTTAAATGTGCCAGGGAACTTTTGAAAACATACACAGGTTGTAATATTAGGGTTATTTCTAACTTGCCAACAGGTGATGAAACCTGGGTGCACATGTTTGAGCCACAAAGAAGGACTGATAATAAGCAATGGAAGCGAAATGATTAAAAAACGCCCATGTATTGCCAAGAGAACCATAAGTTCTAAAAAGATGTTGTACGCAATTTTCTTTAATTCAAGTGGGCCAGTCGTTCAAGTGCCTTGTCCATCTGGGCATACAGTCACTGGCCGATTCTACAAGAATTCTGTACTGAAGAAAGTGAAAGAGTTTTACAATAAGAAACGACGATGCAAAGGATGGTCAGGAGTCCACCTTTTACATGACAACGCCTCCTCTCATAAGTGTGAGTTTGTTAAGTCTTTTTTGGCTTCTGAAAATGTGAAAGTTTTAAACCATCCACCTTATTCACCTGACCTGAGTCCCTATGACTTCTTTTTCCAAGGCTTACTAAAATGCTTTCTGGAAATAAGATTACGTCTAGAAGTTCTCTTGGCAGCGCTATTTATCAGTGTCTCCAATAGATACCAAAAGAAGACTATTTATCTGCTTTTCGCGACTGGGTAAAAAGGTTATAAAAATGTGTTTCAGTTAAGAGGGAATACTTTGATGGTTTGTAATAAAAATATGTTTGATAAAACGTAGCACTGAAGTAATCCGAACCCAGTGACAAAACTTTTTGCAGGACCCTCGTATAAATCATCTATATTTAGCATGTTATCTTAATTACCTAAGCGTTTGAAATAAACCCACAATTACATTGACATAGTTGTCCGCTTCATAAACAACAAGAAACACATCAGAAAAAAAGAGATAAATGACAAGCCACAGTCAGAAATACCACTCTTTGCCTAAATAACCAGTGCCGAATTGATTATGTGTTGTTTATTTTGTCATTCCATCTCAATAAAACCTTATCTGATGTTCTGAGATAGTTACAAGCCTGATTGAAACCTTAACCGGGTATCTCCATATTTGTCTTTAGCTATGAGTGGTTTTCGAGTACTCATGACAACGCTAAACATGCACCGCATATTCAAACATATCCTACACAAACTGTCAATATTTTATTTGCTAAATGACCGTGTTGTTTGATGTACTTAAACGATCAACAAGTTATCGAAAACAAATCAAACAGGACAAATAAAACAAAACATACGTGTGCGTTTTTTAAGCATTCCGTTATAGAAAGTAGTCCGCATGTACACCTCATAAACAGTGCATTCGCAAGATTGTGTCTTTATTACATGTCAGACGGATAATGATGTAAAAATGGTTAATTTGTTTATTTTCGTATTTGGGTGAGACACAATAAATTCAGGACCCGTCTCATGTATCGTATATCATTTTACAGACACACGCGGCTTTTTTTTTTCATCACGAATGCATTTTGCTAGTTTCCATCGCGAGCATTTAGTTAAGCCTGTTTTAACTGATAAATATGACAGCAGGATTAAGTTACATAAGTATATTTATTGTACTTTTTGTCAGTATCTATTTCCTACCATTATTCTCTGCACTCTACCTTGAGTAGTACACAGTTGCTCGCAAGTTGGCAAATCGGGAAAGTTTAATGTAAAAAATGTTGTTAAAGTATATGGATCGCTATCACGCTGCGTCTAGTTAAAACGTGCCTCTGCGTATGCGCCAAATGCACAGATTTGGATGATTCTGCGCACGCACAAAGTACTATTCGGCCGTATGCTCTCCATTCATACATTCTGTAGTATCCAATAATTCTGTTTGCGGAGAGTGAAGGCCCTGATAAGACTGTTTGGATGCATAGACTGATCTCGGGCTTCACTGTCCGCATGTGCTCGTAACCTCGTTTGCGCGTGGCGCGGTCCAATGTAACCGCGAATGTTGTGCGCATATACCCAACTGTTTTTCTCCTAGCGCGGACCATCTGAGACTTATTACTTATCGCTAGTAAATTACTGTACTTAATTAAAACTTCTTTTGATTGCATTTCTCACAAGTAGTGATAATGAGTTTTATAAGTATGCGCAT